>CM060958.1:78410612-78560086 GCA_030765055.1 Mantis religiosa
TGAGAACAGTTCTAGACCTCAGACGACCAATACTAATCAATAAATGTGATATAATACTCAAGTTGGTGATCTCTGATGGGATATTTTCACACGAAATTGCAACATGAAATGGGCATACAATGTCTGTGGTGCAATGCTGATGTGCGTACTGGAAATTTGATATTCTTATTTGCGATTTTTGTGAATACAAAAGAAATAAGACATTTGGTGTTTCATTCCATTCTAGGTCTTACAATAGTTTAATATAAACCATGTCCATTTTGAAGAACAAAATAAAAAGCGTAATTTGTGTACGTATTGTCTTAAAGGAATT
This sequence comes from Mantis religiosa, assembly GCA_030765055.1. Classification (NCBI taxonomy): domain Eukaryota; kingdom Metazoa; phylum Arthropoda; class Insecta; order Mantodea; family Mantidae; genus Mantis; species Mantis religiosa. The sequence goes on from CM060958.1 coordinate 78,410,926, forward strand.
TTAAACATTTGTTTTAAACTTATAATAATAACATATATCCTCAAAAATATTAAGATAAAAGTAGTTGATATACATATTTGTATCCTTCTTTCTAATAATAACTTGTGATATTACCAGTATTGTGGTTCCATTGTCAAACCAGGATGGCCGTTTCATTCTTTACATTAAATTCAAACAATCAGATCTCCGTTCTTCTCTGTTTTATCCAAGACTTCTAAGTGAAAACCTTGGCTGTGTGCACCACAGAGCAAACGGCCAGACTGCACTTGTGCTCATTCACCACGTGAAAACTTTGATAAATCGACAATGTCGCTATAAATTTCAGAACTGATACAGCGTTTTGCACTCAAGGAACAGTTATAAACTAGTTGAAAAATGAACTAAAATTGCAGTGGGAGTCGAGGTAGCTTGTAGCAGCAGATAAGCTGAAAAAAAAGTATCTAAATATCTTTAAAAGAAAGCTTTCAATCTCAAATAAACATGCTGAAAATTTGAAGACAAAAAATAAAATATATTTCACGCCATTAATCTTCACTTTTCTTTTTGCCAGCTTGTATAATTCGTTACAACAAATACTATAATAGTTTTATTTTCAATACTCCAATCAAAGTCACTTTTTCACCGCTTTGCAGCCCTTCTCTCCTTTCCACTCCTCTAAGCGAATGCGAAGTGAAGGTGAAACAGGGTAGTGAGGCAGGTGGGGATATGCATGTGACCTTGAGTGGACTGGCCAAAGTGAAACCACTATAACTCAGTTGGGTCTATGGACAATCGGAAACGTTTTCTGTCAGATGGCGCCAGAACCATTGCATAAGATCTTTGCCTGCTGCCAACGTTTACTCCAGGTTAACTGCAGCCCTGTGCATCAGACCTCAGGATAAACGAGGCCGTTGCGGTATTTGCCGCAACTTCTGGTTAACGAATCGAATGTAACAGCAGACTTAGAAGTACTTGCCGTGAAAGTACGGTAGGACTGTCGCTTTCTGATAGCTTTACTCAGTGTAGTAAGTGAATTACTACTATAGCCCACAAAATTTCAACATTGTTCTTTCTTAGTTACGTCATTTCCACTATGAAGATAGTAGGACAATAGATTTTTCTCTTTAAGTAAGACCTATGGAGAGAAATATCTTTAGTATTTGTACGTTCTTTTCGCCAGTTTCCCTTGTAACATCATCGAACAAGCGTTTGAAAATATATTTCAGCTGTAAGAACCGTAGATAAAAACCCTGAAGGTCTCTCTTGTATCGAATGTAGTAAACAAATTTACAACGAATATCGCAACCTAGGCTGGTTTATATTTTGCATTCCTTACATGTTCGCTGGCAAGAAAATCACGAATAATGTTTCTTTGGGACATATGCCAAGTCATTGGTTGTTTCTTCTGGAAAACGCTTTCACAACTATAAATACATCGTCACTGTAACCAAGCATTTATTTCACATCTTCAAAGCAATAAATGGGCCATACGTTATTTATAATGCTGCGGAGGCGGTTTGAAATTACAAGAAAGCGTCGATTTTGTCTAAATAATGCGCTTCAAAATGACCTTCCATAACCCTCCATCCTACCGAGTAAGTATTTGTAATAAACTAGTGCGAAGTACGTGCCAATCTTGCGTCCTTCCATTCCACATGTATGTACTATGGAAACGTGGTTTAGTGTCTACAGGTTGGCAAGAGCACTTGACCGTTTGTGCTAACCCTGAGATGAAAGAGAGGACATTATTTAACAAACCAGGGTTCCTCGTATTTGGACCGAGAACTCTATAAACAGTTATCAGATATATTTTATGAAATTAAATGTTATATTTAGCAAAAGCGGAAAGAAACCCGGTCAATTAAATACCAAATTTCCCTGTAGCCAAAATAAATTGGAGGTAGAAACAAACTTGTACAATGTTGCTATATTGCCAGAAAGGTATTACGAAAGTATTGGACATCAGTCTGGGTAGCTCAGTTGGTCACACGTTCAAACTCAACTCACAACCACAAATTTGAGTGCCTTAAAAGTACCAGTATGTCAAATTCACTTTCACACATTGATGGCACTGATATGATCCTACTAACAAGGTCGTTAATAAACAACGCATTTATTTCTTTATTCCATTCATCTGAAATTACAAGTAATATGCAAGTACATTTTCTATAACTTCTAGCCAATGGTGCTAGAAACATAAGGAAAAATAATCATATTTCTCCAAAGTAAACAAAAGCTGTACTTAAATGTCATCGATTAAGAAACTTGGTGAAAAACAAATAAGGTGCAGTAATATGTAAGTTGAATAATGGATTACAATACATTTTATTTATATGGATTGTTACTAAAAATAATTTGAAGGTGGATTTAATTGTAATAGAGGAATAATTGTTTTATACGATAGCTTGCAGAGGATATCTACACCTGCAAAGAAATAATCTTCGCACCCTCTCGAAAAGACTTGTCTTCTCTGGTGTTTCAAGGAAGCATAGTACTGGACTGATCTCGCACCTCCACGATGAAATAGGGACATTTCTGATGTCGAATGTTCAAAACCACAGGCTAAGCATACACAAGCAATTACCGTTAAACAATTTCATTTAACTATTAGGTAGTAGATACGCTGCAATTAAATGCTTGATAAGACACAACGTCCAGCTGCACGTTAATGCTGTATCTTGCTGCCTCCATGTATTTAGCTGCTCATTTCTGCCATACATGACTTAGTATAGTTCAATATTACCCATATCTTGCATCCCCTTAGTTTATGGGGCAATGTAAACAAAGCGGGAAAATGTAGGTATTACTCCGCCGGCGATTGTGATTGGAGGGAATAGTCACGCTATTTTATCCAACACGCGGCGAACATGTGCGCTGTCACGGAACTACTATGTGAAGTTTTGCTTCGCCCTTTTTTTAAAAAAAAAAATTTACGTCCTCCAACGTTAAGTCATATCAAACGGTGAATTGGGTGAAATGATTCTCAAATGAGTCCATGGAGCTTAGAGTTACCCGACATTCATCTTTCAGGATAAGGAAAAAAACCGGAAAAACCTTATCCAGGTAACTCACCCTGACGGAGATTCAAACTCGGGACTTCTTTTGCCGTTTTCGATGTTTGAGTAGCTTAAGAGGTAGTACCTTTACGTTAAGATTGAATGCAAAGGTGTGTCTGCTGTATATTTTACCTTTTGTAAGTTGAAAAGTGAAAATGCTTACAACACTTACTGAAGTATTTGATTTCTTCATATAACCCCCAACACATTTATAAATTAAAAGTTAAGTCACAGGTCTTTCTGCGGACTAACAGAGCTAAATAACTGCGTGTAGCCACTTTGGCAATGACATGAAAGTTCTACTGGCATACGACTTAAATAAAAAGTACTTTACGTACCTACTTGGAATCTGACACTAGACGAATTTTTTAAACGACTTCCGCCCAAATTTTCCTTTAATAATTCCTGCGCAACAACAATATATCTTCAGCTCAACAATTATATTTGTTCTGTTTGTTCACCAATTCAAAAACTGTGTCGTGAAGAACGGCGTGGAAGCTCCTTTTTCTAAAGCTGGGTTAATCGGCATCAGCTGTTTAGCGCTTGAAGCACTTCTGTAATTGTGACGACTTGTTTCTTTCAAAGAAGCTATGAAACTTGCGACGAAAAGAACTTAACAAATCCACAACTGGCTTCCTTCTATTTCGATATTTCCGCTCGAGCGGCATTAACACTTGGCACTGAAACACTGGTATATTCTGCTGACAAATTTGAAGTCCTCCATTGCTTAAATCGGGTATTTTTCACAGAACTTGCAAATTACATTCATTATAATTTGTTTTTCGCCACTTTTTAACGGTTTCCCCTGTGATGTTTACACACTGCAAGGAAGCAGCTCTGATACTCCCCTTCTGCTTTTAAACTGCGTAAGCGCGGCGTACACTCTGATTAATACGTACAAATTACGCTTACATTTATCAAATAAAATAAGTTAATTGCCGTTTGACTGTTGCATCCGTAATAATCTGAAGTTGTTTACATATTTGCATTAGATGTAAAGTCTCAAAAATGATATACGAACTATATTTTTCATCAGCAGAAAGTTTTTGTTTACATCGCTCCATAAACTAAAAGGGCGCCGGTATAGGAACCTCTAAAGTGAAAAATGCCAAGGCGCTTCAAAGGTCAACCTAAGAATTCCAGTACGAGACCGAACTCCGTTGGCACCAATGCCTGCAGTTTAAGCAGAGTGTTCCTGTACGAACCGATGCACGCTCGACAGATTTGTATTCAGCTACTTCCAGCTGCATCTTAGAGGTTTGGAGTAAGACACAAAGTTTGCATCGCCTTAGGTCTGTGCACCATTTAATAAGTTTCCCCAAACACAGAGGAACGTTTTGGAAGGTCGAGCGGTAAAGATGAGGTCTGTTGAAACCGTACGGCTACAGATGGCTTCTCCATAAATCAAATGCATACCGGCAAGCTCGGCAATGAAAATGCGTTAACCACGTTTCGGAGCATCTGAGAAAGTCAGCTGGCTACCCTTTGATACACAAAGCAGAAAATGGCTCATTAACCACTACGGTGCCATAAAAGCTAAGTAATATGCGCATGCGCAATAAAATTCGTAACATTACTCGCGTTTATCTACATTCGTATTATTTGCATTCAAAAGAGGGTGCGTTGTTGTGGTTGTTTTAAAATTAGGATGTGGCGTAACTCGTAAGTGTTAGGGATATAAAATCCTTTCTGTTCATCTTCTTTAATACGTACCTACTTTTGAAATGTATATGCTTCACTTAATTTCGAGTATGTATGTTACAAGGAAAGGATGAAAATATTGAGCAAAAATGCACTTCACTTTAAGAAGATATACAACTACCAGCCGAGCTCATTCAGTTTGGAAAAGAGGAATAAATCCTCTAACATATTTTCTAGCCTTGGAGGCTTTAAAATATTCCTAAATTATAGATACAAGTGAAAAAAGCCTTAAAACACTCATAAAAGAGGTAAGAACCGGTAAATTGCATTCAATGACTTGCGCATTGCTGAGAGCCATGAATGCAGTACTCAGCCACTTAACCTGATCTAAAACCAATTCGCAAAGTGTTTTCAGTTGCGTGCATACGCTTGCGTACATAAGAATTTTATTAAAATAGCAAAGCCAATCATTTACAACTTCATATCTGCTTAGTGCTAATACCACTTTTTCGACTACTTGGGCAGTACGTGGCATTCTGAATAAAAATTAAATATTCAGAATCTTATTCACATGTGAAAATTCTCCGTAGAATTGCGCATTTTCGAAATATTCTCGCTTAAATGTTCCGCTGTTTGAAACAATATGGTACTTCCTAACGATTTTCTATTCCTCCTGAATCACAACGTTATATTAAGATGGACATTAGCGAAACAGCTGTCATATCAATTTTAATAAATTTAATTTCAGGCAAAATGTTCAATGATAGGCCTCGCCATGGCTGAATGGTTAGATCACTTGGCTCTCACCAAGGCGGCCCCAGGTTCGATCCCGGACGACCGCAAAGTGAAATTTATGGTGGACCTGGCGCTGGGACGGGTTTTCTCCGGGTCCTCCTGTTTCCGCCGTCAGCATTACACCAATTGCTACATCATCTTTCCTATCATTCATCTCGCCCTCATATATATCATCCACTTCATCTTCACACCACGCATTGGGCTGATCACTTATCCCGAAGAAGAGGAATATATTCAAAGATTAATAGGAAGATAGCAGTGACCAAAGAAAGTGTGTGGTGTTATAGCTTCCGGTTTTTCTAAATTCTAATGCTTTTTAGTTTCATTATATTAATGAAATTTTGTTAAAATTAATTTCTCTCTCCTTTAACGAATAGAACAATTAAAGCTTTTACATTATAACTATGTCACTACGTTTTCTAAAATATGGTGTGATTTGTCATTTATAACAAGTATATCAATTGAAAGATTTATATCAACTATTTTCAGAAAACTAAGTAAAAATCTAAATATTGCATTTTTTACCAGATACGTTATCAATACTTGGCAATTTCATCTATGGCCTCCGGATTCCTGATGTAAATTCATGACTTCACGTGAATCTTAATGAAAATGCCTGGAACGTGCATTGCGCGCAATTTTATACATTTACAGAACTGAAATAAATAAAACATTTTTTTTTTTTTCTAAATACAAAAATGTTACATGCAGCAATTGTATATTACGAAACTCTGCTTTGGGAAACCTATTGGGCTGAAGTGGACAGTCCAAAATAAATGTAGTTTTTCTTCGAATAGATAGTACTAGTTTCTGACTTCTCCCGCCATTAATATATTAATTAGAAGTACAAACAAGAAACGAGCATAAGCTATTCTTCCAGAAATTATGTAAAACTAACAAAGAAAGCCATTTTTCGCAAGAGCCCACTTTCAAAACATTCTCTGCTTTTAATAAGCTACTATATAAGAAAAATTTCGCTCATCGCATTAACTCATAAAAATGGCTCCATGTCCGTTACAAGGCCTTAGGGTTTCAAGGTATTGTTTTGTGCACAAGTTCTACAGTTTCTTTAGCCCCCCAATATCTCTTACACTTTCCTCGTACTCTTTTATGCAACTTATTAAAACGCTGTGAATTACATGACACTCTCCGCATATATTCCACGATAAATTACTTTCGGTTAAAGAGGGTGCCCAGTGACCAATAAAACTTGAACCGTGGTGTTCCAATGCCATTCTACTGCCAATCAATCAACTAAATCACCTTTTTTTTAGTTAATTGATGGAAATTAATCATTTCTCCACACTAGCCGTATATAGGCTAAGATATTTGATGGATAGAGACAACATGAAGAATTCAATGCCATGGCCGGGATTTGAACCACGGATCTACTGGTTTCCGTCCAGTCGCTCTTAACCTTTGAGCTACCATGGCCAACGTGCCTTCATGACATAAATTCTCCAGTTCACTCATATATTTCCCCGGTAGACCACTAGGGGCTCTCGCATCCGAGATACAGCGTTTGTGGCGACTTACTATTTTAAGTACTTAAATCCCAGGCTTCATCATTTAACTCTTATTATTTTAGTTAATTGATGGAAATTAATCATTTCTCCACACTAGCCGTATATAGGCTAAGATATTTGATGGATAGAGACAACATGAAGAATTCAATGCCATGGCCGGGATTTGAACCACGGATATACTGGTTTCCGTCCAGTCGCTCTTAACCTTTGAGCTACCATGGCCAACGTGCCTTCCTGACATTAAATTCTCCAGTTGACTCATATATTTCCCCGGTAGACCACTAGGGGCTCTCGCATCCGAGATACACCGTTTGTGGCGACTTACTATTGTAAGTACTTAAATCCCAGGCTTCATGATGAGGCTGATGATGATGATGATGATGATGATGATGATGATGATGATGATGATGAGGCTGATGATGATGATGATGATGATGATGATGATGATGATGATGATGATGATGATGATGATGATGATGATGATGATGATGATGATGATGATGAAGCCTGGGATTTAAGTACTTACAATAGTAAGTCGCCACAAACGGTGTATCTCGGATGCGAGAGCCCCTAGTGGTCTACCGGGGAAATATTGAGTCAACTGGAGAATTTAATGTCAGGAAGGTAGCTCAAAGGTTAAGAGCGACTGGACGGAAACCAGTAGATCCGTGGTTCAAATCCCGGCCATGGCATTGAATTCTTCATGTTGTCTCTATCCATCAAATATCTTAGCCTATATACGGCTAGTGTGGAGAAATGATTAATTTCCATCAATTAACTAAAATAATAAGAGTTAAATGATGAAGCCTGGGATTTAAGTACTTACAATAGTAAGTCGCCACAAACGGTGTATCTCGGATGCGAGAGCCCCTAGTGGTCTACCGGGGAAATATATGAGTCAACTGGAGAATTTAATGTCAGGAAGGCACGTTGGCCATGGTAGCTCAAAGGTTAAGAGCGACTGGACGGAAACCAGTATATCCGTGGTTCAAATCCCGGCCATGGCATTGAATTCTTCATGTTGTCTCTATCCATCAAATATCTTAGCCTATATACGGCTAGTGTGGAGATATGATTAATTTCCATCAATTAACTAAAATAATAAGAGTTACATGATGAAGCCTGGGATTTAAGTACTTACAATAGTAAGTCGCCACAAACGGTGTATCTCGGATGCGAGAGCCCCTAGTGGTCTACCGGGGAAATATATGAGTCAACTGGAGAATTTAATGTCAGGAAGGCACGTTGGCCATGGTAGCTCAAAGGTTAAGAGCGACTGGACGGAAACCAGTAGATCCGTGGTTCAAATCCCGGCCATGGCATTGAATTCTTCATGTTGTCTCTATCCATTAAATCATCTTTTTTCCCTTTGCTTTTTGTACGAAAGAAATATTTAGCCAAACAGTCGGGTTTGTTATGTTTTTAATGTCAAAGGCTGTGTACAGTAATATGATTTACTTATCAACAATTTAGAGCTGACCTAGGTAAGAATGTATGGTTCCAAATAATGTTTAGTTATGATCGCCCAAGTTTTTAAGGTAATAAACTGGCATCAATATTTGAAATACAATTAGTCACTAATACTCAAAATCTTTCTAGCATGTTAAAAGCATTGCAAGAACACAACTATTCTAACTGAAGTTTCCTTGTTTTAGATTTGGTAATATTTTGATGAGACTATTGTAATAAAACACTACGTTCAACTGCTTTTTAAAAGCCACTGTTTTTTAAATAAAATATTTAGTTTTGGTTTATAAAACAATCCCTTAAACATGATGGCATGCATAATATAAATATAACAGAAAACTAATTCACAGGATTGTTTATTGAACACTTTTAGAATACGTTACCAAGCTGAGTGCCGCAATTTGAATGGTTGCAAAGAAAAGGTATTCTAGAGAGAAAAAAAAATCTCATGTTCTAGTAAACTGTGCACAAGAAGTATATGACATAGCACTCACTAATAAAATACAAAAAGCGCAACACACGTTTCAATTGAATTATACACCTTCCTAAATGTTTGTTTACTTTCTAAAAGCAGCAGCATATTTTTAATTCGATTATAAACGGCAAATCTCACGGACAGTCTCTGCTGTAGCGGAGGGACACACTGGTGGAAAACTGCAAGTCATTTGGTACAACTCCAACCGCTCTCCTTGATGACAGCTTCCTTCCAAATACACGTGTTGCTAAGATGATCTAAATTCGCCTATAATTTGCCTAGGGAGGCATGTCTAAATGATGTTGAAACAGACAGTGCGGGATCCTTTTTTTGTTAATGTAAGGAACATATAACTACTTCTTAAACCATTACTGTACTATAGATGTGATAAATTAATCCCAATAATCTATTTGTAAGAAACCACATTTAAGTAAATAACAATGTAACATCAACACAACAGCTGTTGCCCGATCTGAAAGTGCTGCAGCGCAGTTGCACTGCCAAGAATATAAATTTGTAAATAGAAACTATTCGCAAAGACTGTAGCTTGCCGAACAAAAATTTTGCCAAAAATTTTGGGTATTGTTTTACAGAATTTGTCCACTTAAATACGGTTATTAATGTCCCGAAATAAATAAGTCAATGCGTATCGATAAAATAAACTTGATAACTAAAGACGGTAAATAAATAGGCGTTCAAAAACCAAGCTTTAATTTATAAAATAACAGTTTACTTTTTCAGTAATTTCATGTTTCAAATTATCATCCATGGACATAGATTCAATCATCTCGCCACACAAAACATCTCGTACTTTCAGTTTGTATTTCGTAAATTTAGCCCAAAAATATTGAACTTCTGGTGTATTATAACATATCTGTCCTGCGCCGTGGAGCAGTGGGCTAAGGCAACATGCCTTGGTTCCCTGCCACAGAATTCGGCCCGGGTTCGATCCCACTCCTGGGGGTGCGGAGTTTAAGTCCCAGGTGTAGGACCGGTGGCCTCTCAGCATCGGAGGAAACTGAGGAGCTTGCGATAGGCAAGTGACCCTGGTCATGAAAGTCAACTTTCCGGCTGGGGTGCCGACATCTGACCACATCTCTTCCCCGTATCGGTTGGATGATCGTCCACCTCTACCTTGCGTGTGTGGGCGTGAGGCCGGCAGCCGGGTTGGCATGTTTTTTTTTTTTTTTTTTTTTTGTGTAATTTACGTTCTCCAACATTTAGTCATATCGGACGATGAATGAAATGGGTGAAATGATGCTCAATGCATCCGGGGTCCATGGAGCTTAGAGTTACCCGACATTCGTCTTTCAGGATAAGGGAAAACCCCGGAAAAACCTTATCCAGATAACTCACCCTGACCGATATTCGAGCTCAGGGCCTCCTGAACGTGAGGCAGCCACGCTACCATCTACGCTACCGAGGCGGGCACCGCCGGGTTGGAAGGTCCTGGTCCTATATGGACTGCTGTGCCACGGGTTTAACTTTAACCTGTGTTAATTATAAATATCATACATGATTATGTATTATATCTAAATTATTCACTATACACATCCGCCAAGAAATTAAATAGATAGTTACATTTATCATTAAGTAAAATCAAATGTGAAGTTAATTCAATTGTACAATAAGCATAGAAAACTGTACACATAATTAGAGAATCAAGATATATGGTTATCAAGATATATTTCGCGAGAAAATCAAGGTATGTGGTTCCTGATAGTCATGGCATTGAATTTTTCATGTTTAATCTATCAAAGACCTCAGTTTATATACGGCTAGTATGAAGAAATGATTAATTTCCATCAATTAACTCAAATATATTGTTTCTTCTTACTCCAGAACTAAGTTTGTGGGCTTGTAGGCCATGACCCATCGAATTGACGTTTCGCCCACAACTCCGTTGGGCATCTTCAGAGGTGGCGGCTCATGGCTGGTTTACAATTATAATGGTAAGGTAAGTTAATTTATTTTTACCCCAAAATCTCAAGCGTATTTTATAATCAAAATTGTCGGGGGCATTTACACTTGAACTCTATAAAAAGGAGTCTACATATTGTCCTGTTACACCCTAAAAGGACTTGTAGATGCACAGAAAAATTTGAGGTTCCCGATCATTAAGTTTAAATTTTTTGTTCTTTCTCAAACATTCACGCTTTTTATGGGTTGGTTTTATAAGAAGTCCTAGAATGAGTAAAAATTATTAGTTACTTTGGCTATATTCGTATAACGACATTATCGACAGGTATAGCCTTCCATTAGCTTCTTTTGGAGGGGGGAGGTTTTACTTGCCATCGGTGCTTGTTCTCTTACCTTTAAATGATAGAAACTTATATTATTTACACTAATATTTAATTATAAAAAAGAGAGGGAGATGCCAAAAACTCTGCAATGGAAGATTAGAAAAGCTGTCTAAGAAAATAAGTAATTACAGTTAACAAAATACTAGATTTAGTCCTAAAGCATTAAAAAACATTTTCCTTTACTTGAAAAAAAAAAGAGCAAGATATCTAATATCAATTTTCATTTCACTGAAAGGAACAAGCTCGTGCAGATTTTTCCAGCAATCGTGAATGTCATTTTTCAACTTGCAATTACTGTTTGTTGATCGCTCTCCAAGCCAGTTCGCAGTACCCGGTAATGATTTATCATGCTCTTTCCGACTCAATATGTATTAGCTTTGCTGATCTACGAGCGCCTCGCTTTAAAAAACAAAAGACTGTAATATGCAGCCAAAGACGACTATTCACATGTTCATCAATACATCGGCAATGACACGCTTTCAACGCAATTCGCTATTCAATTCCCTGCAAACAAAAACTCTACCTCAGTTGTACCTTTCAATGCGCTTCGAAGCGTGAAGAGGTGAACTGCTACCAGAGAGAAATGTTTCGATATTCATTTTAGGAGGGAAAATATTTTCACTAGTGCGCGATGAAATACGTGAAATTTAACGCTCGTGAATGTTCTGCTCGATTCATATGATTAATAAAAATGGGTCAGAGACTTTGAAAAGAAGCTTATTAAAAATTACTTCTTAGACAGCTCATAGCTTAAAAGGGGATTTTATATAATGTTGCACAATTGACGTACTCATCCATTGGTACCCAGGTACACCCAGCGAGGAGTAACGTCATGGGGCCTCAAAACGTGTATTTCCAATGAAACATCACTATCAGATTTTCGGTCTGAATCCATCCCTTCTTGACCTATTAAACAGGTGGTAAAGAAAATACAAATGCCACTGAAAAGTAATTTAGAATGTTCTTTACACAGCGGTTCATCTAATCTCCCCAGAGAACCTATATCATAAATTACCACTCGTTTGTTTTTCTACAACCCAACAAAAAGTTGTAATTCATTTGCAGCTACAAGTGTAATGAAATTATTACTGCATTCTTTTATCTTTAGTGAAGTAGAAAAACAGGCTTCTGTGGGAATTATTTAAAAAAGTTGTAACATCAAAAGTTACATTTTTTCCCCCTTCAAATGAATCAGTATACGTGAGCTGTACAATTAAAGAATACGAAAGCGACACTACCAAATGAAGCATGTTTACATCTGACAGCTAATTTCTAATTATTTGGAAGTTGATTGCCATGTACGAGGGGGTGTCGTAAAGTTTTAATAATCACCCTTTAAAAAATGTGACAGAAAGTTTGTGCTGATATGGGCTTGTTAGTTCTCTACGTAGTCACCATCCAGATTCACATATCTTTCCCAGACTTTCTTGACCTTTCGAATATCTTGATTGTAGATGTCTGCAGAATTCGCTTTAAACCGGTCTTCCACTTCATTAATGACATCATTTGTGTTGTCAAATCGGCACCCACGCAACGGATTCATTTCCGGGAACAAGAAAATGTCACTTGATGCGAGATCGGGCGAATAAGGTGGATGCAGTAAGGCCTCAAAGCCACATTCCCTTGTTTTGTCAACTGCAACTTGAGATGAATGAGCTGGTGCATTGTCAGTCAGAAGATGAACACCTTTGGAGAGCATAACGCATTGTTTCTTAATCAGAGCTGCTCATAAATTGCCCAGAAGATGCAGTAGTATCTGCCAGTGATGATTTGACCCTTGGCAAGATAATCTGTGAGGATGACTCCAGACAGTCACAGAAAATTGAAAGCATGACCTTCCCAGCTGACTTGCACCTCTGCCTTTTTGGGAGGGGAGGAGGAATCGACATGCTTCCATTCCATGCCCATGGTTTTTGTCTCTGGATAACACTGAAAGATCCAGGATTTATCCATGGTTACCAGATGATCAAAAAATCTTCATCCAGTTCTAACAGCATGAACATCTATCTTGAAAGGTCACGCCGAGTTTGCTTCTGAAAAGAGGTTAGCAAACGTGGAACCCACCACGAAGACACTGAAACATGTGCAGTTCGTCAGAATAATTTTCCACACATTACCATAATTAAGACGTGTCTCGTTCATGATCATTTGGATGCTTGCTCGTCTGTGTTCCAGTACTGAACACTCCAATTTCTTCACTGTGACAGGATCGTCTGTCATTGACGGTCTACCTGCTCTTGGCTCATCTGTCAGGGACATGGGACCAGTTTGAAAATTCCTTTTCCACCTCACAATAGTGCCATACGATGGGCAATTATTTCCAAGAACAGCCGTCATATCATAATGTATTTCCCGGGCAGCTTCGCCCTTCAAATTCAGGAACATGATTACACTACGAGCCTCAATTTTCTCCATGTTACACTTCAGTCACTTCTGGCACTCACCATAAAAAAACAGAAGGACTCAAATCACTGAAACTACCACCAAGGGATCAATGATGACACTGAAAAATTTTCATCACTAGCATAAAAACTACGGGGTGATAATTAAAACTTTACGACATCCCCTCGTAATTCATTGGATTTGTTCTAACAGCTTATCAACTGTTATCATTCAAATGTGTCTCCCAAAAATGGATTTAGAGAACGTTTCCAGACTTTTTTCTCCTGCGTTTTCCTCAGTGAATTTCGTAAATGACGCCCAAGAATTGCTGTTAATTGCCGTTGTTCAATGTAGTACTTAACTGGTGAATTGTAACAAATTCCTACCCCTCACAAGCCATAGGAATGGCTTTAGATTCCCATTCATGCAAGGCATAACTTTTATTTAAATATACACTTATGCCAAATACAATTTTTTTTTTGTCAATTGAACAATTTCTGAGATATCCGTTTTTATTTCTTTGAACTTTCCTAGATATACACTTTTCTCAGACAGGAATGCATTTTTTTTATTTCTTCGCCACGTAGAGAGAACGGAATTTCAAGGCCATTTACATATCGACTTAAAAAAACCATTTGACTATTGCATAGGTAGAGTCGGACTAAAAACAATCAATGCCACACCCGGGATTTGAAGTCTCAGTCTCCGTCCGGTTGCTCTTAACCATTGAGCTACCATGTCACATGCCAGCATGACATTAAATTCTCCAACTGACTTACTTTTTTCCGATAAACTACTAGAGGTTCTCATATACAACGAGACACATCTGTTGTGGCGACTTAATACACTTAGGATCCGCTTCATAGATAAGTCATCTTTCGGATAATTGATGGGAATGAATCGTTCTAACACACTCGCCGTATGTAGTCCAAGGTTTGGATGGGCACAGTCAGATTGAAAAATTCAATGCCATAGCCGGGACTTGAACCACGGAGCTCCCGGTTTCCGTCTGGTTGCTTAACAACCCAACTCCCATAGTAACCTATCCAAACTTTGGTCTACACACGGCTGGTGTGGAAGAGCGATTAATTTCCATTGGTGACCTAGGTCTTCCACCCTACTTACTTAGGTTGATTACTAGCTATCTTCAAAAACGCCAATTTTTTTAGCGTCCGTCCTCACCCCGTACTATTTTAGCCGGCGTGCCCCAGGGTAGTGTCCGTGCGCCTCTTCTTTGCAGTCTATACACTGCTGACATGCCTGAGCTTCCTGCAACAAGTACCGCAATGTTTGCTGACGATACAGTCATCTTTACCTCGCATTTCTCTATTGAAACTGCCGTTGCAACCCTACAATCTTCCCTAGACATTTTCCTGCACTGGTTTTCTCGCTGGCGTATCGCACTTAATTCAAGCAATTGTCTTCTTAAACTTTTCACCTTGCGCAGGCCTGCTGCTCCGGCAAATATACGACTCCATAATGCTGAAGTACCCTGGTTACCTTCTGATTGTGCAGTCAAATATCTTGGCCTCCATTTTGATCGTCGACTGACATGGAGTACACATATCAAAAGCAAACTAAAGCAGGCCTATGCTCGTCTTCACAAGTTGTATCCCATCCTCAACAGCAAATCCTCCTTACGAGTCGAATGTACGCTTACTGTACAAGAGTATTGTACGACCACTTCTATATGCCAGTCCTGTATGGGAATGTGCTTCACCTACTCACATTCACCAACTCCAGGTGTTTCAAAACAGATTGTCTATGAACGCCCCGTGGTACATCCGGAATGCACAGAGAATTGGACATAGCATTAATGAGTACATCTCTGCAACGACAAGCAGATTCTTTGCTCACCTTCCTTATGTATCAGGTGCTTTATTCTTCCAACTGGGACGTCGCCTTGATGCTGCACCAAGACTGAAGGCACACTTGCCACTGGACATTTTATTTCTATAATGTCTATTTATTCTGTAATGAAGTTATTTAATTTATACAAACACTAATCAGACCAATTTGCTTGAGGACTATAATATGAGTATCCTCTATCCCAGTATACTTTAATTTTATTATGTATATAGCTCCACAATTTGTATAGCACCAACTGTGCTGAGCAATTGAAATAAAATTTCAACAAAAAAATTTCCATTGGATTATTGGTTTGTCTCCTGAATTCCCATAATTCGCCGTGTACCTACACGAAATTTAACAGTACGATATTTTCTGAAGACGCTTATCTAGATTAACCTGAGGTTGACAGAGGCATAAACATTTTCAAAGAAGAACGTGTATAAGAGTAGAGTGTGTAAGTCATGTGACTGTAACACGTGTGACTTCTTTTTATCCAAAGTAATACTGCAACTGTCTAAGAAAACAAAAATATCTGTCATGTCTATTATCATAGAGGTGAGACAGATTATGGTGTATGGCTTCCCTAAGTCTTCACCACTTCCTTCTTCAGCTGTAACTGGAACACTTAGCAATCGTTAAGGTTAAAACCTTCCTGGGAATAAGTTTTACTTCGCAACAATCAACGTATTGAATTTCATTCAATTCGATATGAAGTTTCCACTTGGGGGAAAAAACTCTCACGCATGAAAAGAAGGGCTGTGAATATCAAACGTCGATTAAAGTACAGCTCTCTTTGAAGGATGTAACACGACTTTCATGAAATTCACCAAAATATTCTTTACAGGAAAATTACTTTTTCTTTTCCCGGTGACAACTTTCACACTTTAAGAAGCGCTTGGTTTGAGGTATATGCAGCATAAAGTGCATGCTTTAAAGTGGGTTTTGCATAACTGGTAAATTATAAATAAATTCACAAAAGTTTGTTGCGGGGAAAATAAACAGATCATTAAAATACGTCAATTTATTTGCGGCTCTTTAAAGCGTCTTCCACATGACTTCATTAGTGGCATAAACACCCATACAACTGGTTGCATCACCGTGCTTGACACATAGTCCCTATTGCTTAATAGTATTTCCAGCCAGTTAATGTAAACTGAATTGAGAAATTGATTTTAATGTGTATACAATATACCACTGACCCTAAAACATCCTAACCGGCTGCGCGGTATTCTGCCTCTCCGTGCCCTTCACGCTCGTTGCCGTCTGCCGCTATCATAAGAACGCGCAAATTTCAACACAGTAAATCTAATACAGGATGTGTCTTAATTGGTGTCAAATAGGACGCTTCCTATCAAAATTAAAATAAGTTATTCCACATGGGTCCGCTAAGTGTTAAGTCCAAGTCGATACTGACAGGCTGTTAACAGCCAGAAGGTTTTTGCTGCGTACCCACCCAGGTGTTGGGTCTGACCGCAGGTTGATAATTTGATGGTTACAGGATCAGGTGGGATTATTTTATTGAGGAAATTTTTGAGGTAGCTTTTTGCTCCTCTTTAATTTTGTACAGGATGCCAAACCGCCTTTTTGTTTACATCCTGGTGTTTTATTTTGCTAAAGTGAGTTAAATTTTGTAGCCAAACAGCTCGTTTGGAGATTTTTGAAATTCAGCTTATGCTGCTGTATGGAAAAGTGTTAACTCATGAGCACATGAGTTTTATGCAGAAAGCTGACAGGCTGTTATCTGGTACACCAGTTCACAAGGTGAACTCAATTAATTTTGATGATTCATTTCAGACGAGGTTGGATTGGATTATGCTACGTAGGGGGAGTTCCAGTCCTGGTCTATTGTACCTCTGCCTCAAGTGAAGCATCCCCAGGAGGAAGAATGAGGCGTGAGAGACAATCAAGGAGTCAAGTCAGTGCAGAGGGCAGGGTCCATAGAATTGTCCAGTTGGAAACTCCCCGGCAGGCCAGTACAGCCGGAATCCCACCCAACGTCGTCTTAAAACGGCCCACCAGGCCGGCCCGGAAACCAGTGACGTCCTAGAAGGAGGAAGTGTTTACCAGGAACATACCATTCTGCCATGCAGCGCCAAGACTCCCGCCGACACTTATGCCCTGGAGGAAATTCGGGGGACCTAATTAAAGCACCCAGCATTCGCCTGGCGACTTTAGAAACCCCCGAAATACCCCATGGGTCACATAGGATGACATGGGAATCGAACCCCGACATCCCGAATGGGAGCCACAGACTAAACCGCATGAGCCATCTCCCTTGGTGAGAGGAATATTACTGATGTTGGGAGACCAGTAGAAAATGTACTGCAGCTAAGCGAGGAATTAAAGCACACGACTATCCGGAGAATTTTGAATGAAAATCACTAACACCCATTTCACCTTCAGCGGGTGCAAGGATTAAATGTGGCGGACTTTCAGTTAAGAACTTTCGAATGTACTTAAGAAGCTGCAATGAATACCTCCCGCGATTAAATACCCTCAGTTCTCACCCCTGGAGCATGTGAATGGTACTCATTGAGCGGTTTTCCCCACATGATACCTAATAATGGTACGATTGCTAACTAAAAGGTAAACTTTTTGAACTAATGTAAAACGTAATCATACACATTCATTTAATTCATTAACGCAGGATCTATCTTTGGAGGTATTATAATGATCCCTTTATGCTCACGAATGAAACGTATAGGTAAGTCTACCTCTTTATAGATAAAAAGCAATTGAACGCTCATCTGCAACCGCTATTCGGCAACGAGGTTTTTAAATATATTCGGAGATTATGCTAGGTGCTTAACGGGAATTTTTGCAACATTAAGATTCTTAATATTACAAAGTTATCAGTATATGCATATGTTACAAAGAAAAGAGCCGCAAACTAAAATACTTATTTTTAAATAGTTAACACTGGCCTTGTAAATCAAAAATAACTTTTACCTTAAAGGTAAAAGCTTCAAAGAAAAGAAAATTGACTTAAATGATTTTGTTGTACTTAGCAATGAAATGTAATGAATTCAAAGCACGTGTAAGACGAAAAGTTTAACTGCAATGGGAATAGAAACCGGCCTTTCATTTTATTTTTACTCAGAATCCAGCAGAAACAGCTGATAAAACTCGAGCCTTCAAGAAACTAATTTGCAGTAGCTGCTTCCATTACAGTTTTTAGACCAAGCACGACTGCAGGCAATCGACTCTTAACACCTTCTACATGACGTTATCATACTTTCGCAATGTATTTAAATCCACCTTAAAGGCGTGCTGAACCAACATCAAAACCCTGCTTTATCAGTCTGTTTCACAAGAATTACTTCCAGATTTTGTTTTAAGCCACTTCTTTTATTTCTGTTTGCTCTAGAAATAAACTCAAGAAGGTATACCGATAGCACTGTCTGGAGAAAGGTTCTTTACGAAATTCTATCTTTACAAAAGCGTTCCAGATTGCATCACCACCCTTATTATCCACTTTAGTCACAAGAACGTTAGATGGTAATTTTCTTTCCTCTATAAAAAGCACTGATAACGGCTTACGACTGTTATCCTAACGTGAGATATACACCGAAAGTCACGAACAGAGAATTTGCCACAACACGGCAATGATAATAGGGCTGTTAATGCCGAATTACTAAGTAATTACAAAACATTGGCGAATTTGTTCTAGAAATTACTCGTTAAAATGTGCTTTGATAAATACTATTTATTCTGGTGGAACTAATAACGCAGAAGCATGCAGGTAAGAATAAAGCGCCAATAACAAATGGGTGTTTTTTCCCCTTACTATTCGCTCGCGTTTATGATGAGTCATATCGGACGATGGATGAAATTGATGAAATGATGCTCAAATGAGTCCGGGGTCCACGGAGCTTAGAGTTACCCGACATTCGTCTATCAGGATAAGGGAAAACCCCGGAAAAAACCTTATCCAGGTAACTCACCTTGACCGATATTCGAACGCGGGACCTCTTGAGCGGGAGGCAGACATGCTGCCACCACGCTACCGAGGCGGCAAAAAACTGCTTATACATGTTCTAGATTCGGGCGTTCGAACAAAGATAAAATAAAATTAAAATTTAGTTCAAGAATAAATAATTTACATCACTTACAGTAGGGCTAAGGGATTGCAGCCTTTTTCTAATAGACTCACACGCGTTATTCCTTCTAAATTAGAGCTACTGTCTGTCCACCACAAGAGAGTAAGTGGGACGTGAAGAGGGTGAGGGGCCTTTTTTTGTGTTCATTTATAACCCCGCCTTTAACTCCAATGACGATATAGGCGGCCGTTCTCCTTTGGAACCTATCAATGGTGTTAACTCATAATCGTTGGGTTATATCATTAGATCACGCACACATTCACACTCATGCTTCCAGACTCTGGGGAAGGTGGGGAATCATCTTGGTTGGAGAAAACTCCTCACCCCTACAGCCGGGAATCTAACCCGGGACCACTAGCACGGCGGGCAGGTGCTTTACAGACTGAGCTACGGGGCCAGCTCCGAAGGAGGAGAGCTGTTTGAACTGTTATCTGCTCTGTTAGTGGATCTGTTTACTACGAAATGAGTGTATGAGACTACATATGAATTACCCACGCTGCCAGATCTAATGCTCGTTTCAGTACTTAGAGAGCAAGTTATGTGACAGCGTGTATTTTATATGAATCTAGCGTCCATTCATATCCTTAAGGCGAGCATGAACACAGCAAACGTGGTTGTTAAACATTACTCTGCCTTGCTTTCTTGTGATGGGCGGATACATGAAGTGATTCTTCTATCATTACAACACAATACAGTTTTAATATATATTTTTCCTTGCAACTTTTTAATATAATTATTAAGGAAACAGCATTCAATTGTTTATAGTCAGTAACAAACTTGCTGTGCAATGAAAAGAAAGTGTGAAAAAAAGCAAAAAATTCGAAAACTTTTCATTAGGCTCATTAGGTGACATTATGGAATTTAGCGTTGGAAAACATTTAACCTCTGCACCCACATGTTTTTTTTTTTTTTTTTTTTTTTTTTTACTTGTTCCATTTATACCACGCCTTTAACTACAATGGTCATTTCGGCGGCCGTTCTCCTTTGGAACATATCGAAGCTGTTAACTCGTATTCGTTAGGTTTTTAATCATTACATCACACACACATTCACACTCTCATTCATACTTCCAGACTCTGAGGAAGATGGGGAATTATCTTGGTCGGAGAAAAATCCCCATCCCACCACCGGGAATCGAACCCGGGAGCCCTAGCACGGCAGGCAGGTGCTTTACCCACTGGGCTACGGGGCCACCCAACATGTATTTTAATCTCCCTGCAGACTTCCAATACTATTTTGCCTATTTTAAGAACATTTTTCTTACTTAAAATTCAATCGAATAACAAGTCCTTGCAACATTTCATAGAATACTGAAAAGACACATTTTATGTCTCATTTAAGTGTACTGATGTTTTGATAAAATATTTAGAGCAATATCGAGAAAATTGATAATGCAAATCAAAGTATGATATCGACTTCACTGAAAAGGCCTTTGTAGATGCCTTAGATGACGCACACATGAAATATGGTATTTAACGAACTTCTCGCTTATTTCTGTTGTTCACCCACACTCCTTTCAAACCACTTTAAGAGAGGGGAGGGAGAAACCAGGGGATCAGAAAAAGTGTTCCTAGTGAAACATCCATATCGAAATTATTGTGTAATTACTGCATAGTTAATCACTCTTTCGACTTGTTTAAATGTCTCGTATTTACCAACGTTTCAAGTGGATCGTCTAATTTGTTTTCACATTGTCGCAACGTGTTAGTTTCCGCACTATATGAACACGGTACTTCCAACCTGAGATTGACACATCCTCTGACATGTTAGAAGACCGTGATACTAATTAATGTTACAGATATGGTCATTAAAACCAGCACGAAGCTGGACACACCTCTTGGAGCTTGTAACTACTTTTTCAGACAAAAATAAAGATACTGTTAGCTCAGCTATTACGAACTAAACAAAGCCAAATATAAAATTAAAGTCTAATCTATAAATATAATTTAAACTGTTATAGTGAGACGTGAGAAATAGTTGATATTTTAAACAGAAGGATGACCATTTATTTTTCACTCTAAAACACACATTCACTTCATTTATGGTACCAGATTCTAGGGAGTGAGCAGCCAGAACTCTTCTTTTTTTCGGAATTTCTGGAATGATTTTGGAATTGGCAACTTTTCTTATTCAAGTCTTCCAATGTTCTCTTTTTTATGCTCAGTGTTCTGAACAAACTTCTATACCAAAACCAGTGTAAACATTATTCGACGAATTTCGATAAGAGATTTTCAAATAACCTTCCTTTATCTAGGTTGTCATTGTTTTAATTTATTAAAGTCGCTGCAACAATAAAGTGAAATACATTGAAAATACAAAATAACTAAAAAAATAAATACAGAAATAAAAATGTACAGCTATATTGTTTTCAGGCAGTAGGATACATGAAGTTTACTTTGAATTTAAACATTAACATTGTATGCCTTGATGAAGTTGATAATTTTTCTGTGGTATTGCTGATCACCCAAAGCTAGCTGAAGATTTTAAGTAACTCCATGCTGAAGTCCCTGGTCAGTGTATCTTGGGCAAACAGTGAGCAGATGATGAACGGTGAGAGTAGAATCACACAGATTACATGCAGGAGCACGTCCACTGGACAGAATGTAGGAATGAGTAGGCGCAGTGTGACCAATGTATGATCGGTTTATTAGTACCTGGCCAATCTTCCATCGATGTAGGATAGTTCTTTTGAGATGTCGTTACATCGTTCTTTTGAGATGTCATGTGGAAGCTTAAGATCTGGTAAGTCTGAAGGATGCTTGGTAGCTTCTCTTGCGGCAGTGTCAGCAAGACACCTGGTATATTAAAGTCTGTTTAGTTAACGCATGTGCAGTTCCGAGTCAAAGGAACCTGAGCCGCCCGCCCACTAATGACCGTCATAAATCTATCTCCACACTTCAGAAATGGAACACTGTCGTTGAGGACAAATAGCAACCCTGATTTTCTCGAAGTGACAGTCGCATGTCTACTCCACGTGGAGTCTCAGTTGCCAAAGTTCCAACTTCTAGTTGATCTGTTTCATTACGTGCAGAAATTCATTGTGTGTCACAATGTGGAGACCGTAGGAGGGAAATGCAGTGGTAAATGCAAATGAAGTAGAGATAACTTTCAGTCACGTGAAAATAAAGTGAAGACAGTGTGAATAACTGGGCCGAATTATATTACTGGAAAAGCCTTAAAAAATAACAAAGTTATAACGGGAACGGTTTCTAAGCAAATTCAAGCGCTTGTTTTGAACTTATATACATATGTGCTGACAAATAATCTTGGTAAGGGGTCATGCAATGAACCTGATGATAAATGCTGGGTATTCACAGAAATACAGTGAGAAATATTGTGACGAAAGGAATACCAAAGACGCCGATCAAGTGTGAAAACAAAAGGAAACGTTTCTCTAAAGTAGATAATTTCACGTGCGATTTAATTCGTCGAGAAATTTATAGATTCTATGCAAAAAGGAGAGCGCCCACCTTAGGCGAATTGGTTGCACATTTGCAAGAAATTTGTGATTTTCCTTATGGGCGCTTCACTTTGCGCGGTCTCCAAAAGGAGCTGGGTTTCAAATACCGCACTTTGAATAAGATAAGGGTTATTATGGAATCCAGTAGACTTGTACCTTGGCGATATATATATAACTAAGGAAGTTTTGCAGTAATGGACATAAGATAATTTATTTAGACGAAACCTCGTACGACACCCATGACGTATCGAGAAAGGTGGCAACCTTGCAGAACGGTCTGGTTCGTCAAAGGCAGAAGCCGACGTGCACACGCGTTAATTAAACAGACTTTACAATGAGATGGTATCCATACCAAAATTACTTTTTTTTTTTTTTTTTTTTTTTTTTAGTTTTGCAATTTACTTCCACGGCCTTCAACGTTAAGTCATATCGGACGATGAATGAAATGGGTGAAATACTCAAATGTGTCCAGGTCCATTGAGCTTAGAGCTACCCGGCATTCGCTTAAAGGATAAGGGAAAACCCCGGAAGAAAAACCTTATCCAGGTAGCTCATCCTGACCGAGATTCGAACTCGGGACCTCTTGAACGTGAGACAGACACGCTGACATCTACGCTACTGAGGCGGGCTGTCTGATGAAATAATTGTGTAACTCACGAATCTCCCTCACCAAGGAGTGGCAAGGAGATCGATGTTGTATAGCCATTAACACACTCAGGGAATCTGCGTATATAATGATCTGACGTTTTCAATCTTTAATATATGCATAATCCATGGCGAAACGGATAGAAAACAGTTCACTGGAGAAAATGGTGAGAGTGTGTGGTAGATTATAGATCATGGTGTGGTTAGGAGCAATCACCGCACACCCATTATTGCTAGAGTCGCTAATTTATGAAAATTTAACGAATTTTAAAAATATAAAATTACAATGAAAGAGCGGCCAAACACTCTGAAAAACAAAATATTAGCACACGTGTTACGCTTGGTTACATCAACTGGGCTAAATAATTTAGAGGCTGCCACCGCAGAATGGACGAACGCGGCCCTAAGTTCTAAAACCCCTGAATGAACGGACAATTCCCAGGGCACAAACACCTGGGAAAGACGGGCGGGCCAGTGTTCAATCATCAGATCAACGTGAACAACGGGAGCCGACAAGACGCAGACAGAGGCTTAACTGCCCAATCACCTTTATTGCCTTTTTGCCTCTCCCACTGCTTCTCAACGACACACGTTAAGCTGGGAGTTTCTGTGTCCGCCAGGATTATGCTTCACAACAAACGCCATCAAATTGAAGTTTCCCCAAAATCGAAACGTGAACGGAAATTGTAAAGATTCATGCGTTTCACCCAAAACGATCAGTTCGCGTGCACCAATGAAAAAGAGGCGCAGCGTTTTTCATAAGCGCATTACCGCTCGACCGTTATTATACTTCGATTATCGCTCGCCACTAATGCTGAGCATAAATCTCCAGAAAAAAAAAAATCTAAAACGTAACAGTCACACAATTTTATCTGCCATTAAAAACCTCACATTCATAAGCTTATTCTCTGTCTCCTTTTTATCTAAGGTAAAATACTACTAATTAAAATAGGAATTTTTTTTCGGAAATAACCTTTGACATTACATCAACAAAAACAACAAAAAAACACGTAATTTTAGGAATGAGAACTCTTTTTCAGGCACGATTTTCAATAAATTAAGGAGTAGGTACTCAAACTATAAGACTTTATTTTTTGTTTTCTTAAAAATTACTCAAATGATTCCGTTTAAATGTCCTAAGTTTCAGGAATGAATAAAGTGTATACCCTGAATTTTCTGTGCAACTTGAAAGTTACATCCGAAAAACATTAGAACTCTGAAATAACTTAATTATTTAAATAACATATTAGTAGCTTCGGTTTACAAGTTTGAAACTTTTGAAATATTTCGCCTGCTCTTAATATCTCAGCCGTGCCACTATTAATAGGCCTCTGAAAAGAAAGCGTGCGCGGGGTGTTCCGATCTCTGAAGGAGTGCAGGGGGAAGTACCAAATATCAGCTCATGTCATAAGCAAAATATATTCTACATCTAACACTTCGTACAACAATTGTGTCAGCATTAATACAGTATACAACATTTTTATTCGTACACAACAGGTTTTTAATAAAAAGTCATTCTCTACTTGCTTGAAAACTTGCGTTTTTCTTTCAGTCGTCTATAGGTGCTTGATAAACTTAAAACAAGAACTCCCAATGGCAAATTTCATTTCAAAGTCGGTACCATTGAAAGAAGCAGCAATATCAGAAGTAACTCCCAATTTTATGCAACTTTCCTATTCGTACTGTTGTTAAGAATGACCACTCCGTTGTAAACAGCTTCAATAAGAATGTGTTTCAAAGGTCACCTATGCTCCTGCGGTGGCACTTGCAGACGCTCTGTCAGTGTTAGTCGAAATGGTTAAGCAAAAGGAGCTTGGTTCTGATCTGAAGTAATTATAAAACTTGGCATACTCTCTTAGAAAAATAGCGCAAACAGTAAATAAATCGCATTCCACCATACATAGTGGACAAATTTAAAGAACAAGGTTCTTCAAATAATTTACCAAGAAAACCAAAAGAAATCAGACTAAATGCAAGAGAAAAACGTTTCATTTTAAGCAGAATACGAGAAAATCCTAAATTAAGTGTTCCTCAATTACGTCTATTAGTTGAAGATGTATCTGGAAAGATGTCTGACCAAATTGTTCGTGCAGATATGGAAGTACAGATATCATGTCCGAATCCCCAGGAGGAAGCCATATGAAAGTGCCACAAACAGGAAAAGAACGAGCTGTATTTGTTAAGGAACATATCCATAAGGATCAAACTTCTGGAACAGTGTGATATGACCGGACGAGACTAAGATAAACCCGTTCGGGTCAAATGGGATAAACAGAGTCTGGAGTAAAGCAAATTCAGACAATGATCCCAGAAACACTCTTCCCACAGTGGTGGTTCCATTATGATTTGGGCCTACATGTCGTCCAAAGGTGTCGGTAATATACAATTTATTTATGGCACTATGGACATTGGCATTTTAAAGAACAATGTAAAGCAGAGTGCCCAAAAACTGGACATGCACCTGGTTGTAGATTTCAACTAGATGACAGTAAATACTAGGCAAGACTGATAATGAATTGGTTAATATGGAAACTACTGTAAACATCTCTTCAAAGTCTCGATTGGATCCAAAAGAGCATTTGTGGAGAATTCTGAAGAAACGAGTCCGCTAAAGCAAAGTATGGACTAAACAAGAGCTTAAACATATTTTGGAGGAAAAATGAATAAAATCAGCCCAGCAGAATGCAGAAAATTGGTTAGTTTTATGAAGAGGAAGTGTGAGGTAGTTATTAAAGCCAAGAGGTACCCAACATTGTCTCTGTTATTCAACTATTATTTCTAATGTACGAGAGGAAAAGTTGTATAAAATGGTAATGTTTCTTTTAGTTTCATTTAATTTAGTTTGTAAAAATGTCTGGTCTAGCCGTAATCTTTCTCAGAAAACGCTGGAGTTGCTGATGACAACATATTACTTCCTGAGGAGACGTCTGTTCTGTTTACAGTCTTTACGGGGACCCATAAGAATGTAAAAAGACAAGAATATTTGCGGTATGTATAAAAGACCAGTATTTCAAATCCAGGGACTAACTCAGCAACTTTTACATTTGAGTTAACTAATGAATCCGATTTTAAGTTGGCACTACTGGAACAAACTGCTAACCCGGCAACACTGGCTGTGCTAAAAACGACAATGAACTAATCATTTTAGCCGCTAAGTACGCGCTCATGACAACTTTACTGCGAAGCTGACTGCGTAATCGTTCCTGGGAAACTGTCCCCGACACCATGTAAAAGAGCCGAGTTGGAAGTACCATTTGACTGCGGTGGTGTACCACTTTGCAGCAATATAAGCGTTCATTACGTCTCACTTCTTGATACGCTGCACAACCAACCAAAGGATACAGAACATCACTCAACTGCTTTGAGCATTGGAACGAACTTCGTGTCGTTAACTAGCTTAACTATCAGAATTAGTCTCCATAAAATGACATATTACACGTGATCTCAAAAAGATGCTTTAAAAAAATCCAAGTAAAATGCTAAATTAGATGGTAAATTTCAAAACTCGATCTTCTTCAAAACCTAGTGTTATTAAACATAAGTTTAATAATGTTTCAAATTCCGACTTGGGCACTGAATTTTTCAGTCCGACTACCTTTCCAAACTATTTCAATACCTTAAAACAGAAGCATTGGTAGCTTTTTTATAAATTGCCTTGAATTGCGAGAGGACATACTGGCACATTAATACCTTACATACCTTAAAACGCTGTCTGCCATTTGTGTTTGCTCACATGAGCCATTGTACGTTGTGAAGCTCTTTGTTTTTTGTGGCAACATCGCACGTTACAGTGGAAACATCCCACGGACTGTAATTAAGACCTTCAACTATAAAAGCAAACGGTAATTGAGCAGTTGTGCGAATTACCCTGAAAATACAGTCTAGAAACCACCAAAAAGTAATACTATCGCCTTCGTGCACGCTGAATCGTAAAGTAGCAAGTAGTCCTAAGTGCACGTTTTTCCATTTAATGATGGAACATCCGAATGTTTTGCACTATCGTGTAACAACCAAATGGTTTCATTTGATAGTTTTCTTTCTGTGGTCGGCCGCGATGGGTGCAATCGGAGGGAACAGAAGTGAGCGGGGCATCGGAAGTGCAATCGGGTAAAGAAAGAAAAATGAAGTATTACTGAAATGCATTTACTAGTGATGTTCAGACCTGCATATGTAGAACTGATTTCATTGTGCAACTGTGAATTCATACTATGCTCTTGTCCCTTACTCCCTTCTAATAGCTAGCGATAACGTTATGCAGTGTCAAAACATTTTTTCTACACAATTGCTGTATTTGGCCCAGAAGGACAAGGGCGTAATTTTGGCCGTAAAGGTATAATTGTTAAATTGTCAATGAATTAAATATATACACTACAGTTATTCATTGCTCTGTTTATTTGATTGAGTTAAGTTATAATTTTCGAAAACAGACTCGCACGAACGTACAATAACGATTTTACTTGAGTAAAATATAATATAAAAATTAAAAGATACATATAAAATTTAAAAAAAAAAAAAAAAAAAAAAAAAAAACTTCTTAATTTTTTTTCTAATCTGGTTCATATTTTGTTCATTCGTAACAAAATTATAATAAACAGTATATAAGACCTAATACCAACAGGCCCACCTCGGTAGCGTGTCTCCCTCACGTACAAGAGGTCCCGAGTTCGAATCTCGGTCAGGGAGAGTTACCTGGATAATTTCGCTTATCCTTCAAGACGAATGTCGGGTAACTGTAAGCTCCATGGACCCTGGAGTCATTTGAGCGTCATTTCACCCACTTCATTCACCGTCCGATATGACTTAACGTTGGAAGACGTAAATTAAAAAATATAATAATAATAATAATAATAATAATAATAATAATAATAATAATAATAATAATAATAATAATAATAATAATAATAATAAATACCAACAGTTTGTAATTAGCAGTAGCACCAAAAATAAAATTTCTAACAGTAAATGGCGCAATACTAAAGAAAGGTATTTCCTATTTTAATGTTCGATGCATCCCAAGAAGTGAACAGAAATGGTATTAGCAAAAAAAGCTCGCGCACACATTTTATGAAGTGTTAGAACTTTTAACAGTACAATATCAATACACACAAAATTAGCGAAACAATATTTTTGCATTTTCTACTGAGTATTGCAGCACACACTGCACTATTTATGACATTTATAATTATAACCTATATAATTTCAGTCTAGTTCAAAGTGAAAAGCTAAGTGCAATACTGTTGCCGACAAAAATTCAACTGTTTGTAAGATAATTATTCCAAGAATATATCTTAGATTTCTTTAAAAAAATCAATATTAATTAAATAGCTAGAAAAAAATTACATATATTAACAGTTAATAATTACAGTTATGAATATTCCACAAAAATCCACCATGTGCTTAATAAATAACTAAATTAACTATATTTTGCTGAATTTATCTATTTTCCTTGCTCCCTAACTTATACTGTGATAATTTTATATATCTTGCTCCGCAGCAGCCTTAAGATGAATTCGCAAATTCCTGTTTCAATGTAATTGAACTCAAATGTAATTCCATAATTATTGTTTAATATATTCCACCACACACAAGTTGTGATGGTTCAGAACGGTATAGTTCTGATTTGAAAATATGTCTTCAAATGGCAGCGGTATCTATAAATTGGCGATGGCATTATAATACTCGCAATAGACAGCTTTATACATTGCCTTAGACGTAATAACTGTAGATGGCAGCACCTTAGGTATATTCCTCCAATCTTGGAGAAAGCTACATAAGAAAGCCATGTACAATCGGTAAAGCGAATGAACATCAAAATGCTAACGGAAACAACCGAATAATTCAGTTGTTTTCGACTATTGATAATTCCTTAGTTGCCATTCGGTTGTCAACATTTTCTGATACTTAAGAGTATATTTTGTATCGCTGCTCCTTCTTTGGACACCGAGAACGGCAAAGCACTCAAGCTGATACCCTAGTTAGCACTTCCGTCACGTGTCCAAAGGATCTCTGTGCCAATTCCCTGAAAGTGTTCAGCAAGCTGTGACAGCTTACAGAGTGTACCTTCCCTCTAGAATCCTGATCGGTGAAATCCAGACCGTTATTTTATATAATTCAACTATCAAATCATTTATAAGGGTATGGTGATTTTGTAGAGGTCACTTAAAACCTAATAAATTCGCCAACAATAATTATTACAATTATTAAGACGTGAATAGTTGATCTGTTCTCCAAAGCTGAATTCTGTTTTTAGAACTAGAGCATTGTTCGTCCGATATTACTTAAGTTACAGGACGTAAATAAAAAAAAGAGAGCACTGTTTACTGTTTTGACAAGCTTCAACAGCTTTCAATTATATGCCAAAATACAGGACTTTTATTACGATTTCAACTTTTCCGAGGAGCGCATTAGTATCATTATTTACAAAATGCCCATGAAAGAACTAATAAAAGTACACTTTTGGAATTATGGGCCAATTTCCACCCAAATGAGCTTTAACCAACAAACTGCTATTGTTAGACTTAAATGTGAACGAGGTTCTTCAATTTTGGTATTCGTAGCTAAACGTTGCTATATTTTCTTTAATTTATTTAAAGTCGCTTCAATTTCCTAGGTCATATTGCGACCAACTTAACAAATAAATATAGTACAATTATGGCAAAAACAAAATTTAATGGCGACTGAACGTTGACCACTAGCAGTGAACAACGATGTAGCCAGATGTCAAAGAACGGGGACAACCTATATGGAGCAACAGGAAGAATTGAAAAGAAAATATAGGGTATTACCGTAGCTGTCAAGTAAACATAAACAAGCATTTGATTGGATGTTGGTTAACCAGCACCTCCTGCGAACCCCCATTAAATTTTGCGTCTGCCATAGTAACATGTATAAAGAAATACATTAAGTATACAGGTTTACAAACATAAAATTGCATATTAATTACATAAATTATGAAAACAATAATACAGGTAACTGAAAACAAAGACAAGAACATACTCCACATTAACAGTATTTTGGAAGAAAAGAATTATCATTACTTTTACACCACTGTGTCGATTATGGATTACAATTAAGAGTATAGCGTACATATTATCGCGAACCCGTACCTACGATCGCGCGGCTTGTTTACACAAAAGGAACTGATAGGCGGGCAGCGTGAAAACCAAGAGCCGGCAGACAAAGATAACATGCAGATAAGGGTCTGTCGAGGCAAACAAACTGAGATAAATGGAAATTTCTGGACTGATAGAGATTGTTCGGGTTCTGGTTTATTTCCGAATCGTCTAGAAATTCTCGACGAGGTATTTAAGAGATTGTGACACGCCAGCGCGAGTGGCAAGTTGTGAAACAAGAGTTTTGTAAAGACATGTAACAAGAGTGAGTCGCGAGAGGTAAGCAGAGAACAGCTGAGAGTGTTGTAAATTGAACCTGTTTGTTATGCCCATCGACCTTGGAAGATTGTGTTGTGATATGTGATGTAATTTTGCTGCAACAGAATTTCGGCAAATTAGACTTTTAATTCTACGAACCCACAAAGTCAAAATATATTTATATCAATTTCCAAATGTCAATATTCATTAGGTAAGTAAAAAGCTTGCGGCGTAGTTTGAAGCTGCTTAGCAGTTTGGAGATGTCCTATGGGTTTCCGTGTTGTTTTCTTTTGCATTCATTGCATTCTCTGAGGTGGTAGATGGTAAGGTGTCTATGGCATACGTTACACGTAGACTGCAGCTGTCCTGAGGAGATATGAATGAGTGAAGCTGGAGTGACCAATTCGTACAGGGGTGAGGATTACCTGTTCCTTTCTAGTGAGTGACTTGGTTGGGTGGAGAGCTATCCTTTACATACTTGGGTGTAATTTCCCTGGATGTTGTTGATTCCATTCTGATTTCCATTCTTGTCAGATATTTTGGAGACATGATTCATCTGAGAGTATGGAATTTGGACGTTCCTTTGCTGGTATAGTAATGTGGCATCTTTACCAGATTCGTCCGCCCTTTCATTTCCTGTTATTCCTTGATGCAAAGGAATCCAAATGAAAATCACATCTTTACCAGCGTTCGTGATGTTACTGATTAATGTCTGTGTGTCCTGTACTAATCTATAAAATTTAATCACAACAGTACTTAGTTATCTGTTCCTTTTTTTACATATTAAATTAATATACTTTATAAGAAAAGTCTTCCATTCTCCATTCTTTGAAGATATAGGTTTTAATTCTACCCACAAAATTATACCAGATTTTGCAAAAATACACGTTTAGAGACTCAAGA
This sequence comes from Mantis religiosa, assembly GCA_030765055.1. Lineage (NCBI taxonomy): Eukaryota > Metazoa > Arthropoda > Insecta > Mantodea > Mantidae > Mantis > Mantis religiosa. The sequence continues at coordinate 78,442,879 of CM060958.1, forward strand.
ATCTGATAAAGAATATTTTTCGAAAATATTTTGCGTTGAGGCGGTGGGGATTGATTAACAGGATATCTAAAAACACAAAAAGTCTGTCAAAAACAAACCTGATATTTAAATCCAACATATTCCAATTTGTTTGGACAATGTATCATTTATACAAATTGTTTATGCTACAAAGGTTTGTAATGCTTTCTACCAGTAAGTTTAGAAAGTGTCATCAATAGTTATTACATTTAATTTTTAAAAAATGAAACAAGGATTAGTTTAAAAATTTGGAACACTTTAACATCAACTCCCTTTTGAAGTGGATAAACCAGGACTTAGGGCTACGATGTCACTCTTACTAAGGCACATCAGAAACCGAGCTTTAAAATGTCCCACTGTTTTAACTAACGACGAAAAAGTTATTTCAGGCATTTTATATGTTTACTTTTTGGAAACTATAAGAAATCACATGGGGGGGGGGGGATGTTCTTGGTGCTGACTTTTAGAGAATCCAGTTGTCAATTTTACTGGATACGACGATGCGTTGTCGTTAGATCAAGTTATTTCTTTTTTGAGCGTTTTTTACCAACAAGATTTGTGGTAAACAGTCATTTGTCTACCAATCGGCACTGAGTGCGTCTATCTTCTAATATTATTGTAGCAATTACGAGAAAAATAACCTCATCTGATCAGTACTCGGAATTTGAGTTTTATAAGCTTAGGTTCTGTTCGAAAGATGTATTAAGCCAGTTAACTTCCTCCTCTCCACAATCACATAATATGTAATATACTCAAGAATCAGCATCGGTATTGATATTCCAAGTGCCATCTTCAATTATTCCAGAGTTATTCTGCACCAACCAAAACGTTGTTGGATTTGATCATTCCGATGGCCAATGTCGCCCGAATAAATTCATAAGACGTTCCTCGATCCTTTTCAAAAATTGTCCAAACAGCGATAGTGTTCTAATTATTATAAGCATTTCATCGATGTTCCCCTCTTTACATTGTTTAGATGACGATTTAAAATGATAGCCTTTATTCACATGTATGTTTGGGTAAATAAACTCCTTAAGTGATGCTTATTAACACAATATTAGAACAAATCGAAACAACTACACGGTATCAACTCAGAAAACTCAGTCTGTAGAGCACCTGCCTGCCGTGCGAAGGGTCCCGGGTTCGATTGCCGGCTGGGGTGGGGACTTTTCTCCAACCAAGATGATTCATCTTTCCCAGAGTCTGGAAGTATGAATGACAGTGTGAATGTGTGCGTGATCTAATGATTAAAAAAGAAAAATCCAAAGTACTAGCAACCCAAAGTCTACGAGATAACACCATCGCGATATGTTGCGAAGGAGAACGGCCGCCGATAGGACCAGCGCAGTCCTATATAATGGAATGCATTATATAGTAGCTATCAAATATAAACAAATTTCATTCTACACGTTTTCAGCGTCACCCTCGAAAGGTGACAAGCCGCAATAAGTAGAGATTATAATGCATTCTTTGCAGCAAGTTAAAGCTTGCAAAACTTCTACCACTTTCCATGAATACACAAAATTACGGCTGTCAGCTGATAAAACTGTCATAAGAGCTTCAAAATATACCACACAGCAACACACTGAAAATTAATACTGTACAAAATCTTATTGAATTAAATTCAGAACAATCGAAACGATTTGCACAATAGAATAGTTCAAGAAATGCTTGTCAGAGTTAATAATTATTGGGTATTCCCTTTCTCATGAAATGGAAATAACGGTCTCTGAAACTATAGAGTGCTTGTTGATCTGAAAATATCCCCTCAACATTGGTTCTGTCTGCCAATGATTATCAAACAAACAAGCTTCAGCAGACATGCTTGTTCGTGTTTTGGAGAGACAGTCTAACTCAAAATAGCAACGGGAAGGTCATGTGGAGAATACAAAGAGGCTATACAAGGATATAAATAAGATATTACGAAACCACGCATCCCCTTTTTGCCATTCGTAAAGGATATATCAAGTGCAAATAGGACAAAAAATACCTCAGAAATAATATAAATGATTTATTCGTTGTATGAAGATTAAAATCGTTATATCACGAAGTACTTGTCACTTTGCACTAAAAATGGATATAGAAGTCTGACACACTATTTTTACATAACATTTCCTACTTAAACTTTATAAAGCTTTTAGTTAATTGATGGAAATTAATCATTTCTTCACACCAGCCGTATATAGGCTAAGGTTTTTGATAGTCAACATGAAAAATTCAATGCCATGACCGGGATTTGAACCACGGATCTCCTAGTTTCCGACCAGTCGCTCTAACCCATTGGGCTACCATCGCCAACATGCCGTCCTGACACTAATTCTCAATTTGACTCGTATATTTCCCCGGTAAACCACTAGGGGCTCTCGCATCCGAGATAAACCGTTTGCCATGGCATTGAATTTTTACGTTGAGCATCTATCAAAAACCTTAGACGGCTGGTGTGAAGAAATGATTTATTCCCATCAATTAACTAAAATAATAAGAGTTAAATGATGAAACCTGGGACTCCAGTACTTACGATAGTAAGTCGCCACAAACGATTTATCTCGGATGCGAGAGCCCCTAGTGGTTTACCGGGGAAATATACGCGTCAAATGCAGAATTTAGTGTCAGGACGGCATGTTGGCCATGGTAGCTCAATGGGTTAGAGCGACTGGACGGAAACCAGGAGATCCGTTGTTCAAAGCCCGGCCATGGCATTGAATTTTTCATGTTGACTCTATATAAAGCTTTATTCAATACTCTACTACTTAATATTTGGGGTGAAACTATAATATATTTAGCTGGAGGTTACTTCACTAAAGTAATCGTAAACATATGTCCCATCTGCATTATCACATTCAGTGTTTTGAAAACCAATAAAAAAGAATGCCCCCGAAAGGGTTAACATAAATTGGGTGCCTTAACGAGATGCACATTTTAGGTGGCAAGATTCTTTTCTCCTCCACGATATTTTGTTTAAATCTTCTTGACGCATGCCTGAAAGATGAACAAGTCTGGCGTTCATCCAACTTTTTGCGGTAAATAGTAGAGAAAGTACTACAAAAGACACCGGTGTGTTTGCATTCACACAATGTTCTCTACTTTTCAACAAACTTCATACAAAAGCTGTCGCTTCCGTCTTACATTTGTACAGCATTAAAACGTTTATTATACAGGCTGAGACACCTAAAACCGGCCAGTATAGTCGAACGCATAAAATGCGCTTAAAATGTAATGCACTGAATATGACTAATTCACCTTCACAGTAAGTACTATGTAAATCTGGCGTACAGACAGATGCTTCTGGGAGCATTTTGGAACGATTCTGTACGCGGCAATTTTGCAATCCATTCCTGTAAGGTGCCTTTTGCTGTCACAGAAAGTCCCGGAAATTTCTCGTGAAACAAACTTTCGGGTATCGAACAAGTCCTTATCAGATACACTGCTTCACACATCAATGCCTTTTCCTCAACTGATTTCGGTATGTTTCACTGGCTGCGTCTGCAGCTGCCTCACACGTCACTGTCAGGTGTGTCGACCCCCACCCCTACGGCTCGAAATGTCATTTCTTGGTAGGAAGATAGATAATTCAATTGCCAAAAACGCAGTATACGAATGCAACCATGTAACAATTGAAATAATGCAATTATAATATTATCATGGGCTGGTTTTACGTGCCGCACTCTGTACATTTACCCAGTTTCTTGTGCGAGTCGCTTTGTGATGAATTTTAATCAAAATCGTTAAGAGGCGTTGAATAAAATAAAGAAATAAAAAGGAAACATTTTCCTATAAAAGAATTTGGGCTCACAGAGCTAACCGACTTTTCGTTTTTTAGTTCACAATGCTGTTGACACATCCCAAACATGCGCGAGAACAGTTTCCTAAAAATGCTTTATCTCTCAAGAGGACTCCAAGAAATACATTTTCAGTGAAATCTGACTCACTTTTAGGTGAAATGCTCTATTTGGTAAAGGCAAGTAAGACATTAAAAACATTTAAATATTCCAAAACGTACCTCCTGCTCATACGTTGTTTCGTTGTGTTTTGCATACACCAACATCTATAGCATTGAATGTACTTATTCTTTCCCATTTGTGAACATTTTATTGTTGAATTAGCGTTGAGCACGAAGTATCTTATATCCTCAGTACATTAAATTAAAAAGTAACTATATATTTCTGTGGAATTTTATCGCACATTCCTAATACAGGGCGTCTTCCTGACAGTAGAGACCATCCGCTTCGCTTGCACGTGCTCATACTTGAATGGCTGACTTTTTTTTTTATTTACGTCCTCCAACGTTAAGTCGTATCAAACGATGAGTGGAAGGGATGAAGTGATGCTCAAATGAGCCCAGGGTCCATGGAGCTTAGAGTTATTCGACATTCGTCATTTAGGATAAGGGAAACCCCGGAAGAAACCTTATGAAGTTAACTCACCCTGACGGACATTCGAACTCGGGACCTCTTGAACGTCAGGCAGACACCCTACCATCTAAGGTACCGAGGCCGGCGAATTCCTCGGGTATTCTGGGATCATTGACCTTGTACAAAGCATTCAAACTTGATTAAATATTAAAATTGGAAGTCCTTGAATACACATTTAATCCTCAATTAAACCTAAAACTTTGTTTCTACTTTATTTCTCTATGAAATGTATATATAAAACAAATAGCAAAAATTAGGATACCTAAGAATCCCGTCAAATTTCCTCCATTTCGTGTTAGTTTCGTGAAAGTGACCTCGACAGTGTTATCGCGCAAAATAAACATGTATGGCTTTCGTGTACCATACGTACTTGGATGTATGGGTACTTGGGATGACTAACCTGAAAACATATTACTCTTAAAACCCAAAATTTAGTAGTGGCACTTGAAGTAAATATTGACGTTTATTACATTTTCCTGAATTATGAACACAAATATCCAACAATCCACTGAAATTTCATAAATTATCTCAAAATGGCTGCCGATTGTATCTATACTTTTTCACACGAAAACACCGATAAACTATAAATAATTTCAAAACTGGAAGTCCAGATTCCTTAACGCATTGCTCCCACTAAATAAAGCAAACAGCAAAGAAATTGTTGTACCTACAACAATTCTTGTTCTGACCAGCATTTTCCGTGTTGAAAATTATGGTTTCTCATTTGAGACCTTTACTGCAAAATGTAACGTCACCAGACAAGACACTACTTAGAAAGAACTGTCCCTTTCGAGGGATACCAGCAAAGTTTACCTAAATATGCAGATGAAATTTTAAAAACAGCTGAAGTTGCAGCTGAAGTGTAGATACTATATACACTGGTGGTGAAAAAATGAGTGGCCTGCTTCTGTTGTGAGAATAACTTAGCATTCAAGAGATCTCAATTCGAATTTCGGTTACAGCGAGTCAATAAGGATTTTTCCCCGGGACTTTCGTTTGTCCTAAGAAGGGGAATGTCCGGTATTTTTAAAGCTCTATATATTATAGACTCATATGAGCATTCCAGTTCATCGTTCGCTAAGGCGCAACAGGTTAAAGGACATTAAATCTTTTAAAAATGGAGTATGTGCTGCAGGATGTTCCTTTGAAGTAATAATGTCGAGTACATGATACATAGAATGCTAAGGAAGCTCACATACAAAGTGGTCATTATTCCTCTGGCCAAAGAGCAATCCTACCTTCAAACTTGATGCACTTCCCCCAAGTACTTACAACAGGAGTTATAATATATTCCTCCCACCCACTATACACTTCCTTGGCATGACCTTATCATTCTTTTCGTAGCGGATATCGGGTCAATCACCGGCTCGTCATCTATCGTTGTCTATCAATGACAATTCTCTTCACGCTGATGAAGTCTCACCCAATGATTGCCACATAACTTCTTACAAAGACTTGGAATTCCAATTTCTTAGAAAAACAACACAGCGGCGCTGACAGTTACTGATTCTCTTTGTTTTTCCCTAGCTAAAGAAACACACATTTCTTTACCCTTCAAATGTTTCACTTATCATCGAACAGTCATACACACCTTATTCCTTGCATCCGATTTTCCTAATAAACGTTTAGAAATCTTCCTCACAATTATACATATGAAAATGTTCATTCATTTTACTCCGAAATCGAACTACTTTTAATATATGCACTCCAAAATTAGTAGCTCACTTGGACAGCTGCTACGCAAACGACAAACAAAATGGTAGATAATTAACCGAAAGGGGAACAAATGACAATCTTGTAATCTAAGGTTTACATAAATGGTGACATGTAACGTGGAATTTTTTTTTTATTCATGTCCTCCAACGTTAAGTCATATTGGACGATGAATGAAATGGATGGGTGACATACTGAACTGAGCCCAGGGTTATCTTTCATGATAAGGAAACAAACCGGAAAAAAAAAAAAAACTTATCCGGATAACTCACTTTGACCGCGAGTCGAACTCGGGACCTCGTGAACTTGAGGCAGACACCCTCTCACCTACTACAGAGGCGGGCATGTGAGGCATCCATTGGTTACAGAAGAATTGAACTGCTCAATTAAATGTTTAAAAGAAAAAGGCAGAAATAAAAAAAGAAACTAAACCTTTGAAGAACATTTTCAGTGTTTAGCGCACCACTCTTCACAGAATGAACTAGAAAGCTGTCATTCTTGTTACTAGTAAAGTAAGCCCACGTGGAATTGACGTGCGGTCATTTGTAATATGAGTATAACACGTGTGTTTCAGTAAAGCACTGTATTATTAAGCGTAATACCAAAATCCACATGTTCTGGCCGAGTTAAGAACCAGATATTTGATCTGGAAGTTGGCGGCATGCCTTGTGATTGTTTATTTCTGATGCACGGACACTGTTAACATCAGCACGTGGGAAAACTTGGTAATAAACCTTTAGAGATCCCCAGATGATGTCAGTCCAACGCGAAGTCTTCTGAAATAGCTATGACGACACACGGGTTAGTTTGCGCAAGATCAACACGCCTCAGGCAACGTTTATTCACACACAGCCTCGCCAGCAATGAGGTCTTCCAAAATGCTTTTCCCCCTCACACAAAGCGCGCTCCCAGTTCGGAGGGAGTGTAATCTTAATCGTTATTTAAACCTGCCTTCCTACACAATCCTGGGATGACAGGAGTGCTTCAGAATTTGCCTACATCAACGTATGCAATAACTACCTTTCTGACCTCAGGCTAGCGTGCAGAAGGTAGATGGAACTGTGGAAGAACTTGCTCTATTTGACAGACTACCCGCAACTCTGCATCCGAATTGTATTAAATAAGCGTATTTCCCCCTCTCATCCGCTCTTACGTTCCTCTGTCACTCTCCTCCATTTAGCTTCTTTCTCCCTCTCTGCTTTTTTCACTCTCACCGCCTCTCTGTTCAACTTATATGTTACGCTACATTTTGAAAACAGGATCTCAACCTTTTCTAAAGTGGTAGTGATTTTAAAACAAGTGTAAGAGTTTAACATCACACCATTGCCCCTTAGCTTTATATTTGTAATGAGATCGTAACTATTCTATTCTTCTTATAAGAATAACAAACGGAATCATTTATAAATATCTATACTTCCTGAGACACTTCGTAAACCAATTCGTTATAAACCTTTTAAATATAAGCTGCTTTTAGATTACACAACCACGTGACCGCATTATACAGAACGATTACAGTATATCAACAAACAACTTTAAAAAAAGAGACCAAACGCACCATTTTAAACTTTGGAACCCGGCACCTCCAGCTCTTTGAGTAAAATAATTAAGATGCTTTATAGCAGGTGGAATATTAAAAAAAAAAAAAAAAAAAAAAAAAAAAAATAGCTACATAAAATTAACAACAAAATAAACGCAATTCCTGAAACTTTCCTGGCAAAGAAAGCATATGGAACAAAATAAACGCAATTCCATTTTTAAGAGCCCTTAAAATCCTTATAGTATTGGTTCTTTCTGTCTCAGGCTGAAATTCTTCCTGTAGCACTTCATACATAACTTTCTAAGCTCTATGCAGATTTCTAGTCCATATTTCGTAAGTCATGGGATCAACAATTATAAACAAATTGCGAAATCCATGCCTATTCCGCGCATAAACTTAAAAGAATTGTATTAAATAAGCAGCACTTTAGTAATTTGGGCGTCCTGCGCCGTGACGTAGCGGGCTAAGGCAGCATGCCTTGGTCCCTGGCCACGGAAAGCGGCCCGGGTTCGATCCCACCCATGTGGTGGGGATTTTAGGTCCCGGGTATAAGACCGATGCCCACTCAGTATCGTGAGGAAAGTGAGGAGCTTACGCTAGGTAAGCGGCCCTGGTTACGGAAACCAACATTCCAGCTGGGAGATGCCGAGATGCTGACCACACCTCCTCCCCGTATCGGTTGGATGATCGTCCACCTCTGCCGTGCGTAGGTGGGCGTAAGGCCGGCAGTCGGGCTGGTAGGCCTTGGCTCTCTAAGGGCTGTCACGCCAATGGTTAGCTTAACTTTAACTAAGTATTTTGGGCGACTTTACAATCCACGACCATTATCTACCAAATGTTCGCACAATTTACTGCTGACGTCAGTGCTGCATCAAATTTAAAACCCGCACGCTATGATTTTGTTGTCGCCCTGTGTTGACAGACCATGACCGTGATGGAGGATAGAAACACACAGAAACTCTGGTTAATCGTAAGGCCGCGCCGTGGCTGACTGGTTAGACCGCTCGACTCTCATCCAGGGGACCGCAAAGTGTGATTTGTGGTGGATAACAGGGAGTTGGGGTGAGTTTTCTCCGGAATCTCCCGTTTTCCCCGCTATCTCATTTCATCGGTGCTCCATCTTCATCTCATATCATCAGTGTCACCGCCTGCGGTGCCGTATGTAGTGAAACTGGGCGTTTAACAATCATATCTTTGTAGACCTGGTACGGTACATCCAATCAATAATATAATGCTTTGTCATGTCCCAAATAAAAATCTGCTCACCTAGCCAAAACCAACCCTCCTTTACGATAGCATAAAGTCGTAAAAGGTCCTCCACTCCCGTCCATTTTATTATAAAACTGAAAACGTTAGCAAGTATTGAACGAACACCCTACATTTTAAAAGTAATGTAAAATTTAAAATTCTCAACAAGAACAAAAGTCAGCTACAATTTTATTATGTATACATAACACTAAAAGACAGAATCTTGTGGAGTATTTTAAAAATATTTACGTCCTTCCGGCAATGTTCTATGACAGCGTTTTGTGTTTACCTTGCGAACGATGCGAATTCGAATAAGAGTCATCAATGCAGAATCATGCAGTCCAAACAGCAATATCTGGTGATAATAATTTTCACTCCTGACACAAGTCATAAAAAATCGCTAACAATGGTTCATGAAAACGTTATCACTTCCATTATAACCAATTTATTATTTTTATGGTGGATGTTAAAGCATGTTACCTGCAAGGTCGTAAATGAATAAAATATAGACGCAATGAAGCTGGTTATTGTGATTTTGATGCTCACCAGCTACATTCAAACAGTATTTGTCAATATTGGATCATAGACAACATTCCCCCATTTTATTGAAAACTTTTCCAAAGCACGGTTTCGGTGTACAAACATTTCTGGCTATCGGGCACATTAAACACAAAACGCGGAGCAATACAGAACAATACTGTGAAAAATAATCATTAATGGTCCATTATAACAAGCCAACAGCGCACAACAAATCCTATGCATAATGTACCTATTACTGCATATCTCCATCTAATTGCATGCGATTTTAATCAGAGTGGCTAGATTTTTAGCATTCGTAATGATGCAAACATTAGCCCCCTTAATGGTTTGCCAGAAATTAAACTAGAATTATGCTTTGTGTATACACCAGGTGATTCACTTGTCCCTGGTAAAAAAATCTCAAGTTTATGATACCTGTAATGCAAACGATATACTGTGGGTACATCTTTTTTGCCCGTTTTGCAGCTGGTTTACTTTAGACCTGCGATGCCCATCCTGTCAGCTAGGTATGTGCTAATGAAGTCACTTTGTCGCTCTATCCTATCTCCTTCACTTCATTCCTCCTTTACTTATGTACATAAACAAGGATGATAGAGGTTTGCTTTTAGTCTCATAATTGCCCGAAAATTAGGTGTAGGTAATTCTGCCCTCCCATCTTTTGCACAAGGTAGGACATCACTACGTTAGACAGTGGCTGCAATGCGAAAGTATTTTTTTTTTTTTTAGCTTTCCCTCACAATACTACCAAGATCTTCGAAAACGTCCATTGAACTCTTATCCCGTGATTCCGGTGTCATCATCAGAAATCTGTAATACTGCAGCTGCCTACACCCAAAGTGAGAGGTCACAGGAGTGTTCAATTAATAAGCACTTATAACAAGTATAATGTTTATACCAGTGGATTAAAAGTTGTGAAAAGTATACCAGAGACAAACTAAAAGCTTTTGATGGATAGAGCCAACATGAAAAATTTAATGCCATGGCCGGGATTTGAACCACGGATATCCTGGTTTCCGTCCAGTCGCTCTAACCCATTGAGCTACCATGGCCAACTTGCCGTCATGACATTAAATTTTCCATTTGACTCATATTTCCCCGGAAAACCACTAGGGGCCCCCGCATTCGAGATACACCGTTTGTGGCGACTTACTATCGTAAGTACTTGACTAAATTTAACTCCTATTATTTTAGTTAATTGATGGAAATTAATCATTTCCTCACACTAGCCGTATATAGGCCAAGGTTTATGATAGAGCCAACATGAAAAATTCAATGTCATGGCCGGGATTTGAACCACAGATCTCCTGGTTTCCGTCCATTCGCTCTAACCCATTGAGCTACCATGGCCAACTTGCCGTCATGACATTAAATTCTCCATTTGACTTATATTTCCCCGGTAAACCACTAGGGGCTCTCGAATTCGAGATACACCGTTTGTGGCGACTTACTATTGTAAGTACTTGAGTCCTAGGCTTCATCATTTAACTCTTATTTTAGTTAGTTGATGGAAATTAATCATTTCCTCACACTAGCCGTATATAGGCCAAGGTTTTTGATGGATAGAGCCAACATGAAAAATTCATGACCATGGTAGCTCAATGGGTTAGAGCGACTGGGCGGAAACCAGGAGATCCGTGGTTCAAATACCGGCCGTGGCATTGAATTTTCCATGTTGGCTATATCCATCAAAAACCTTGGCCTATATACGGCTAGTGTGAGGAAATGATTAATTTCCATCAATTAACTAAAAAAACTAAAAGCTATTGGAGTCAAGTTAGTATAGTATACCACAGGAAAGAAAGTCTCCGGGGAATGAGACGCAGTGGGGTTGGAGAAGATTCCTACACCCTTCATCGACAGCTTTATGACACCCCATGTTAGTTCACTTACAGACCATTCGAAAACATTTTAACGGCTTCTACTGTTGTGAATAAATCTTCTTGGTTTTAGTGTACAGAGTGAATAGGACGCTTTTTTTAACGGTTCTGCTCTTTGTGTAGCATGCGTTCTCTGTCACACACATTCGCTGTCCTTGTCCCACTGTGTAAGGTTGGCACATTCCTCTCAGGGACTTACTTTGCATTGGGGACAGATGATGATGATGATGATGATGATGATGATGATATAAGGGCGCACAACTACGGCGGTCATCGGCGCCCTTTAAAAAACTAGTCATGGCAAAAGCCAGATAGAAAACTTTCTAAACTATATAGTGTAACAAAACCTATTAAAAATACACGTACATAAAAAACATCAATCAAAACCTACTAAAAATTTCGTTCACTAAATCCTAAACTCTAAACTAGACAAGAATCTGAAAACCTTCTCCACGGGTCTCCACGCACGGCCTACACGTGGGTGGGCCTGTTGACCGTCTCCCTCAACCACGAAGAGGAGCCCACACGAGGGAGACTGTTGGCTCGGGACCCCGGGTGCGCCAAACCCGTACCTACCGAAGTAGGCCCCTGGGGGGTGCATTTGGGACAGGGCCGCGCCGTGGCTGAGTGGTTAGACCGCTTGGTTCTCACCAAGACGGCCCGGATTCGATCTCAGGCGACCGCAAAGTGAGATATGTGGTGGACAACACGGCGCTGGGGCGGGTTTTCTCCGGGACCTCCGGTTTCCCCCGCCATCTCATTCCACCGGTGCACCATCTTCATCCCATGTATCATCAGTGTCACCGCCTGCGGTGCCGTATGTAGTAAAAGCGGGCGTTAAACACTACACACACACACACACACACACACACACATTGGGGACAGTAGATCAGTGACACCATATCCTTTTGAGGGAGGATGAAATGCGGAAACGCTATGATGAGAGTACGCACAACAGCTATTACCTATAACAAGCATGTGTACGACGAGAGACCTTGAAATCCTCCCTGTTTCCAAGTTCCATGCAGGGCAACGCCCATTAGAAATCTTACAATCGAATGTGTTATGCGTAACGGAGCTCTTCGGCCGATATTCTTTTGAAACACTACATCAGTGAAATTGTACAACAATGAGGTGTGGACGTTATTTCCTTTGTTGACGATGTTTTTTGTACTCGCTTTCTATGTTCGTGTTATGCATGGGAAGTTAAAATTTATTTTAGTGCGCTTTCCTTTTTAACGCAGACAAAAGTATATATAGAAGAAAGTATTTATAAAAATTACGGTGAGACCGGGAGACCTGTACTTCAAATCTTTATTAGAGCACTGAATTTTGCGGTCCTACTTTACCTTTCCAAAACATATTGTGGTAATATAATTATATTTGATAATAGAATTTCACCATTTAAATCTTAGCATCTTTACTTCCCTTTGTTAAATTTACTTAAAATGTAATTCAAGTAGCATTTTTAGTACTTTTAGTGCAAGCAGTCTTCTCGTAACAGATCGCAGAGCCTAGCGCGGTCGATCTTGATACTAGTTTTTAACAGCTGACACAAGCGTTAAAGCTTTTCTTTTTGCAGAAACACAGAAGTAAATATACATATCGTATTTTAATGCTTCGTCCTGTCGTAAAATTGCAAATACTATTCGTACAGCAAAATACTAATGTGCGTTAAGTGAACATTGCATAAAATATGCAAGTACTAGATAGTGATATATATGAACTGTCAACACCATGTGTGCCAGATAAATTTACAACGGGAGCTAATGGGAAAAAAATGACAGTATGTCTTTCGCTTGGCAATGCCACGGAATAGAGAACCAAAAATGCCTTGCTGTTAGGCTTTTCAGTAAATATAAGTGAAAATGCTGGTTGTATGTTGGAAACCAACATCTTTTTAAACAAATTGGAGATGTCGACATTTACTCGAAGAAAATTTTCATTTTCTCTCCCATCTCTAGACAACTGGTTTCATATCTTATCTGTTAACTAGATAACAGCTTCACCAAATCAAGAAGAATGACGTCACCCTATTATTTGATAGCAGCAATACATTTTTTTTCTAAATACAACGCAACTAATAAAGAAACGCCCACATAAATGCAAAATGCACAAATTTAAAACTCCACAGAAGCATTTGCTGAACTTAACCCAAAGCTATCGAGTAAGATCACTTAATTCTTTTCAGATATCATTTTCACAATGCTATTCTAAAATTCCTATTATGATCCATACCGCAATAAACGGAACCTTGCTTACGTTTGCGTCTTATCCAACAACATATTCCGCTGTGGCAGTTCTTGCGGTGCATACTGTTCTCACCAATTGCGTGTTTATACCAGATTCTTCTGAATTAGTATCAAACCACTGGTTTCTAAGTTACGTTTATATCGCTGCCTAAATCTCCCAGAACTGCGACTTAAAACATGCAACCGCATTACATGTTTTACTCCAGACACAAAATACATTCCCAGCATGTTTCTTGTTCGTATTGATCCCGCGAGTGCTGCGACAAATGTGTTTAAAGTGAAAGAGCAATTTCTCACGTTGCCCAAACTAGCATGGGGACCATATTAAAATACTGAATTAAAAACCTCTACCTGACTTGTTTCTTATCCATATAGAAAAAGTATTGATTTCCTAATAGCTCAGTACTCCTTAGCGTTTTTAAAAGGATTTTTGTTAAAAAGATTAACGTATGTTTTCGTTTTATTTCTCTCGCAAACTATGCTCAGAACACATTTTAAAATAAAGGGGAGAAATGTTGACACATTGCTGTTTGCTGATGACCAGATTTTAATTGCGGAGACGGAAGGTAACTTACAAAGAGCCATACATGAATTAAATATTACAAGAGAATATAATCTCAAATTTCATATGAAAAAAAAATGCCTTTTATAGGAACGAACCATTTGAGAGCAAAAATTTGCATAAATGATAAACCCATCCAACAACAAAGTTATTTTAATCATCTTGGCTATATTGTGTCATATACTAGTAATAGAGATATACAAAACAAAATAAACAAATTCCAAACAATATGTGGCACAATAAAAAGAACTTTTAAAAATTGTAATCGTCAAACGTTGTTAAAACTGTATAAAATAATGGTGATCCCAACCCTGCTTTATGGGTGTGAAAACTGGGTCTTGACTATCTCACAACAGAAGAAAGTGGAGGCGGCTGAGGCAGGTGGCAGGTTATAGACTCATAGACAAGAAAAGAAACGAGGATATTAGAAGAGAATTGGAAATTCAAAGTCTAAATGAAAGAATAATTGCATACAGGAAAAAAATGGCAAGATCATGTGCAGAGAATGACCGAAGACCGTACACCACAAACAGTATACAAGTATAAACCTGTAGCTAGAAGAAATGTTGGCAGGCCACGAATGAGATGGTCCGATCAATTTCTTTGAAGTCGGAACGGGCCACAAGGCTTATACCGTGATGATGATGATGATGATGATGATGATGATCTCTCATATATATACAATAACTTTAATAACAGCAGCCTACAGGTGAATCATTTAAATCCATTACTGAAACAAGAGAAGCTAATAAGTCATTTTCACAGAAGGAACACTCAATCAAGAAAATATTTAACGCTTTAATGGATGGCATTGCCCTAGGGCAACATTAGGCTGCATTCAGGTTAATGTTTTAGTGCATTATTATTATTATTATTATTATTATTATTATTATTATTATTATTATTATTGTTGTTGTTGTTGTTGTTGTTATTGTACTGGTCTTTTGTCAGTTGTACACACAAAATTTTCAGTCATTTGAATTGTAAATATTTTATTTTTACAATTATTACACTGTGGTGTTTTTAGTACAAAAAGCAAAATCCAAGCAACTGCAAATGATACTCCATCAACATCCACGCTTGCCATAACACCGATTATTTTACTTGGGCCCTCCCAAATCCTTTACCACAGACACATTTGACTGCACTTGCCGAGATTGGAAGTCACGACATTTGGCACTAAGTGAATGGCCAGTCCATTGCCCATTGCCTTAAAAATCATGACTATTTGAAACGATTGCGTTGAGGCACCGCAAAAAGCGGTATGAAACCTGGTCTAGACGATACAACAAGAGCGGTATAAGTAGCAAAATAATTCATCTATTGCAGGGTTAAAACCATGGATCTGTAGTATTAAACTATATCTTTTTTAAAATGGAACAATAACTACCTTAAAGAAAATAAAACGAGATAAAATGAGAATGGTAGTGGCGTTTTTTTACATTCTTCCTAACAACACGAGATATTTTGAACAGGCTCTCATTAGGTTGGCTTCCACATTCGGCTAAATAAATTCCAAATATTCCATGCACATGACCGATATAGTTCATAAAGTGACTCATGCGCAAAATGTTGATTAGAAACTATTGTTAAGATTCATAATTTCAGTGAGACTAGAATTTATCGATCAACCCTATGTTAGTCATATTTTCTAATTTAGGATGAAGAATCTAGCCTGATAAAGTAGATAACCTATAATAGCAAAAATTAATTAGGAAATATTCCGTTCGACTATTCAAAACCGAATCTGTCAAAATACATCCCTCAAACTTTACTTAGTTCTGTAATAATTAAGTTGACAGTCAATGTTTCACTTGTAAATGAGCAAGAGTTTGCAAGGAGACAATACTGCATTAATCGGCTCTATGAAACAACCGTGAATCTCCCTCCACCAATCAGCAGAAAAGAGCTTTGCGTTTTACAGTCACTCACTTTCTCCGCTCCTATACGCTTAGAACAGGATCGTTTCAGTTTGAAGAAAAAAATAATCTTTCTTCAAAAATAAGAACTTATCGGCTGATAAAATTCATGGCTCTAAAGCACAATGCCAAATTGTAACAAATCTAATGCTTTTGTCAATAAGTATTACCGACTACGTTTTCTTATGTTAAACAGTATAGCACAGTAATCCCAACGAAGCTGGAAGTCAGACATGTAGGTTAAAACTGCTTTTCATTAAGACTATCAGATTTGTTGCCCAGTAATTTGTATAACATTACATTGCATGTCACAGGGACAAAACGGAGAATGAAAATACCTGCAACTGTGCAAAAAATGCAATGATTTAAAAGCCAAGGCATCTGTAATTACGATGAAGGGATAACAAACAAAAGAGCATATATAGCAGTTCTATACATCATGATGGTGATGACGAGAAACGTAAATTGCAGAGGTTTCTTTCTCTGGCACGAGAAAATACGAGGGCTGTTCAATAATGATCACTTTTTTTTTTTTTTTTTTTTTTTTTTTTTTTGACAATGTACCTTCACTCATCCTCCTAATTTTGAAGTTCCTTCTCAAAATAGTCTCCCCTGAATGCGATGTACTTGTCCCAGCATCTCTGCCAGTCTTCAAAGACATGTTCGAAACCAGTTTGAGAGATCCTTCAAAATCGCCTCCGCAGCCTACACCACTGCTTCTGATGATGGATAATGTCTCCCACGAAGGCGTTTCTTCAAGTTAGGGAATAGAAAAAAGTCACATGGGGCTAAATCCGGACTATAGGGAGGGCGAGGGATGCACTTCACGTCGATTTTTGCACGATATTCAGCAACATTTGCAATATGCGGGCGCCGATGATCGTGGTGCAGCACCCAGCCTGCTTCACGGAAATGTAGTCTTCTGCGCCTGATATGGACTTGCAATGTTTTCAGGACATCCCTGTAGTACTGTCCAGTTACTGATGTGTGTGCAGGTACAACATGCTGATAAACCATTCCATGAATATCAAAGAATGAGATGATCATAACTTTCCCAGCAGAAGCAACCACTTTTGCTTTTTGGGGGGTTGGTGATGGAGATTTCCACACTGAGCTTTGCTGTTTGCTCTCAGGATCAAAATGATGTAGCCAAGTTTCATCAGCAGTGATTACGTTTGAAAGAAACTCCGGATCTTCCTGTAACATCAACTTTAACTGCATGCAGACCTGCATGCGAATGTCCTTTTGTTCGGGAATCAACAGTCTTGCAACCCATCGCGCACAAAGGTCTCATGTGTAATGTTTTTGTCACCAAAATGTGGCTGGCATCCAATGAAATGTTCAGTATTTCAGAAAGTGATCTTAAGGTAATTCGTCGATCCTCTCTCGCAATGGCAGCAGCAGTGTTGACGTTTTCTTCCGTAAGAGCAGTAACTGGAGCACCGGGTCTACCTTTCTTTGAAATTGATTTTCTCCCCTCTTTAAACATTTTAAACCACCTTCGAGTTGTGCTGTAGCGAAGAACAGACTCTCGATAGGCCTCCTGTAACATTTTATAGGCCTCAACTGAAGATTTGTTGAGACGAAAGCAGAATTTCAAAGCCGCATAACGTTCCTGGCGTGTTTCCTTCATTGCAGCGGTAGGCGATACTGAACATGTCTGAACTTGCCTGGTTCTCACAGGCGGGAACCAGGAGTGCCAACAATGAAACTACTGCGGCGTGTTTGCTTCACATTATGCTAGGAGAATAGAATAAGATTGATTTTAGTGCGAAAAATTATGATCATTCTTTATTGAACAGCCCTCGTAGATGTTAGGTGTAACTAATATTGAATTCATTAATACCTTTTATTAAAACTATCAGTCATCAGAAAGGTCCTTAGAGGTAAAAAGTGGCAAACGTGAGGTTTAGAAGACTTTACTTTAGAAAAGAACAAAAGCATATTTTTGAAAAATGTTGCAATACGTCAAACTTTCACCAAATATCCTTCGTAACAATATATTGCATGTTATAAACTGAAATAGCAAAGTGTCACAACAGTAAAGCGGAACCAACTATCAGGTGATTTATTCCATGTATAGATTATCTGGTGCTTCTCATTGGCAATATTTAAATATGAATCAATTCTTACTGGTTGTAAGCTGGGTAGCAAAGAACTGCACTCCAGTGAATGAAGGATGTGGTACATTAAAATATACTTTTTCCACTTCAAATAATACGTGGTTTATTCCTTCTGCTAGATGCGTCAATATGATGGTACGATTAATTATCCCACGTTTGTTACTGTTATTCTTGTTAATTTAACTATATGTAGTTATGTTTACTTACACGTGTCATTTTCGGTTTCCAGGTGAAAAATTCAATCATCAGAGCCCATATGTAAACATAATTACGTTTCGCGCACTCTCCCAATTGCATACAACAATATCATTTCAGAAATCCGCGGTAGCAGTTGCAAATAATTTCAGGTTTATCTGATATTATCACAGGATATATTTAAGTAGAAATTAAACAAATTTGCTTTTAGACTAAGGACTTGTTTCGTTTTAAATCAATTGGTGTGATGATGATAGTTGGCGCTACAGGCCATGTAGGCCCTTGGCCTCCCTAACCACCCTCTTCCATTCTACTCGGTCCTCTGCTTTTCTTCTCCAGCCTTCTCAAGTCGTCTTCTACATCATCTACCCATCTTTTCCTGGGTCTTCCTCTTCTTCTGCCATCCAGCATTCCTATGAATATCTTCTTAACTATACTTGTTTCCGGCATTCTCTGCACATGGCCAATCCACCTTATTCTTTCTTGTTTAATTTTCACTACTATATTTGGTTGTCCAAATAGACACTGTAACTCCAAGTTGATCCGCATTCTCCATCCGTCCAAGTCTCTTATCACTCCAAATATATTTCTCATGATCTTCCTTTCCCACCGTAATAACCACTGTTCTCTGGTATTCCTACTGACGTTCCTTGATTTAAACATATTCTGCAAGGCATAGAATACCACTTGCTATTCTTTCTTGAATTTCCACTGATATTTTATTATCTACTGTTACTATAGATCCCAGGTATTTAAAAATCAATTGGTGTAGTGGTTTCCGATTCCAGTTGTTTCTCCATCCATAGGACAGCAACAGCTTTAGAGCTTTTCAGGTCCCGTTTGTACCAACATTAATCTCAGGTATCATTAATCCGTTTATAGGATTAAACGCTGGAATGTAACGGTAATGGCATGTAGCCACGTTTCTTATGACCGGATTATTAGTAGCCATCGTATTCAAAACATTAAATGAACTACTGTTAACATACTTAATTCCCAATAACACTGTGGGCATTAAAAATAATTACGAGTCGCGTCAAGGTTACAAAAAACCAATAGAAAATGAATGGCCAGATAAACACTATCGAGAAGAACCGCAAGGTTCAAGCAAGCAAATGCATATGTCGCCTCAATAACGAGTATGATAGATATATAGGAGCAGCTTAAATGAGTAACATTTCCGGTCCATTAACCCCCTCTCTCCAGGGGCCTACTACGATTGGTAAGCGACTGGCAATCCCGGGGTTTCCAGCCAAATGTAGGAAAAGGTTTGAAATAATGGACTTAATAAACACAGAAGTTGATTATCCTGTAATTAATTCAGCTAATAGCCTAATGTTTTGCATTAGAGATACAGGACTATTTAACTGAACCTGTAAAGTGAGAAGATAATACAGGTTTCAATCTTAAGGGCATAGAAACCAGCTCCTCCTTTATATAGTAAGTCCTGAAGTTCAAAGTCCCGCTTCTGCCTTCCGTATAAGGAATTTTACGTTTTACACAAGCTGTACTTGAAGCCTTAAATGCCTGATACAGATCTACCTGTAACGAGGACGCGTAACGAAGGGGACATGCAAAGTTGAAAAGAAGCGAATCACTACTTGTACATACGAACACAACTTCAGAAGATTGAAACTACTGTGAACACTTTTTTCTTTTTGGTTGTAATTTACGTCCTCCAACGTTAAGTCATATCGGACGGTGAATGAATTGGGTGAAATGATGCTCAAATGAGTCCAGGGTCCATGGAGCTTAGTTACCCGACATTCGTCTTGAAGGATAAGGGAAAACCCAGGAAAAACCTTTTCCAGGTAACTCACCCTGACCGAGATTAGAACTCGGGACCTCTTGAACGTGAGGCAGACGCACTACCGAGGCGGGCGTGAACACATTCGTTCATTATAACACGAAATAATGAAACATGTGTTGAGCTTTTTTCTTTTTGAATTTTTTTTATTTCAATTGCTCAGCACAGTTAGCCATGTGTCCCTTTCACTGCACAAAACAGACTTTTGCTACCATCACAGCTGTGCACAGCCACTGCACTTTTCTAGACAAAAGAGCACTGCGAAACATTAAAAATAGTCTTTTTATGTTGAAAATTCTCCTTTTAGGATACTTTATCTTTTACTTTTTTATCCCTTTTAGGATACTTGCAATAGCACGCAATCATTTTCTTATGAAGTAATGTCCTAATGGATACGTATTTTAGCATTTGGCGTTCAGGTAACCTTAGAATGTGTTGCATATTTCCTCCCCCCCCCCCCCCCCAATGAAATAGCCCATAAAGCTTAAGCTCTAGACACTGCACATATAGACCTTTTTCTACTTGCCGCTCTTATTGGTACTGATTTCTCTTAGAGAAAGGAGAGTTACAGCTAATTTTGAGTACTGCTTAGTTTATAGAGTATGAAGTACAGTTGTATATATCTCTTCATCTATTGTAACTACTCACGCATGCAGTCATTCTGCGAGAGGATTGAATTTACCCAATACCCCTCTCTTGCAATGTTTAGGTACAGGGGCATGCATATTTCCATGCACCTTTACTACTCACTTGCAGTTGCGGAACAAAACTTTGCTTTATATAACACGAAAAATGGAGATATAGTTACAGTTCCTTTCAAGATGGAATGAAAGATTTGTGACAAATTTTACCGTCACCACAAACCTTTCGGAAACCAATTTCTGGAGTCACTAGTGACTTCTTTTCGCTTCCAAAACTGACGAATGCTAACACATGTCCATCGCCACATTCACACAAACAGGAAAGCCACTGTTGTCGCCGACACATTACATCATTGCTTACCATTGAGGGATATCTTATCTTCAAATGTTTTCCATTAAAACCGAGGATTATTTCTCCAGAAAAAAAGGGAGGTGACGCCTTCCTGAGCACACGTAGTAGTTGAACATAGATCATATGTGTTAACGTAGCTAGTTGGTCAAGTGTGAAGAACTTTTATTTCACAAAGTTCATTTTAATTGACAATGCAGCTCTTCTAATAGCTTTCCTTTACTATACCAGTTATTCTTCTAGTTCTTCACATCCAATATTCCTTGTCCTTAAAACAAATGCAAAATAGGATCACGGAGTACGTAACGTGTTTATACTGAATATTAGACTGACAGCATTAAGTGAACCTTAGAATCTGTGGAGGCTGATATTTTTAGTTTAGTCCTATGTTGCTAATAGTTGCAATAACGGTACGCGAAGTTATCTGCTGGTGTGTTTACTGCGTGTGATTATACTACAAAATGTGTTGGTTACGTCAAATTTTTGTCCATGTAGACTGCTAACTTCAATTTATACAAAAATTCTTTGGTATTCTCTATAAAGAAAATTCTCAATTTACAAAAATTGATACGCATTGGACCTAGTGTCGCCTCGCATTGTTATTTATGACAATAATTGAGCCTACTCGCTCTAAATCTAAATCCATGCAATTATTAAAGAGTACTTTTACACAAGAAATTCCTAAACATTCGATGATGTACAAATCTCTAGTTCGACCTCTTATTACTTATGCCTGCCAGGTCTGGGGAGCTACCTGTCACCTGAGGCGTCTACAGGTCATCCAGAGTCGATTCCTGCGAATCGCCACCAATGCTCCTTGGTTTGTCCGCAACCAGCAGTTATATCACGAGCTGGGACTTCTTCCTCTCCGCCATTTCATCCGATAGACTGCTCGACGCTTCTTCTACAATCTACGCCACGTCCCAGGAGCTGTGGCGTATAACATTGACACCCGAAGTCGCCGGCCAACGCGACTGAAGCAACGACTACCACAGTACCTATTTTACAGTGATGACACTTCCACTTCTGAATGATCTGCTGTTCCAATTTGCCTTTCTATTCTTCTGTTCTACTGTGTAAAATCCCACCATTGAAGTATGTATACCATTTTATTAGTTCAGTATCACATTTGTATTAGTTCAGAGGCACATTGTCCTACCTCTACAATGCTACTAGTCTATAATTATTTTGTATCTGTTCTCTCAGATCTGCAAAGCATGCATTATTGCTGAGCGATCTACTGAATATATTAAAAAAAAAATTTGATGAATCTCTATTACTATTGGACTTAAGTGAATATTTTGAGTGCTCTTTAGATACCAGGCTAAAGCAGAGGGACATTATTTCGAATACCTCTTATAGTGAAAAGTAAATGTTGCACTTCTGTTGTTTTGCATCGTTAGCATTTTCTAGAGGAGAAACGTCTGGCAGTCCGTCGCTATTCTAGTACGGAATCATATAACGGTGCCGTGGGAGCAACGAGCTGCCAGCGCAGCAAGAGAAACCCTGTGCTAATGAGAAAATAAAACTGCAGAAAAATGTGTAGTGATGTTGTACTAGCCTCATATACAGCGAGAATTGTTAGTATCTTATATCAGCACGCATTAGTAAAAAGGCTTCATTGTTTGTACAAATCGCAATTACTGTCAACGTAATAAAATTCTCTAGACGAGAATAACTCGGAAGAAGCTTGCCCAGATAAATAATTATACATAAACCTGCCTGAAACAAAGAGGAAAAAAAAATTAGAAAATGATTAACATTATTTCTTTTTAAATTCAGATACTTCAAAACACCCAGCTAGTGCATAAAATCTAATTAATCACTTATATAATACAAAATGTTCTCCAAAATGTTTTAAATTATATATTACACAAAGTACAGTTATTTGAAATTAAATATTTTATTATTAGATCGGCTCATAAGTAAAGAAGAAGTTTGATTTTGGTGTTTTGAAAATTTTATTGGGTATCTTTGGTTTGGCAATGCTATTTACAAGATGTCATAGCTAGTGTTGCGTACACTGCGAAAATGCATTCAGTCTTCAGTTACTAAACAATCACAAAATGGAGATAACAAAGTTCGAAATTTGAGGCATTCTAAAACACTATCTACCGAACAAGATTATAAGGCCGCTACTCAAAGTATAGGTGAAGTGGAAGAAGGTATTCTTAGTGAGCGTGTGGCACAACGATGGTTCCAACGTTTCAACAATGCACACGAACGCACTAAGATTTACCACGTTCTGGAAAACCTAATGAATGGAATATTGATACACGCCAAGTTTTGTGAGAAAATATGCAAACAAGTACCCGCAGGCTTTTAGAAGAACTTGGTGCATCAAAAGATATCATACATGGCCACATTAAGACACTTGAAGCTGTAGATCTATACCTCATGAACTGACACCTCAACAGGCTCAATTTAGAGTAAATATCTGTCCTCAGCTTATTCGTAATCCCATGGATGATAAATTTGTCAGAAGAATTGTCACTTGTGATGAAAAATATGTACATTACGGAAACCCTGAAGCCTCGAAACAGTGGCCTGATCACCGCCAACCTGCGAAAGTCATCGTTTAAAAAATCAGTTCGATCCCAAAGAAATGTTGTATGGTAGAATTTCGAAGGTGTGATTCACTGGGAGTTTGTTCCAAACGGGAGGACGTTTGATGCGGATCTCTATTCTCAACAACTGGAACGAGTTCATGAAATTTTGAGGCAGAGGTACTCAACATTAGTTAACCGAAATAAGATTTCTATTGCAAAAAGACTTCTGCATGAAGCATGGAACAAATTCCGGAATTGAGAGCAATCGAACTGCACTGCTACCACACCCAGTATACAGCCCTAATCTTGCAACATCAGATCATCATCTTTTTCGGTCCATGGTCCATTTTTTACATGGAAGAAATTTTAACATTGAAGCAGTGCAAGTGGGTGTCCCCGAATTCTTCGCAACAAAAACCAGAGGCTGGTACCATAGTGGGATAAACCTCGCTGAACGATGGCTCAAGACAATGGATCTAATGGTCTATACTTCGAGAATTAGTTAATTGCTTGTCAGAATACATTTCAAATAATTGTTTTTCTTAAAAAACAACCTTATTTATGAGACAGTAGTATGTATAATTAGTATACTATGGACGAATGCAAAAAGTCTTATATGTATTGCTAGCTTACTAGTGATCACACCCTAAATTTTGATTTTATGCTAGGAAATAGCTAATAGATGAAGGAAATACGTATCACATTTTACAGAGAAACTAACGCAGTTATCTCAAAACGGATATTTCCAATCCAGATGTCATTTATTCTGTAATTAAAAACCTGCAAATTGTAGTATAAATCTGATGAAAATACAAGGTCACTGGAGTACTTATCTATGATACTGCACAGGCTTTTTCACTCGTATATTTCCAATATTAATTGTTGGGGACAACTTGTATTAGAAAAGGCTGATTAATACCAAGTTTGTATTTGGCTGGCCCCGTAGCTCAGTCGGTAGAGCACCTGCCTACCGTGCTAGGGGTCCCCGGTTCGATTCCCGGCGGTGGGGGTGGGGACTTTTCTCCGACCAAGATAATTCCCCATCTTCCCCAGAGTCTGGAAGTGTGAATGAGAGTGTGAATGTGTGCGTGATGTAATGATAAAAAAAAACCAAAGATAACGAGTTAACACCTTCAGTATGTTCCAAAGGAGAACGGCCGCCGATATGACCATAGTAGTAAAAGGTGGGGTATAAATGGAACAAGCAAAAGAAAAAGTTTGTATTTAACCGACTTTTCGTTTATAAGTTCTGCTCTTCGCACGCACGCACACACATACAAACACACAGGGATCTAAAAATGCTTCCTCTGTGGATTCTGCTGAAATCACATTTTTGGCAGGGGGCCCAGGGGGTGAAATCCAATCCATAGTACAGAAATTCAAAAGATTTACAAATTTGTAGAAAAATCGAGAGAGAAAAGCATGTAACAAATTTGTTACCCCCTTTCTTTTCTATCAATTGCAGGAATGTTTCACCACCAATGAAAATTATAATAATGTTTGAACAGCTTATAACTAAGCAGCTCTTGCTTGATTTGAACTCATTTCTAAGCAAAAATATATCAAGAGTAAACGCAACGAGGAAAAAATTATTTTTATGTGAATACTGCAGAATAATTTGGGCTTATTTGAATTATCACAGGTACAGAAAGCCGTGTGAATGTGTCACATAACAGAATTAAGCTAATAATGTACAGAAAATAATAAACATTTTTTCATAAGACGCCAATAAACACCGAACAACACAGTAACAATGCTTAGGACCTTAATAATGTCCTTGAACAGTAAGCACGAAAGGTGATCATACATATGTACACCTAATATAACATTCAGAAGAATAACTCAGAGGCTAGGTTCGCACAGACAACGCAAATCTTTGAAATAGACCTCATTACACAGCTCACAACTGAGACGTTTTGCAGGCCAAGAACTGGAAGATCAAAAATGTTGACAGAGTAGCTTCAAAACAACATTGTGAACTTGCTGAAAATATCTATCAAGGAAGACATGGCCTACAAATGAGAAGTGTGCGATCTAGCACAAGAAAAAGGAATGTCAAAAACAAGTGCCTGCAGTTCAAAATGGATGATCTGGGATCTATACGAAATGAACCAAGGTGGATCAAATGCAGGCGGGCGTGATCGACTACCAAGTCTATAAGGCAATTTACCATGCCAGTACTCAATTTTCGGATCTTTAAACCACTTTTGAGAATCCTAAACACCTCTAAGTAACTACTCTACTGTTTTGCTTTACGAAACACTATGTAGTTACTCAACTTTGTACACCAACTAAAAAATGTGGTATCAACCATGTAAAACATCTGTGGTCCAGAGAGCATCTACGACACATGTAGCAAATTATTTCCGCATGTGTTTATCTCGATTGACATAAGATGGAAATTGTGCTCTTGTGAAACAAACAAATTCTATTAAGTGAAGTACCAAAATGCTGCAACGAAATACTCCAGGGAAACATTTCACCTGTTTCCGTTGTGTTCCATTGTGTGCTTCTGACTGATATTCCGCAGGAGCAGAATTTTAAGCTAAATCGGACTGATGTGCACGTACATCTTTGCCTTATTGAGATGAATGACATTTCCAGGTGGACAGAAGTGCTGTTTTAGTCATTTTCGTGAGAAAAAAAAAATGGTTCTTGTTGTTGCAGAAAATGCACCATAATTTAATTTACTTGTTCACAAAGTATCATTACCGTAGGGCAAACGCAACACCTGTTTTGGACGCCGTTTTTAAAGATCTATGCTGGTTAAATGCCTCTCCATGCTTTAAATAGCACGCCCACATGTTTGAATGCATAGAACTTACGAACGATTAGATTTTAAAATACACGTTAAAATAGCATTAAGCCACCGTAGCCTATTTTATCAAGCTTTCATATAAAGTAATATGATGGTAGTAATTTTTCCGGATGTTTTAGTCCTTTCCTTGATATACTTCCTGTGTAATAGCGCGAAATGTTTGTTAATGTTTTCTTGTGTTGTTCTAGTGTTTTGGAAGTAACATTTGGCGTTTAAAGTTGTTATTATTAGATTTACTCCTCTCTGTATAATATTTATTACACTCAAGTGTCCATTTGTGCCTAAAATTATACCGTAAGTTGTGATACAAGTTTATTTCAGTAAACTTACCTAGAACAATTATGTATTGTGAAATTATTCTTTTATATGGTACTGCATTATTTTACTGTTTTAAAATGTCAAAGATAAAGGGTAGTAGAGCCGCTTTGAGTAAATTAATGAATAAGAGCAGATGGGGAAGACATACTTCAGTTGAAGTAAATCAGGAAGTAACTGAGCCTGTAGCACTACAAAAGAAAAACATAAGCCTTTCTAAATTGGAGGTGAAATGCAGTACCTATGTACCAGAGGAGGATGTAGGGGAGAGCAAATATATTATTTTAGATTTTGGTCAGTTGAAAGAATTGATAGAAGTTTTATTATGCTTACATTGTTTTCACAAACCCTGAACCTGGAGATGCTTCAAAAACCTCTGGTTTTGCTCCTCAATTAGAAGTGGAATGTGGAAATAAACTGCTATTTCAGTAACTACATCTAAAACCTAAGGTTCAAGAGGCTGCTAGGAAGGAAGGTGTAAGTTATAGTGCTGGAGCTTTGTAATATAAAGAAATTAAATATTTCTATGTAAACTGCAAGCAAAACTTTAAAACCATTCTCAAGCTCAGTTTTTATTTTTGTGTGTTATTTTTCCATATTCAAAATCTATGTTCTATCTACAGCTCTGAAAATTGTACACAATACACTTCAGAAGCTGTGCAACAAACTGATGTATGGGAATTTTGATATTGGTCATAGTTTAATTTTTTAAAAAACAATTACTATAATCAAGAACTGATTTTGGAATATTTTTCGCCCTGACAAATAAAACAATTTTTTAAAAAATAACTGCAGAATTTCAGAAATCCGATCCATTAATTTGTTATCAAGGTATTAAGGAATTTAACTGTAACAAAATGACATCTATTGTGCAACATCTGTCAAAGAAGATAGATTCTGAGTTAAGCTAATAAATTGTATAAATTAATTCATTTATCAAGAAAGCAGTTACATATTTGAATGAAAACTGGTACACATACTTCTTTAGTTACTAGTAATATCTGGACAAAACATTGAGGCTATAGCTTTAGTAGTTTAGAAAATCACTTTTAGCACTTCGGTCCCCCCTTAAGGGTGCATATCACTTGTTTTATTAATTTAGTCACGAGTGTGACCTTCCAAATTAAATTTAAAAATCGGAAAATTACATTCTTCGTTTCAAAAAGGGGAAGCAGCTAATTAGGTTATTTTAGGTGTAAACCCTTATTTGAGTTTTTTAGGTGAAATAAGGTTAAAACCTAAAAATCCGGGCCCTAGTTATAACAGAACTTTTTTTTTTTATGCTGGTCTTGAAATGCTGAAGGAAATTATGTACTCTTATTACACTCCAATTCTGAACAAATGTCAACATTCCGTCCGTGTTTTCCATGTGTAAGGACACGTTTTGCACCTACAAATGTCAAAGCTAGGCATTATCTTAAGTTAAAAGCATAATATTTAATGCGTACTTCTAACTCATCAAGCAACGACACCAGTAAACTTTCCACTTGAGTATTCGACCATGCACTTCATCTAGACACTCCTTAATGAGTCATTGCTAAGGCCACTGTTCGTTGAAGAGTATGAGCAAAACATACGAGTTTGAAGTCACTGGTTAATCCCAACCACTCTCTTGTTTAAACCATTTCTAGGAGCGGCGTACTCACTGCACAAGTTACAAGCCAAAACTTTAAATCAGTAAAGTATATTAAAATAAAACCTTATCAGACCTCGAATTCAACAAGGAAAATCATTGTTTCGTTCATTGTGCACATTCGTTTTCACTTTGTCTTATTGCGTCGTCTCAGGTTTCCAACTAAGTTAAATCCTCAATCTCACATTTCATATAGGTAATAAAATACATTCTACACTGCATGAAGTTTTTGTACTAAATTTATGTTCTGATAATTTTTTGTAAAAATCAAACCATTTATGGAAAAAAAAAAAGAGCAGGCTAATCGAGTAAAAACGTGCTAAGTTTAATAAGGTTTTGCGATGTAGCAGTTGTTCCTAATAAAATAAAACTGCCCTTCCCTTCATATCATCTTACCTACATCTCACAGAATACTTGATTTTTGGTCAGAAAACTAGATGTCAGCTGAAAAATTTGGATTTGAAATGGGTGAAATAATGCTCAAATGAGTCCGGCACCCTTGGAGCTCGGGTTAACCGACATTCGTCTATCAGGATAAGGGTAAACCCCGGAAAAAATCTTATCCCTGACCGAGAATCGAACTGGAACCTCTTGAACGTGAGGCAGATACGCTACCGAGTCAGACGAAGAACTTGGAGACAGTATATTTGAGTTGGTTGGTAAAATCAGGCTCAGAAAAGAAATACCAGATACCGAATGTATCCGAGATCTGTCCGTTGCTCTAACCAACTGGGCTACCATTACATTTCGGTAATTTCAATTTCGAAATCTTTAATTTTTTTTTTTTTTTTTTTTTTTTTTTTTTTTGTACATACAGAAAAATAAAAATATTCACTCATTCGCTTGGTTACCGTAGCTTGCAAAGTGGTTACATAGAAAATGAAGCTACAGTGAAGTAATAAATATTACACAAATAAAAATATTTGTTAATTTATCTCTTCTTATCTTAAGAACTTGGTGTTAATACTTCTTTCTTTTTTTAAAAAATAGATTTCGAAGGCACATTGCATTCATCCTCAGTTTAATGTTACGAAAATGTTCTTTCTTTCTGGTTTCCAAACTACGTTCCGTCTTTCCAATATAAACCTGATCACAAAGTAAACAATTAAATTGATAAATACCAGACTTTTTATTAGAAATTTTATATTTTTTTAGAAAATTGTAATAAATTGTTAATATTGAAATATTATTTAAACTTAAACTATATGATTTACATCTTAAATTAACAAAGATTTTAGAGTATACAATATGGCTTAGTTGAGAATCCAAATTACTTCATATTCTTAATATAAATATGAAAAATAAAACTGCTAAATTAAAAAAGAAATGATATAATTTGCGTTTGAAACAAAATAAATTAAATCCAGTTATTAAAAATAATAAAGCTAATGTTAATTTATCAAATTCTAACCTTAATGAAAAAGAGTTAAATTTTTAAAATCAAGGTTTAAAAACGTGTGTAGATTTTTCTAACAATATAGATGATTATATTGCAGATATAGAAATTGCTAGTGAAGATTTAAGTGAACATAATAAATCTTTAATTAAATTAAAATGTAGCAAAATATTGCAAAATTTTTATAAATACAAACAAAAAATCATTAATAATAATAATAATAATAATAATAATAATAATAATAATAATAATAATAATAATAATAATAATAATAATAAGAAAGAAAGAAAGAACATTTTCGTAACATTAAATATAAACAAATTAATAAATCGGCCGTAGCAGACCATTTTTTGTCATTTAACCATGAAATAAATCCCGAAGTTAAATTATTAAAACAATTAAATGTTCCCATAGATTTAATAGTGTGGGAAAAATATTTATTTTAAAAAATAAACATCGCGTGATGAATTTTGACATACCGGCAATTGATTCTGTTTTTAGGTTTGTTTCGTCTTCAGATGTTAGTGAGGGAGTGCGTGGTGTTTTAGGGCCCGTCGACAACAAGGTCATTTGGGCCCGTCTTCAGATGTTGGTAATGCTGAAAACATAACATAACAAAAGAAACAAAAACATGGCAACTGAGATTTCCTTAACAAGGAAGTTTGTTTGGAATAAACTGAGGATGAATGCAATGTGCCTTCGAAATCGATTTTAAAAAGAATAGACTATTAACATCAGCTTCTTAAGATAAGTGGAGATACATTAACAAATATTTTTATTTGTGTAATATTTGCAAAGTGGTGTTTAATATCTAGTTACTGCCCCAGCTGCACGTACTTCACAACTGCAAAGGCAACCATTAGTACAAAGAGAAGCATTTAGACTTTTAATACTAACACAAGCCTGCTAAATTAGCGTAGTTTTGTACATGATTATAGATCACAGTATTCATGTTACTCCTATTTGATATTAACAGTTCTAATATTTTTATTAAATAGTATGCCAAGCATAAGAACTAATGCGAATTAAGTGCCTATTATAGCAATACACAAGCTGTTTTGTTCAATTATGAAGACACCATATTACCTGCAGTGACAACTAATTTGTCGACTATTTACCGTGGAGGTTGAAAAAATATCTGGAAACGTTTGCTGACCTTGAGAGCTGAAAAAGAACAAAAAAAAATCGGATGAAATAGAAGAGAAATGTTTCAGCAGGCCAAGGTTTCTTGAGCTGGCGGTGGTAATTCAGCCATGGAGTCACTCTTTTTAGAATCCTCCTGCACTGGGTGGTTAACTGCCAGCGCGGGAGAAGGCGATGTATAGGTATCTAACTACACATTAAGTGGGAATTAATAAATCCATCGGAAGGCCACAGTTACGGTCGTTTACAATTCTTCAAAGTCGACTTTCTCCGAATCCGCGGTGTTATTTGCTTTCCTTATAGTTCTCAGTAAAGTCATATTTATTTTTGTTACAGACTTCGCGCTTCGTTAAATTTTGATGTAGCTTTCCTTGAGCTTCATTCCTCTTACTGCATAACATACCTCTTTAATTTTACTCACAATATGGTGCAGTGGCACTGCTTAAAGTTTAAGAACAGTAATAGCTAAAGGCCGGAGGCGTGTGCGTTTTTCCATAGGTATACTGTACATGGACTGCACTGTTATGCTTGCACATGTAAACAACTACAACAACCCCTCACAGCGAGAGGATACAAACCAGTGCGTTATACTACGCCTTGACCTTGCGTCTGCATACACGTGAAAGACAATGCTTCACTAATTCCCACAGCCTTCTTTTCGACATATGCACATCTGATGGTCGTACTGCACATCTTACCTCTGTGTCCAGGTAACTTGTACCGCATGCGACCGTACATCCCTCTGGCCTTTAATAATAGCAAAAACGAAAAGGTATTCTCGCTTGCTTCCACACAAAATATACTGTTTCACAATTTCCACAACCACACCTATTTCTCCTTGAGGATTAAAAGAATCTTCCCTAGTCCCCAAAGGAAAGCTTCCTGATGTACTGGCTGGATGCCAGGAGATAGGGGTGCTGCTTCTTCCACAGAATTCTTGACCTCAGATATTTCGGAGCATCTTGGTAGCGTAAGGAAAGCAGAAGAGCACCCAAATTCTTTTGGCTGTAGCATCCTAACGATAGGCACAACATGAAGCGTTCAGTACAATAACATAAGTCATTAATAGAAATGGTTCTGTTTGATTACGTCCACCACTTTCTACGACAGATATAGCAAGTTGCGTATTCCAACATAAATTGGACTTCATCAGTACGGCTTTTGAGCCACCCTGGATCAAAGAAAATAATTTTACAAAAAGGCGCAGTGGCACATGTATACCTACGTAATTCAAGTCCACAAAATACCAAAGATCACAAAGTCGATATTTAAATTCCAATATATGTTAAGAATACAAGATTGATGAATAGAGCCAGACTGAAAAACTCAGTGCCATAGCCGGGACTTGAACCACGGATTTCGCAGTCTCCGACAGGTTGCTCTTAAACATTGAGCTATTACGGCCAACATGCCGACATGACAAATTCTCCAAGTGACTCGTGTGTTTCCCAGGAAACCACTAGGGGTTCTCATATACAATGAGATACGTACCTTTTGTGGCGACTTACTATGCTGCAAGTACTGAAGTCCCAGGCTTCATAGTTAAACCACTATTTTGGGGGGTAAATTGATGCAAATTAATAATTTCTTCCACACTAGCCTGTGTAGATTTTTCCAGTCTTAAAAAATTCAAATGAATTCAATGAAATCATGATCATGAAATTTCTCAATCCCGAACGCCTTGTTACAAGGAAATGTTTGCATTTTATCTTTTGAAAAACTGGAATACGTATGAGATAAAAATAAATGCACTCGATTTCCTGTGAACAGCTAGTGACGTATTTATTGCTGAATACATATTTACATTTTATGTGAACAGGACAACATAAAACAGACATGCCTGTCACGTGGTGACCTTGCCTGTTTTCCTTCTCTTCAACCTGATGTTTTCTTGGTAGCTGGACTCCATGGTGACATTGTAAATGTCCCTTTCCATAATGGAGTAAGGCGGAATATTTCAGAGTTAACGATGGAATGAATAGGTGCTGATTATACAGCATATAACTTTCTCTTCCAATTATCGTACTATAGTAATAGATAACTACTTCATATTAAACGTTTGCAGAAATGGTTTCATACACGCTCTGTTGTTGGTACAAGTAGGGAAAACAGGGATCTAAAACGAATAGGAAATCTTATAAAGTCTTAGATGTGTGCAATTGTCGACTTCGTGATCTCGTTCAAGCTGAAATGTTCCAGACCGAAACAGTTGGTGAATTTAATGTCATGTCGGCACGTTGGCCATAGTAGCTCAGGGGTTAGAGCGACTGGACGGCAGCCAGAAGATCCGTGGTTCAAAACCCGGCTATGGCATTGAATTTTTCAGTCTGACTATCTTCCCATACTTTAACCTACACAGGGCCAGTGTGAAAGAACAATTAATTTCCATGAATTGACCTAATAGTGGTTAACTATAAAAGCCCGGGCCTTAAAGTACGTACACGTTGTAAGTCGCCATTAAGGTAGTTGTCTCATGTGTTTATGAGAACTCCTAAGTGGTTTACCGGCGAAAACACGAGTCAGTTGGAGAATTTAATGTTATGTCGGCACGTTGGCCATAATAGCTCAAGGGTTAGAGCGGCTGGACGGCAACCAGAAGATCCGTGGTTCAAATCCCGGCTATGGCATTGATTCTTTCAGTCTGACTCTATCTTTCCATACTTTAGCCTACACACGGCCAGTGTGAAAGAACAATTAATTTCAATGTCAACTTAGCTTATCAAAGCATATTATAATAATTATGTAATTCAAATCGGAACAGTTAAATCTGAACTTAACAGTGCAAATTATCTACTGAATCCGAAGTGCTGTTTCAACGAGATTTACATATTTCATTATTTTGCTTCCGTGTCCCTGGTTTACCTCTTACACAAAAATATACGCAATTCACTCAGCGTTGACAGTACTCTCTCTCTCTCTCTCTCTCTCTCTCTCTCTCTCTCTCTCTCTCTCTCTCTCTCTCTCTCTCTCTCTCTCTCTCTCTCCCTCAGAACGTTGTCCAAAGTTGTTAATTGTTGCTTTCTTTATATACAGTAAATAGAGGAAGAATTGTTTTCCAGTTAAAAATTCGAAACAGAGATTTCACTGGAGAAATTTAAGTTCAATACATTCCAAAGACATATATCAAAGATTATCTTGAATTTTCTAGGAAAATTATCATAGGAAATCTTTTTAGTGCGTAAGGTTTTAAAGACTCGTCTTACGCATTGGATTAGATTTGTTTTCAGGAAAAGAAAAGTGCTAAAGGAAGTAAGGATTAATGGGGTGGTGTAATCCAATTTTCGCTTCTTTGTTGAATCATGTACAACACACACCTTGTCTGCAGAGTAAGTTTCGAAACATAAGAAATGTAATACCATTTATAAAATATTCAGATATCAAGTTAAATGAAAAGATTACTACCCCTGGGGGAATCAGTAAAGTGTATTACCTTAACGATAAGTTTGATTTCTAATTAATACTATCTGACGACAAAATAGAGACTAATTTATCTACTCACGCTTAGTTTGTTTACTATGTGTAACTGCAATAACACCTAAGTGACAGTTCGTTGGCAACGCTAAGTGCGTATGCATTATGCGTGTCAGTGTGTGTAGAAAGTAGAACATTTTTACTTGTCGCTTTCTTGTTGGCATTTCCGTTAAATGCAGGGTGTACCTTATACATAGAAATGGGGAAAATGACGAGAGAACGAGTAGAAGAGAATGAGCAATAAAAACATGAGAGAAAAATAGTGGCAGGGAAAGAAAATCCGTAATTAACGCAAAATTGCGAACAGAGTTTTAATTCTAATACTAATCAAAATTATTATTACTATAGTTTCCATACAAAAAATCGCTGCAGACTAAATGCAACAAAGATGCAAAAGTATCTAAGACTGAGCTGCATGCATCCCTGTCAAGACTGACAGATGATTCTCCCCTAAGCTCTCATCTCTCCGGAATGTGCATAGTCATAAAGTGACACTTAGACATCAGATGTAACAATGCTAATAACACTGGCATGAAAGTTACTACTAGCATCCCTCTCAACCAACCACTCCCAGATTACAGCGACCATAGAAAATAGACAAGTAATTAGGCAGCGCAATGACGGACCAATTTTCTCATCAAGTTGATAACAATTCCTGAACAGCCCCGAGCACCGATCCCCAATCAACAGTCTCCCAACCCACCACCCATGCCTCCCAGCCATTTGCTGCAGTACCATTCATTTCGCGAACATGGCGGGGAAGCCCGAGAGCATTTCATTAAGAACGATGAATGTTTCTTGATTCTTACAGCCTGCTCTCCATGCAACACTTGTAGATTTCAAGCGATTGAAAATATCAGGATTTGGAAACATTCTCTTGGTAGCTGCAGGCAGTTGCACAGCAAGAAAAATGAAGAAAGAAAAAAATAATGCTTGCAGGAGACACTTCTCTTGCGAAATAATGTATCTCTGAAGGGAGAGGTAGTCGAATTTCCATTAATTTTACATTCTTCGGAATCTTATTAGGTATATTATTTTAAATATGTACTTCTACACATTTTGTTCTGAGCAAAAGTGCTGAGATAACCATTAAAGCCTAATTAACGTAACTTGCGTTTACAGATCTTTTTCTAAAGTTTTCCTTAAGTGAAACGAAGTAGTATTAAAAAAATTTCGAACAGAGATTTTGCAGGAGAAACTTTCTTATGTGCCACTAATAAAAACGAAAAATAAAAACCCTGTGTCGAGAAAGGAGTGGTTGCTCCAAAGCTAATACTTTCATAAAATGTGTCCCATTCCAAAAGATTTTGAATTATTTTCTCAAATGAGCTCCAATAATTTACCTTAAACAGACACGCGCTTGAGATATTAATACAACACTTAGTTTTTGAATTTTGTATTGAAGCTTACTTTCTGACTGCATAGAAAATTATGGAAAAGGATGTTTCATTGAAATGCAGTTTAATGTTGGAAGCTTTCCGTTGCAGCACCACACTGCTTCAAAGCGCCAGTCAAGTTCAAGACAAAAACCTCACCCACTCTCAATAGATACAAATATGTGATCTTCAATTCCACAAAAGCTATTTTTAGCGATTTTTATTTTTTGAAAAACATGTTTTATGTGAACAGTAAACTACTAGCAAATTATTTGAAACAAAGGCTATCACAAAAACGACATTCTTTGAAATTTCGTGCATTACATTATTCGAAACATTATCAAATTACCGTATGTTATGTTTAAGAGTTTCTCATAACAAAATTATCTTGAATTTTCTGGAAAGTCTTCCACAGTGACCTTTCTGAACAATTTTGCCTAACTGATTAACCGTAAAAAAATGAACCGAAATGTAGATTTCCATAAAAATAGGCATGTCACTTTAGCCGGAGTGGAGTTATCCATTTGCCAAATATTATATATTATTGGTAAGTATTTTAAACTACTTATACTTTTCGTAAATAGGATATAATTATTCTCCCTCAAGTTCCTTATCTTGACTATGCAAAGAATAGAACTGAAAAGCCATCGCGTGCCGCCCACTCTTAAAGATTGAACTAAAGCCTTCTGTATTGCACTATTCCCATTGTTTCTACAGCTATTGCAACTGTGTGTACCGATTAACATGAAGTAGAATAACAAGCTTGTATAAGAAAGATTCTTTGGTTTAGAAATAACTTCTCTTCAATACAAGAGCTGAGTTAGTGATGTCATAAAGTTGCAGAAGACAATGAACTGAAACAGCGGGATCGAAGGTCAGGAGTTGGAGCCGACAGTGGCACTGAATCCCCCCTCCCTTCAACCTGATTCACCTTACCACTCTTAGCCTACACATGGCAGTGTTAATGAACAATTACTTGACACATGTTAACCCTAATAGTAAGTGAACTTGAAGCTTGGAAATTTAAGGACCTATTGCACTGAAAGTCGCCTTTAAACCACATAAGGGTTTATTGGAGATATCCTACCTATTTAAAATAAGCTTTACGCAGACTTTTACGTAACAAAATTTTCACGTATGTGCCTGAAATGTCTTTAGCACAGAAATTACGAAATTATAGACACTGAGTATATCAGTTACTGGGAATGTCTTACTTGACATGTATTATAAGAACCAACCTAATCAGAATATCTTCATGTCTGTATTGTTCCACAAGCTACAGTGAAGTCGATTTCACTTAAACCACTTGCAGCAATGTACGGAGGAAATTGCAAGATTTGTGGAACGATTTTCAAGTTTCATTCATTGTTTAACTTCAATTTACGTAAGGTTAATGGGGAAGAATAGATTCGACAACTGTTACGTTTACTCAGCGTTGTGGTGTTATGGCCGATGCTACTACAAACGTGAGAAATGTGACCTGCAATTAACAACAATCAACAGATCTAGTACACCAACCATATCCGCAGGGTGAAGTGTGGTGCTGACCACATCTCCATTTCTGCCAAGTGCAAGTAGGCCTGAGGCTGGCTGTTGAGTTGGTCGCCGAAGGGCTCATAACAGCTGTAGTGCCACAGATGTATTTACTTATTTAAGTTTGGTTATAACAATTTATTGCCCATTCTGTTAATTTAGTTCCATTAAAACAAAATACTGCAGGAACAAAATAACTAGAGATTTGCGGAATAATCACCTCTAAAACGAAAAGCATAATCAAGAAACATACCTGCTACAAAGGCAGTTGGATTTTTGCAAACGATCCATATTAGCGTTCTGTCTGGAACAGAGACGTAGGTTCATATGCCACCTAAAGAAGCATTTTTCAATATGCTCCGAGCTCAAGACGTTACTTCAACAAACTAAAGAAGGTTCGGTGGCAAATAATCACACTACCAACTTGTCCAGTAGTGGCTTCCAAACATGTGCAGGTGCTCTATGCACCATGACAGTGTCAAGATTCCCTCAGAGATCCCAGTAAAATTCAAGCTCTATACCAGGGATTTCCAAGCAAGAGAGGGGAGGTAAAAATCTCCTTCCACTCGCTGCGACAGAATGATAAACTTACCCGTATTTACTGAGTTGCAGTGACGACACTGCGGTGACACTCTTACGTACAGGTCAAAGTCGCACACATTTACTGCCTAATGCGGGGGGCAATAATGTGCGTAGGGGAAGAGCACTCCTGCACTATACTGCCATCTACAACGCAGTGGATGCACTCTATCGCAACTGCACTGTGAATAGCATTACTCATTACTTTATTCATAATCAAGATACTAACTTCTTCCTCAGCTTCTACAACGTCCCTGGAGTTGTTTGTTTACTTCTCCACTTTAGAATAAAAAAAAGTATACAACAGGACATTCTTCTACCCTTGAAAGATTCAACACTATCGCCGGTGTTTTTAGTGATAGTAAAGGACCTAATGAATGAGGCCGGCCTCACTTCTGAGTTTCTGATGTCATAATATTATTTTGCTCTTAATTTGGTTGTACTTTGTGCACGTATTATGCATTTACCTGTATTTCGTTTTGTTTCGTCTCCGTTTAGTGACATGTCTGCAGCGCTGAACGACTGTTATATTAAACGATCCCTACACTATTTTTGAAAAGTTC
Organism: Mantis religiosa; assembly: GCA_030765055.1. NCBI lineage: Eukaryota > Metazoa > Arthropoda > Insecta > Mantodea > Mantidae > Mantis > Mantis religiosa. The sequence goes on from CM060958.1 coordinate 78,481,448, forward strand.
AAGCCTTACTAACAGATATTTTTTATGAATTACAACAATTTCACACACACGCCGCAATCAAAATGTGCAACTGAAACACACTGTGTGACAGGATATTTCATCCGGATTTATGATTGCGTTTAAAACAGAATCTACTTGCAGTTATAAATTCAAAACCAACAACAATTAACTAGCCCTATTCGTGACTTGAAGTTTGCAAAGTAATTATATACAAGTACAGCTAGTAGAATCGATGTGTTAATGTTCAGCACGAAAATCAGCATTGTTTGTTGGGAAAGTATGGATGACGTGAACTTAAAATAGGCACATTCACATTATACTGTTACACTTCATACCAAGTGATATATTGATATAGGCGCATGAAAGCGTTACCCTGCTTCGTTTGTTTCATTACACAGCTTTCGTATATTAGTACTTTTGTTGCAGGTATTCATTACCGTGAGGACAACAAAATATTTATTTACTTATCTCATTGGATTTAAGCTAAATCCCTCAAATGTCTCCAAGTGTTGGTGGCATAAGCAAAACCTAGGCTGTTTTATATTGCTGGATGCTTGTAACACTTCGGAAGACAACATGAACATACAGTTACTCATATTTATGTCTGTAAGATAGTAATGGGCAAGGATAGCCAGTTTACAGCCTTGAAGTTTATTTACTAGAACACATTTGTATGATAAGATTAATGCTAGTTGGTGTTGTTAGAACTTAAACAGTTTTATAATACCGTGCATGGAGCACAACACAACTTTAATAATCTTCGATGGTCATATGGGTTTTCTCTAAAGGAAAAAAATAAAAACATTTTTAAAAAATTATTCAAATTAGAAAAAAAGCTGCTGCACCTAAATTACTTTATCCGGCTATTCAATTGCTGGTTTTTCACGTCTTGTTTATGTTAATCCACAGTTCATTAAGCGTTTCCTTGTAGGTACAATGGGTATAAGGGAAGAAAGAATGCTTGAACGGTATTCAATTTCTTTTAAACCTGGCCACTCTGCGATAGATATAAAATTGAGATCCCTCTCCATGACCAGGAGAAAAAAGAATGAGTTACCATTTGAAAAACGTTCATATGATTTCTTCTTCCCTCGGTATAGGACACAGTCCCGTTTTTATGGTCCTCTAACCCTTATGCTATTTAAGTCGTTGGGTCATATAACTGTAACTATGCATCAGAGAGAGAATTCCAAGGGAGGGGTGATCAGCCCGTTACCGGAACGAGTGAGTGAATGTGGTGTTTAAGGGCCCGTCGACAACAAGGTCATTTGGGCCCCAAGTCAACATTAAAACCTAAAAACTATAAAAATTTAGCTAAAACGGTAAAATATAATAAAATCACTCAACTGCTAAAAGAACATCAAAAACGATCTAAAAACTCTTACTTTAAAAACTCTAAAAGTAATAAATATAAAATAAGTTACACTTGTTTATTAAAACCTATTTTAAAAATAAACCGCAGTGCCTTATCCACGGCCACTGGGTCGTCACCTAAAACACCTTGCAAGTCAGTCCCCAAGCCCAAAGACTGGCGAACGCGGGCGTATTGCGGGCAATGCAGCAGTACGTGCCGCACCGTGAGGCGTACTGAACACGAGGCACACACAGGGGCCGGTTCCCCTCTTAGCAGATGGCCATGAGTTGCTCGTGTGTGCCCAATTCTCAGCCGGGTGAGTATCACCTCGGCTCGCCGGTTATCCCTGCAGGAGTTACCGGAACGAGACTGAGAGAAGTAGATGAACGGAATGAGAGCAAAAGGGATGCAGGAGTATAGTATAAGCAACGCAAAGATTGTCCCTTTAAGGAATGTGCTGTGGGACAAGGACAGCGAATGTGTGTGGCAGAGAACGCTTGCTACACAGGGAGCAAGCCGTTAAAAAAAACATGCGCCCTATTCACTCTGTACATTAAAACCGAGAAGGTTCATTCACAAAAGTAGAAGCCGTCAGAATGTTTTTGAATGGTCTGTAACTGTACTGACAGGGGGTGTCATAAACCTGCCAAACTCCCTGCATCTCGACCCTCGGAGACTTACTCTCCAGTGGAGGAGTATAGAGATAATGGAACCACTAGTGGAATGAGAGCGGAGGAAACCGGAGGTACCGGAAAAAAACCCGCCCCAGCACCGTGCTGTCCAACACAATGTCACTTTGCGATGGCCTGGGATCGATCATTACAAAAAAAAAAAAAAAACTAACTAACAAGGAACATCACAAATTAATACCAAAAGAAAGAAGAGCTTTATAGACATACAGGGTTTGTGTGTTAAGATTTTGTTCGTCTCTTAGGCTTTCTTAGCTACGCGAACGTTATTTAGAAAGAAAAGGACATTAGAAGCTATTTTCAAAAATTGCAAAACAAATTTCATACGAAGATATCTTAAATGCAGTGTTTTATTGAAATCATTAAGTGACATTTGAGAATAAATCGAAATTTCTGAACAAAAATATTGATGTAAAAGTTTAGTTTGGGGTAACGGGTTTTCTGCAACATCGTGTTCCAAATTCGTATTTAACTGACTTTCCATTTTTGGGTTTTACTCTGAGTATGCGCGGGTGGAAACTTCTTTTGCAAAAGGTTTTCTTCTCCGAATTCAGGAACTCTCAAAACTCGAATTTTTTTATGTAATACACTTTCTCGACTTATAGATAATTATGGTAAAAAATAAATAATGTTGGTATTACAGCAGTAATTATTTTGATAACTGATACTGTTCAAAAATTTTAATTACTATGAAATCATGTTGAGTATCAAACAAACAGGAGTTTAGTCGTGGGGAAGAGACCGATCGGGATGGCTCAGGTAGTTTCGTCTGTGGCACGCATTCGGAAGGACCGAATTCGATTCCACTGGCCGACCTACCTGGCCCATGGTTTCTCACGGGGTTTCCCGGGTCATCAGGAGAATGCTGGGCAGGTTAATTACATCCCCCAAATTTCCTGTCCGTCCATTTCATCTCCACTATCATTTTACATTATCTCCCATCTGAAGGTCTGCGAACCCAGTCTGGTGGGGCCCTTTCCGGACCACAGGATGGGATGCCAATTCTACTAGCCTACCAGGAGTTTCCAACTGGTAAAGTGTAGGACCCTGCCCTCTGCACTGTCGTGGCTCTGAGACAGCCGTCCTATCTCCTCTCGCCTCATCCTTCCTACAGAGGACGCCCCACTTGGCATAGGTACAATAGACCAAGATTGGACCTCTGTGCCGAATCCCCTTCGTAGTGCAGTCGAGTTCATGGGGACTGGTTCAACACAATACCTATGGTGGTTAGGTATTATATTCCACAAAACAAAAAATATATCCACATTTAATTGGAAATACATTTCTTGAGGTCTCCTTAAGACCACCCAGATAATTTTTAGATACGCGAGTCATCGACAGGCAGAAAAAATATGCATTAGCACATTTGACCCAATAATGCGAGCAGCAGTCAAGAGTTAAGAAGCCAAGCGCCTCCTTAGATATGGAAGCTCGTGTGCAGCGTGTTAACCCTTTAATGCATGGTGATGCCCAAGGGCAACATTAGGCTGTATTCAGCTTGAAAAATGTTTGAGCGCAGTTCTTTTGTTATTGTAATATTGTACTGAACTTGGTCTATTATACACATAAAATGTTGAGTCTTTTGAACTGTAAATATTATTTTACAATTACACTGTAGTGTTTTTTAACTACAGAAAAGCAAAATCCGAGCAACTGCAGTTGTCCTTAAACATCCAAGCGTGCCACTTATTTTACTTTGGCCCTACCCAACATTTACCATCGATGTATTTGAGGGCAGTTGACGAGAAACTCACGACGTTTAACTTTGAATGGATGGTCAGTCCATTGCCTATCCCTTTAACGACCATGGCTATTCGAATCGATTGTGTTAAGGCACCACAGAAAGTGGTATGAAAACTGGTTTAGAAATTACAGCAAGAGCAGAATAAGTAGCAAAATAATGTATTAAACGGTTAATATTTCTGGGATTATCTCATAATACGCTGTTTATCCAACATAAGAAAAGCAACGTTTTTAATACAGGACCTTGAGAACACTTGACTTGGTGAAATTGTATGGACTATTCTGCATCTTTTCACACGGCCCCAAAAGAACACTTGCACGAAGTTGGAAGCTGTTTTTAAGTATCCTGTCCTATATTTACCTCCTTCCCTTTTGCGCTAGGGGGAGTCCAATTAGCATAGCCTGACGTTTAAAATGCAAGGTCGCACTATGAGACAGACATGGTAATAAATTAGGAACAGCTGCAATTTTTTGTAGCTATCAAATCCCACCGCCGCCGTCAAATTCTTCATGTAACCAGATAGTGTTTTTGTACGCACACTTTCGAATATTAATACAAATACTTTCACTATCTGCCTTCCGCATTATTCCGTCTTCTGTTACTATTTTTACACGGCTTCCAGTGTTCTATTTACAGCTGCTTGTTGTAGATGCTGAAGGCTTTTAAATGTTTAAATGGACAAGTCACATTCGCCGAGGTTTTCTTCACAATGCTACCACAGTAACACCAACCTAGCCAGAACTGCGTTGAAGAGTTTAATCGCGGACATGGCCACTTATTCCAAAGAGCAAAGTACCAAGTAAATCAATAGTGTAATAAGGATTTTAATTTACCAACAGTAAAGAATGCTAAAGGAATAACACTATCAAGAGCAGAAGCAACTATAAGGCGCATAGCTGTTTTTTGACAGTCCTTGATTTGGAAGCTTGAAAATAGGAGAGGACTGATTCTTTGTATCCAATTTAATTAGTTCATATACGTTTTAGGTCATTCTAGTTAGCTTCTGCAAACATAAAGCCCGCCTCGGTTGCGTAGATGGTAGCATGTCTGCCTCACGTTCAAGAGGTGATACCGAAATTATGGGTTGACAGAAGCAGTCATGATAGATGTCGAAGGAATGTTCGTTCTTTGTGACGACCAAGGCCAAGGTCAGTTCAGTGGGGAAAGTGTTGTAACAATGCCATGAATGAAAGAAGCAATGTCCATAGAAGGTTTCTAAAGGAATTGTCACTTGGCGTATATGAATAGATCGTTTACAATAGCGACCAAAACAGCCACAAAAGGACTTGGTTTAAAAGAGTTTTGAAAAGGGAAAGTTAGGAGATATATACACACGCGCGCAGATGTGGTGAGGCACTCTTCGGCGTTTAGCCGATGGAGACGGGTCGCGGCTAGGAAGCCATTATAGTCTTCGGCGTGCAGCCGATATAAAGAGAGGAGTCTGAGACGTCAAGCCTATTAGAGCGGTCAACTTGTTCTGTCTTGAATATTTGTCGGGTCATCAAAATTTATCGAGAAATATAATTAGCATTCAGTTACTATAAACCGAGATTGGTAACCCTCGGTCGGCAGCTTCCATTTCGAGGTTTGAAATAAGAAACAGTGAATAAATAATTTGGAGACGGGCATTCCAGTGTTGTAAAATTTCCTTCTCACACACATCCACGCATACCCTGAGAGAAACCTCATTGCTCACTATAATATTCGCTTCAAACTGGTGCACAACGTGGAGCTGTGGTAACCTGTGATCACCACCATTAAAATCAGTTACAGAGGTCTAGAGTTCGCATCTCGGTCAGGGTGAGTTATCTGGATAAGTTTTTTCCGGGGTTTTCCCTTATCCTTCAAGACGAATGTCGGGTAACTAAGTTCCATGGACCCTGGAATCATTTGAGCATCATTTCATCCAATTCATTCACCGTCCGATATGACTTAACGTTGGAGGACGTAAATTACAAAAACATAAAACCCAAATAATCAATCTTCCTACATTGCTAGTAGTGTAGCATGTAATTTATAACGGCACATTGTCCCAAATCGATTCCACGTCATAGTTTACTTTTTCCTGAAATTCTTTTCAAGGGCTACCTTGTCAAAGACCTTTGCCGACCTCTTATCAATTTAATTATTCTTAAATAATACTATAATGTAAACTTAACTTTTCAGTCGTGGTTTAATACAAACGTGGTTATGAGCAAACTAGCTTTCAGTAATTCAGCTATGCATCCTCCCCCCCCCCCTTCGTGGTAAAGCCGAAAACAAGTCGTGTTACATCGTGTTATTTAAGGTCCTCCAACGTAGGTCACAGATGATGAATGAAATTATATTAAAATGTGCCCATAGTACAGAGAGTTGAGTTACCCGACGTCCATCTTTCAGGATAAGGGTAACCGCGGACGAAACCTTATCCAGATAACTTACCCTGATCGACATCGAACTCCGGACCTCTTAAATGTGACGCACAGCTTCAGAGGCAGGCACGTGTTGCATCGTTCAATATTTTCACTTCTCTTGAAAGTTCATGTTTTGTGCGATCTAATAATTATGCACGTATCCATTTTGAATATCGAAAAAATATATAGTAATAAATGCCCACAAAGCTCAAAGAACACTCCAACTTCTAGAAACCAGAACTTGGGAGTTTCTCGGGCAATGAGTGAGGTGCTGTTTTGGTCCAAAATATTTAAGGTATCTTCCGTTAATAAGTTTGAGCGGTAGGCCTTTAGACTGGCGCGTGGGTGTTTGAAACGAAGACCCTAACATTTCAAGGCCAGAAACCTGCAAGAATATGGGAAATATTCCTTGTTCATTAAATTAATGAAATACTATTGGTTGTTTCTTCTATTCAGCTGAAGTACTGTATGTGTCTTTTACTCAAGAGGAATGTGCAAACACTGAGCCGGCGTACTCAAGAGAAATACGATGACGATGTAAATTTTAATCAGTAAATATTCCTTTCTATTCTGTTGTTATCGATGCCTCTACGCAGTTTCCATTCCAAGCTGCCAGTTGGCGGCATTAAAAATGTTTAGTGACTTTGTCAAAATAACGTTCTTACAGAAACATTAGAGAAGACCTTAACATGTGGTAATAATGCATGGCACAACCTATCATAACAAGCTACCTATTTGCTATTGGATACAAGAAACCTGAGCTCCTGCCAAGATTGTCTTTTGTGTTACATTATTACGCTAGCAACTACAATAATTTACAAGAGCGCTTTTGGCGACAAATATGATAGTGAATGTTTGTACGTCCATTTGACTGCAAGATACCACACGAACACTGCAATCTGTCAGTACTGACTCACTATATACCGTTTACTTTCTATGACTTGCAAATCAAGATGTAAGCTCCAATGTTTGACAACAGTCTATATACGGAAATACTATGTATTAAACAGAGAATGAATGAAAGTAAATGGATTAAGCCCTTTCGGTCCCTTGCACGAAGGACGCATGTTGGGATCATTGTGCCCCTCTTACTGGAGTGCTTATTCAAGTCACCTGGCCTCCAGAAAGAACAGGATAAGTCTTGGATGAGCATTCCTTATATCACCTGGTCTCAGTTTGTCTGAGCCCAGAATAAAGTGTCTTAAGTGTAATGGTGATAGCTTCATAGACTACCATCGTCCACTACGATATCTGCGTACTTAATTGAACACACACATTTAAAACCCTATTGTATATGTCTTCTTCTTTAACTTCCCTAGTTGAACCACCATCGTGGTATAAGGCGATTCTTGTTCCTTTATCCTTTAAGGTCCGGCGTGGGGAACCGAAGCTTTGGATACAGCAAGAAAACCGGAGGACCCGAAGAAAACCTGTCCCAACGTAATGTCCACCACAGACCTCACTTTGCGGTCGCCTGGGATCGAACCCGGGCCTCCTTGGTGAGAGCCAAGCGTCTAACCACTCAGCCATGGTGCGCCCCTATAGTAAATGTCGATGACAAATAACAAGCAAGTGTTGCCTTTTTTAAGATATCTCCAATGTTTCTAGTTTGTGCAACAATGCTTTTGGCAAAATATGACTCTACATAATACAATACTGCCCATATTATAATATAACCAAGGGCATATATCCAACCCTATATGTTTTTTCACCCCTTGTTCCAATGCTATGGTCACATCGGCGGCCGTTCTCCTATGGAACATACTGAAGGTGTTAACTCGTTATCTTTGGTTTCTAATCATTAGATCACGCACACATTCACTCTCATTCATACTTCCAGACTCTGGGGAAGATGGGGAATTATCTTGGAGAAAAATCCCCACCCCCACCGCCGGGAATCGAACCCGGGACCCCTAGCACGGCAGGCTATATATGTTTTGCCTGTCTTTTCAAACATCTTTTGCTTTCAAAAAGTTTACAGTATAGTACTACATGTATCCCTCTTCATTAATCAGTCAGGAAAACTTCACCAGCAAAACAGTTGCAGTCTAAAAACCGTCGAGAACTATAAATATTGTCCTTCCTGAGAAATTTTAATAAGAGTATTTTAATAACCAAAATAAATATAAAGAGTATTTTAATAACCAAAATAAATATAAAAAGCATCAAAGAGAACGCCCAGACGGGTACTGCCACTTTAGAAATTCTGTTTATCATTATGCAATGGCTTTATGAAGAATACGATTTTGAAGTTTAATTCAAAATACTTGAAGGAATGCAAAGTATTTTATACACAATTGTTTACACAGTAGGTTTCAGGGGAAAAATTACCTGAATTCATAACCAATTTAAGCATGTGTCCAGTTTAGATTGTTTAGAAATAACAATGTCATCAGTCGAACGGCAGGAGGCCTCATACAGGAACCAGAATGTACCTAGCTCTTATGGAAGGGTCGTGGGTGTTAAAATTCAAGAGGGGAAGATGGATTCATCCCTTCCTGCTTGTTGATGACGCATATGCACTCTTCACTTTTACAAACATCTCCAGTGTGTGTTTTGCAGTAATGGCAGCTTCACTAATGTCATTCATGATTTATGGAAAGGAAATCAAATCTCCCACATGAACGGTTTTCTGGTATTCCTTTCATTTTATGACAGTGTCTTACATCCCGGCAGGCTATAAGTTTAAGGAAAACAAAATGGACCACAACGACTTTAAGGTGTGGCTGTCTCAAACATGAAAAATACACATCATAAATATCACTGGGATGAAGTTTATACAAGTTATATCACACGATAACGATATTTTACGGCGTTTCAAGCATTGTTATCTGCGAATGAATTTCTTATGCGGGTGAACTGTGACGAAATGCCGCATAAAATAATGGTTTTGATTAGCTAATACATTTTTTAAATATTTCTTGAGCTTTGATCATCTTTAAGTTGTTTCTCATTATACATTCCATAATTATTTGTGTGTTTGAAATCTTCTGTCAATGATTTTTCTAGCATTGATCTCTCTCTCTCTCTCTCTCTCTCTCTCTCTCTCTCTCTCTCTCTCTCTCTCTCTCTCTCTCTCTCTCTCTCTCTCTCTCTCTCTCTCTCTCTCTCTCTCTCTCTCTCTCTCTCTCTATTTAGGTGGCTCAGTTGGTGCCAGGATCCGTCTCAAAGAGTCAACATTTTGTAGTCCCTTTTCTCGGAAGTTACAGAATGATACCAAAGGAAATATTTAAGCTTCCGTTAAGTAGTTACCTCTACTTGGTGGAATTTACGATCCCTCTTTCCCTGAAAGGTCACAAAAGTGACTTTACCACAGTAACCATTCACTGTTTAGTATGATACACTAGCATCACAAATTCAACGCAATCATCCTAGTTTGAGAAAACAGTACAAACGAAAACATGTATTTCTGGGAAAATAGTATTTTCTTCTGTGGGGAACATGAACATCTGTACCGTAAGCTAAGTTTTCATATTTGAGAAAGTGGTTCTCCCTATTTGTTACATTTATGATGAAGTCGATGGCAGAAGATAAAACTCTGTTGAAAGCATCAATAGAAATCTCTACAAAAAATAATTCTCTTGTTACTACTTTTTGTTCAATACTGGTAGCATTGGTTCAAGAACAGAAGACATTCCCTTTTGTAATCTTGGCTGAATGTTTGTGTATTTTATGTTTAGAAACACAACTAAAACAATAAATTCACTTACACGTTACCTTAGTCTCTGACGAAAGATTGACGAAAATGTTTCTAAGAATTAATCTATGGAAGGCTAGACAAATACAAATACATAAATTAGGAACTTTATTATCTAAAATACTTTTTAAGAATGACACGCTAGGTCCTATTTTTCCAAAAAATAAGTAACATTTGGAAAACTAAACTGTTTACATCAGAACATCAAAATACGCTTGAGAATAAAACATCGTTGTTTGCAAACAAAGGTTCTACTTTAGAAGAGCAATTTTTTTTTTTACATTAAATCACCACAAAATAAGCAAATTTTGAACAATTTACTTTCAAGAAATCATATACGATGCGTTTGGCCAAAAAATCGACCAGAATACAGATTCCGCCAAGGAACACAATTCAAGGAATGAACACTGTTATTATGTATGTTTTAAACACTTAACGTCCTTCGCGGCTTACGATGATCTTTCAGTTCCCCAAAAGTAAATGCCCATAAGTTGGGAAACATATGGTTCCTTTTCGTCCAATCCAATGGCCTTCCAGATCATCCATGGCTCGGTGGAAGTGTAATAGCGCACCATCATGTTGATAGAAGACCTCGTCATTCCCACAAAGCGCAGGAACTGGTAAAATTAATGCAAAATTTCCAGGTACGCTTCTCCATTGACAGAATCACCAAAGAAATAGGGTCCCACTAAGCACCTGGATGATAGACCATACAAGAAGCTTTGATCCATGTGAACATGCAGATCTACCGAATCCCCAGTAGACGTAGTTATACCGATTCATTCTCCCATTTAGTTTAAAACAGACCTCATTCGCCCACACTACATTCCTCGCATTCTGCTACCATTTCATTTTATTATTTTCATTAATCACGAGCAGTAATCAGCCTTCAGAATCCCCATCTTCCTTTGGAAATATCACAAATTGTTCCACTGCTCTCAAGCTTGTCAATAATGCGTTTTATTGTTTGGTTATTCTGTATCAAACACTCGCCTCCATTGACGCTTCAAGGCACTATCGAGCATGATAAGCCACTTCAGAATGCATTTTCGCTGTTTAAACGACAATCTCGCTTCACCCTTTTGTTTACACTATCATCAAGGTAACAAGAAAACTATCGTGATGAAAATGCCATCTGCCGAACGGAACACCATACTACAATACAGAACATTTATTGATTTTGAACTTACTATCCAACAAAGTTTTAACATTTACAAAACCTAAGATAGAACCTTATTATTCTGAACCCACGATGCATGAACCCACGTAGGTTAGTACAGTAAGAGACCAGAATATAGATGGACAAAATCCTTGAGCCCTCCTACTCCAACGAATGTGCCATAGTAAATCACTAACAGATATGCTCGCTATGAATTATTGCAATGGACTCCTGAACAGACTCTTCAAGAGATTCTAAAGTAATTGAATCTGCAGCCTTTACCCACGTCTGTAATTGACAGGAACATATTTTAGAAGGGTTCAAACAAACGTTACTAGGCTAACCTTGCTCTACATATTGTTGGCAGAAAAGCTACTGAGCAAACGGAAAAATTATGAAATGAGTTTGCAATGTCTGTTCCACAGATAATATATAAACAAGTATCTGGAGAGCTGCCATAACAGCTAGCAACTGCCATATAAAGGTTCTGTGTAATGAACACCCTGCTACTGTGATTAGATTGATTTGAACGAACCATTGCAATAGCTTCAGCCCATAGTATTTACCTATGAACATTCTATTACTGTCCAAAGTTTTGAGGAAATCTTGTCCATAATTAAAAATATCCTGAAACTTTATACATATTATTTAAACTGAAGTCTTTTCTAACTAGAAAAATCCAATATCTAATCAATAAAGCATTCTACAGTTTTCATGAATAGTTTAACTCCCCTTGCTAAGAACTTACTATCATGAGAGAAAAAGACCAAAACTCACTCAACCAATTTTGGTTCCTCTTTCATCATTTGGAACCTCTATTCTACTGAATGGTCATATGCTACATAGTTGATAGGTTTAATGACTACAGCCAAACGGTAAATGGGAGGCTTAAAACATTTACAAAGTGTTACTTTATCCTCAAGTCATTTATGATTTATCATGTTTTCAAGTAATATTTTTGGTGTGATTTTGATAAAACTGAGCACATTAGATTATTCCAAAACTCTCAAAAATAAGCTATCCTTATTACTTTCTTCTTTTTAAAATCGATTTCGAAGGCACATTGCATTTATCTTCAATTTATTTCAAACAAACTCCGTTGTTAAGGAAATCTCGGTTACTATGTTTTTTCTTTTGTTATGTTATGTTTTCAGCATTACCAACATCTGAAGATGAAACAAACCTAAAAACAGAATCAATTGCCAGTATGTCATTACAGAGTTTGTTTGGTGTGATTTTGATAAAACTGAGCACATTAGATTATTCCAAAATTCTCAAAAATAAGCTATCCTTATTACACAAATAAAAATATTTATTAATGAATCTCCACTTATCTTAAGAAGTTGATGTTAAAACTTCTTTCTTCTTTTTAAAATCGATTTCGAAGGCACATTGCATTCATCTTCAATTTATTTCAAACAAACTCCGTTGTTAAGGAAATCTCGGTTACCATGTTTTTTCTTTTATGTTATGTTTTCAGCATTACCAACATCTGAAGATGAAACAAACCTAAAAACAGAATCAATTGCCGGTATGTCATTATGGAGTTTGTTTGGAATAAACTGAAGATGAATGCAATGTGCTTTCGAAATCGATTTTAAAAAGAAGAAAGACATTAACATCAACTTCTTAAGATAATTGTGGAGATTCATTAACAAATATTTTTATTTGTGTACTATTTATTACTTCATTTTCTATGTAATAAGCTATCCTTATATTCACCACCAATTTTCAACTCCCAACACACATGTAACATTATTTGGGCTATCCAGATAAAATTTGTACTCTTATGCTCCAAGACCCAATGAACATCATAAGCTACCATACAACTTTAAAACAATAGCTACCAATTTTCAACCCATTATATAGAAATCTGCACTGTTTAAACCACATAGTTAAAATATTTTATAAGTATACAAGAGGGACAGGCAAAAATCATAGATACATTGCAGTTTCCAAAACCCACCAAAACCTTATTTTGAAATATATAGAGCTCAAAATTGTTAAAAGCAACACTTACTCTATTTTCAACCCATTATAAATAAAATTATATTCCATTTTGACTATTAGATTTGGAAAAAATTATAGGATACCACACAACTTCAAAAAAGCTAGCCATACCCATATTTTTCAATCCATTATGTCTAAATTGTTACAATTTTAACAATTTCGACAAAACTTTAGGTATGTGTGTTTGGAGGAATTTAGTAACTGTGATGTTGGTTTACTGACACAAAGGCAATGGCCTCAAAAATATAAAAAAAGTAAGTGACGAGTGTCAATAAACCAACTACAAATAGTTTTTATGATTAAAACTTTAGATACTTATGCTTTATGTACAAATTAAAGGTCATCCTTATTATTTTCAACTCCATATTTATAGAACGTAATTCTGGATAAGATAGCTGTAAGGGGTGCATAGAAGGATTCACCATAAAAATGTTGTTGATAAATATTGTAAAATAATGTTATAAAAGTGTGACACATAAATGGCATTAATTTGGCATCTGAATATTAAAGCTAACACTGAATTGTAGAAGAGATCTTCAAAAACCAAACAGGTGTGTGTCAAAATGGTATATAAAATAGGGAAGAAAATGACGGATTTACCGTTGTTGTTGATGTGGTTCCAGCTTCCTTTTCTCTTCATATCAAGAGATGCATGCCCTGATTTCAGGCATCATTTTAGCCTCCCTTCCTTTTTCAGTTCCTCTCCAATATAACATTTTACAAATTCAAGTTATTTATTTTCATTTTTAAAACAGCTCATTGTGTAACTGAATATTAAGGCTTTTAAAGACATGCTCGTCATGTATCTCTTCTTATTTAAAACATATTTGATGTAGTCTGATACTTGGATTGAAAGGCCGTGCCGTGGCTCAGTGGTTAGACCGCTTGGCTCTCACCAAGGCGGCTCCGGTTCGATCCCAGGCAACCGCAAAGTGAGATTTGTGGTGGACAACACGGCGCTGGGGCAGGTTTTCTCCAGGACCTCCGGTTTCCCCCGCCATCTCATTCCACCGGTGCTCCATCTTCATCTCATGTACCATCAGTGTCATCGCCAGCGGTGCCGTATGTAGTAAAAGTGGGCGTTAAACACTACGCATTTCTACACATTGGATTGAAAATATTTTAAGACCACATCAGCACCTAAAACGATATCTGTGGATCTCTACATGTAGTACCAATCCTTTACATTACAAAACAGAATATTTTTATATAAGGTTTTCGTGGCAAACTCATTTAAAAGTCTCCAAAGTTATTTTTCTAAGTCACAACTAACAAACTTATCATTTGGAAAGGATCCCCTTTCAGCAGTTTTGATTCTGTCGAAAGTTTAAAAAATCTTTCTGCAATAAGTTTGCTACACTTAAGGTTAAAAACACTAATTGCATTTTGAAGATTGGGAAAAGTGCTTGAAAAATTGTACTCTTTAAAAGAAGAATACAATTCAAGTAAGTCTATGAATCTTTCAAGTTCAACATATATTTGAAAATGTACATATTCATAGGACTTCTTTGTCTTACTTTATTACAAATGTATAAACAAAGTACTGCATGCACCTCAAAGTTTATTAACACATTGCCTTAAATACTGGCTTTAAACTGAAACCCAAGAATTTACAAGAACATCACAAAGAGAGAGTTGCGCAATTAAAACAAATTATCTGATAATATTCAAATGCCAAATTTGATATTTAAGATGAACGTCTTCAAAAGAAGCGATACAAAGATTTGAAAATGTTCTTACCATGAACTACTTTCCACATGAAAATTCTCCAGCTTTTATTTCCTCAATGACCCTAACAATTGTGATTATTTTACATATATGAAAATTGTATTACTATCAAAATTTGATTTCTTGTTAACTTCCTCTTCATTCAAAAGAATTGTGTATAATCTTGTATCACTGATAAGTAAAGGGATAGCTATGCAAACACATTCCAGGACAATGTAGATCTCAAGAAATTACACAATTTTTATGGAATAAAAGCTTTGTAGAGTATTTTCCAAGATAAATGCTGATATTGATTTCAATTTTCAAATGCTTATAAGTAAGCTTATGCAGGTCACGATTCTTGCTTCAAAGCAAACAAAATTATACTTCAGCCTCCTGCATTCCATTTTACAGCTATGATAAACTGAATAATGAAAACATTTTTCCAAATACTATTTGGATAAACATGAACAAGATATACGTTTTTCAATGATTTACAGAAGATAAACAAAACAGAACAATAATTGGTAGAGAAAAATCAAATATGATACACTTCATTATATGTATATGAAAGCAAAGCACATATGACAACACAAAGTACACAGCAGCTTAATTAGCCATCAAATTAATATTTAACAATAGTCATTACAACTCTAAATAATAGGTGAACCTTTTGCTGATACATTGTTGAACTTGTCAGCAAAAGAACATTAGGGTCAAGTAACTTTTAAAAATTATTCTGGCATTCTTGAGTGACTCAACAAGACCACACAAGCAATTTAATGAACCTTGATCATTATCAGCTTGGGAAAAGGAAGTTGGGAAGGAAGCTGCTAGAGCGTCAAGGACAACAAACTTTGGCTTCACACAGCATTTCTATCAAGAACTGAACCAGGGAATTATAGGAAAAGTCAATATTTTAAACCTTCAAATGATTGTCACTTTAATGAATATATTTAAAAGTCCTCATATTACCTTCTGTTTTCAGAAGGAATTATATCTCTCAAATATGCATGTTTGGATATCATCATATACTAGAAGACACTGATGAAACACGTTCCAAGGTTATCTCTGTGCCGTGACCATCATTTCAAAGCAATTTTGAAGAGCTTCAGTGTAGCAAAAATAACCGTTGTTATCTCTGAAGTTTCTCATCCATCTTATATATTTAGCTAATCAAATTACTTGTCATACTTCCTCATTATGCAAGCATTAGCTTTCACTGCTCTTCTATGTGCTTATGCTACAAGTGCTCTTTTACCTCTTTTCAGTTGAGTTATTGTTCTTGCTCAACACAATACCAGTCACTATTTTGATAGCTTTTCTTTCTACTGCTGGCAGTCCTGAAGCTTTTTGCAATTCTTATGACAGGGAGACAATGCACAGATCTTCAGCATTTAGCATGGCATTATTATTCTTCTGCTTTTTCTTTTTTAATGAAGAAAACTTTTGTCTTGAATTTTTAAAAATGGCCTTGTTCATGAGCGAGGTAAGCTACGCTGTATTACTCTCAAAATATTGTCACTTTAATGTGATTTCACCATAATTTCCTCTGGCAATCTAAAAACATTTGTACTTATTAATACATATTCTTGGAGTTTTTACTTCAGAAAATATACAAAATTTTCTCTTTGGAACATTAACTTATGTGTGCAAGAGTAAGCCTGCTGCAGCCTGTTTCAATTATCCTTGAAAAATCTCCTTATTTCTCACATTTCACCTGAAAACTTTTTTATGGTATTTATTTATTAGTTTAAGTCCTTACTTATACATTTTCCAATATTGCCCATGTTTTGTAAAGTAATATAGTGGAGCAAGCACAACTTGATCAAACGTATTTCAATCTAATTTAAATCGGAAAATTCTAAGAAGACATAGTTGCAGCTGTGCAACTACCATGTTCCGCATGTACAGAAATGGCATGCACAATTAAAAAAAGGTACATTCACAGGTGTAGTTTACTTTCCTTGTTTTATCACTTATTTTATGAATTTACACAGCACTCCCAACAAAGAGACCTCTCCCAAACTAATTTATTTTTACTCTTATACACACTATTCTCACAAAAGCTTATAAACCGCTTCATATTAATCAACAACTGGTTTTGCTCGCCTAGGTAGTGTAGATGGTAGTGTGTCTGCCTCACACTCAAGAGCTAATCTCGGTCAGGGTGAGTTACTTGGAGAAGGTTTATTCTGGAGTTTTCCCTTATCCTTAAAGACAAATGTCGGGTAGCTCAAGTTCCATGGACCCTGGACTCATTTGAGCATCAGTTCACGAATATCATTCATCATCTGATATGACGTTGGAGGACATAAATTTAAAAAAAAAAACTGGTTTCATAATTACATCTTGCTATACAATAAAACTTAAAACAACATGCCACTTATGAAACATCTTGGATGGCTATGTTTCCAAGGGAATATCCTCTCCATTATTGTTGTAGCCAGTAAGATGCCCACAGGCCCTTTTCCCTTTGTCTACAAGCTGAATTTGACGTACAAGATATTGTATATAAACAGCACTGTAGCCACAAGTTACTGTTTACTGGCACTCATAATCTTCATAACTTATTATTTGTTGAACACTCATGTTCATGGAGAAAATAGAAATGTATAACAATTATCAAATAGCAGTTGTTCAAAAAATGTAAAAGTCAGTATTACAGCAATTGTAAAATTGTCCTACACCATGCAAATGAGCAAGTCCTACAATGCACACAAGGTTATGTGGTTAAAACAATAAAAGGTTCACCATGATGAGTTGGAGCAGCAAACGGTGAAGCAATACACAAACAACCAGATAACTTGGGTGGCTGTCATATCACATAGCAAGAGACTTGTCAAGTAACATTGGGGAAAATAAAGAACGTTAGACTATTCAATTAACAAAGTGAGCATCTTCAGCTGCTGTTTGCCTTCTTTTAAAAAGGAAAGCAACTTGTCTCTTGGAGTTCCCCATTGTCACCATGACAAGCAATTTAATTACTGTGGTAATAATTTTAATTATTTTACTTACAAAAGAACTTAAAAGTTTTTTTACTTTGTAATGGCAACGTTTGGGCATTCCTCCTTTACAAAACCACAATCTGGAAATCAAACTGTAGGTATGTGTCAACAGACCTGTCAGAAACATTTAAAAATCAATTGGCCAGATAGAACAAACAAAACCTTAATGGCACTCAAGAAAGAGGAGCCTGTTGAA
Organism: Mantis religiosa; assembly: GCA_030765055.1. Taxonomy (NCBI): domain Eukaryota; kingdom Metazoa; phylum Arthropoda; class Insecta; order Mantodea; family Mantidae; genus Mantis; species Mantis religiosa. The sequence goes on from CM060958.1 coordinate 78,499,405, forward strand.
CTTAGCATCTTAAAAAAGAAATAGTAATAGATTGGCTATGTATTAAGGAAAATAATGTGACAGAACAAACTCTGGATTGCAATCCACAGGGATCCCACAGAAGGAATTCTAAACCTTATGGGAACAGTCCATATGATGAACTTAAAACTGAATGGAAGTCATGGACAGTGGCGAGGCATGAGCTAGCAAACTTAAAGAAAAAGTGACTAAAAATGATTTGTAAAACTCATTGAAACTAATATTTATACATTCCCTGTGAAAGGTATAACAAAAACTGACTCCAAATATTTTTCCTGTCAAGATTATTCTGGTCTATTGCTTACTCTGCTGCTGTTACAGCTAATAAGCATGTACTCACTCCTGAATAAGGTGAGTTCTACAAAGGATTGAGATCATACGAGGCACATTCTTTGTAAAAATAACTGCCATGCAGTTTTATGTAAAATGAAGAATCCAGTGGTGGGAGGGGGAAGTTATAGTACAAATACTCTCTGCCCACCACAAGAAGGCAAGAGAGAGGAATTAAGGGGAGAGGGGTTTGAACTGCTTTCCTGCTCTGGTATTGGATCTATTCAATACAAGATGTATTGCTCGTTTCGGTAACTGCAGTTATACATATTTTGCATGGGTGAGTTATGTGACAACACTGTGAATCTAGCATCCATATCATATCCAGAAGGCAAACACAAACACAACTAAAGTGATTATGTTACACATTCCTATATCTTGCCTTCTTGTGTTGGGTGGACAGTACATCTAATTTGAACAGGGGATATTCTGTTGTGTAATGTTACTTGTTATTCACAACCAATGATCAAAGTATATATTTGGAAAGCTCACTGATTTTCATAAGAATACAAATGTTTTTGAGATTATACCTATAACAAATACTATAGAACAGTGTGGGAATGACAAATAACTAGTACATAACTGCTATTTAATTAAAAGAATATGACGACAAAAATAACATTAAAATACAATTTATCTTACAGTGTAAATATAAATTATGTAGCTTGTATTTATCTGTCACAATCTCTGTCCATTGTGTATATTTCCAACCCCTTCAAACAAGATAACCTATTTTACACTAATTCAATGCATATCTATGTTACAAGAGAAGATTGGCTATTCTGTCATTAAATCACCAGTGCTCCTGAATGCATGAAATTGGGTTGTATGCCAGGGTGCGCCATGGAGTTTAATAAACACTCAACATGTCTTCCATACGGAAAACTATACATTGGGAAAAAAAAAAAAAAAAAAATAATAATAATAATAATAAAATGATCTGGTAAGTCACTCTAACAGAGAATCAAACTCGCACCTACTGAAATATGTAAATCCAAACTAGAGGCTAATGGATACAAAGGAAAATTTTGCAATTCATTTGTGCACGTCACTTTAACCTTGTAATAAGCTATCCTTATATTCACCACCAATTTTCAACTCCCAACACACATGTAACATTATTTGGGCTATCCAGATAAAATTTGTACTCTTATGCTCCAAGACCCAATGAACATCATAAGCTACCATACAACTTTAAAACAATAGCTACCAATTTTCAACCCATTATATAGAAATCTGCACTGTTTAAACCACATAGTTAAAATATTTTATAAGTATACAAGAGGGACAGGCAAAAATCATAGATACATTGCAGCTTACAAAACCCACCAAAACCTTATTTTGAAATATATAGAGCTCAAAATTGTTAAAAGCAACAGTTACTCTATTTTCAACCCATTATAAATAAAATTATATTCCATTTTGACTATTAGATTTGGAAAAAATTATAGGATACCACACAACTTCAAAAAAGCTAGCCATACCCATATTTTTCAATCCATTATGTCTAAATTGTTACAATTTTAACAATTTCGACAAAACTTTAGGTATGTGTGTTTGGAGGAATTTAGTAACTGTGATGTTGGTTTACTGACACAAAGGCAATGGCCTCAAAAATATAAAAAAAGTAAGTGACGAGTGTCAATAAACCAACTACAAATAGTTTTTATGATTAAAACTTTAGATACTTATGCTTTATGTACAAATTAAAGGTCATCCTTATTATTTTCAACTTCATATTTATAGAACGTAATTCTGGATAAGATAGCTGTAAGGGGTGCATAGAAGGATTCACCATAAAAATCTTGTTGATAAATATTGTAAAATAATGTTATAAAAGTGTGACACATAAATGGCATTAATTTGGCATCTGAATATTAAAGCTAACACTGAATGGTAGAAGAGATCTTCAAAAACCAAACAGGTGTGTGTCAAAATGGTATATAAAATAGGGAAGAAAATGACGGATTTACCGTTGTTGTTGATGTGGTTCCAGCTTCCTTTTCTCTTCATATCAAGAGATGCATGCCCTGATTTCAGGCATCATTTTAGCCTCCCTTCCTTTTTCAGTTCCTCTCCAATATAACATTTTACAAATTCAAGTTATTTATTTTCATTTTTAAAACAGCTCATTGTGTAACTGAATATTAAGGCTTTTAAAGACATGCTCGTCATGTATCTCTTCTTATTTAAAACATATTTGATGTAGTCTGATACTTGGATTGAAAGGCCGTGCCGTGGCTCAGTGGTTAGACCGCTTGGCTCTCACCAAGGCGGCTCCGGTTCGATCCCAGGCAACCGCAAAGTGAGATTTGTGGTGGACAACACGGCGCTGGGGCAGGTTTTCTCCAGGACCTCCGGTTTCCCCCGCCATCTCATTCCACCGGTGCTCCATCTTCATCTCATGTACCATCAGTGTCATCGCCAGCGGTGCCGTATGTAGTAAAAGTGGGCGTTAAACACTACGCATTTCTACACATTGGATTGAAAATATTTTAAGACCACATCAGCACCTAAAACGATATCTGTGGATCTCTACATGTAGTACCAATCCTTTACATTACAAAACAGAATATTTTTATATAAGGTTTTCGTGGCAAACTCATTTAAAAGTCTCCAAAGTTATTTTTCTAAGTCACAACTAACAAACTTATCATTTGGAAAGGATCCCCTTTCAGCAGTTTTGATTCTGTCGAAAGTTTAAAAAATCTTTCTGCAATAAGTTTGCTACACTTAAGGTTAAAAACACTAATTGCATTTTGAAGATTGGGAAAAGTGCTTGAAAAATTGTACTCTTTAAAAGAAGAATACAATTCAAGTAAGTCTATGAATCTTTCAAGTTCAACATATATTTGAAAATGTACATATTCATAGGACTTCTTTGTCTTACTTTATTACAAATGTATAAACAAAGTACTGCATGCACCTCAAAGTTTATTAACACATTGCCTTAAATACTGGCTTTAAACTGAAACCCAAGAATTTACAAGAACATCACAAAGAGAGAGTTGCGCAATTAAAACAAATTATCTGATAATATTCAAATGCCAAATTTGATATTTAAGATGAACGTCTTCAAAAGAAGCGATACAAAGATTTGAAAATGTTCTTACCATGAACTACTTTCCACATGAAAATTCTCCAGCTTTTATTTCCTCAGTGACCCTAACAATTGTGATTATTTTACATATATGAAAATTGTATTACTATCAAAATTTGATTTCTTGTTAACTTCCTCTTCATTCAAAAGAATTGTGTATAATCTTGTATCACTGATAAGTAAAGGGATAGCTATGCAAACACATTCCAGGACAATGTAGATCTCAAGAAATTACACAATTTTTATGGAATAAAAGCTTTGTAGAGTATTTTCCAAGATAAATGCTGATATTGATTTCAATTTTCAAATGCTTATAAGTAAGCTTATGCAGGTCACGATTCTTGCTTCAAAGCAAACAAAATTATACTTCAGCCTCCTGCATTCCATTTTACAGCTATGATAAACTGAATAATGAAAACATTTTTCCAAATACTATTTGGATAAACATGAACAAGATATACGTTTTTCAATGATTTACAGAAGATAAACAAAACAGAACAATAATTGGTAGAGAAAAATCAAATATGATACACTTCATTATATGTATATGAAAGCAAAGCACATATGACAACACAAAGTACACAGCAGCTTAATTAGCCATCAAATTAATATTTAACAATAGTCATTACAACTCTAAATAATAGGTGAACCTTTTGCTGATACATTGTTGAACTTGTCAGCAAAAGAACATTAGGGTCAAGTAACTTTTAAAAATTATTCTGGCATTCTTGAGTGACTCAACAAGACCACACAAGCAATTTAATGAACCTTGATCATTATCAGCTTGGGAAAAGGAAGTTGGGAAGGAAGCTGCTAGAGCGTCAAGGACAACAAACTTTGGCTTCACACAGCATTTCTATCAAGAACTGAACCAGGGAATTATAGGAAAAGTCAATATTTTAAACCTTCAAATGATTGTCACTTTAATGAATATATTTAAAAGTCCTCATATTACCTTCTGTTTTCAGAAGGAATTATATCTCTCAAATATGCATGTTTGGATATCATCATATACTAGAAGACACTGATGAAACACGTTCCAAGGTTATCTCTGTGCCGTGACCATCATTTCAAAGCAATTTTGAAGAGCTTCAGTGTAGCAAAAATAACCGTTGTTATCTCTGAAGTTTCTCATCCATCTTATATATTTAGCTAATCAAATTACTTGTCATACTTCCTCATTATGCAAGCATTAGCTTCCACTGCTCTTCTATGTGCTTATGCTACAAGTGCTCTTTTACCTCTTTTCAGTTGAGTTATTGTTCTTGCTCAACACAATACCAGTCACTATTTTGATAGCTTTTCTTTCTACTGCTGGCAGTCCTGAAGCTTTTTGCAATTCTTATGACAGGGAGACAATGCACAGATCTTCAGCATTTAGCATGGCTTTATTATTCTTCTGCTTTTTCTTTTTTAATGAAGAAAACTTTTGTCTTGAATTTTTAAAAATGGCCTTGTTCATGAGCGAGGTAAGCTACGCTGTATTACTCTCAAAATATTGTCACTTTAATGTGATTTCACCATAATTTCCTCTGGCAATCTAAAAACATTTGTACTTATTAATACATATTCTTGGAGTTTTTACTTCAGAAAATATACAAAATTTTCTCTTTGGAACATTAACTTATGTGTGCAAGAGTAAGCCTGCTGCAGCCTGTTTCAATTATCCTTGAAAAATCTCCTTATTTCTCACATTTCACCTGAAAACTTTTTTATGGTATTTATTTATTAGTTTAAGTCCTTACTTATACATTTTCCAATATTGCCCATGTTTTGTAAAGTAATATAGTGGAGCAAGCACAACTTGATCAAACGTATTTCAATCTAATTTAAATCGGAAAATTCTAAGAAGACATAGTTGCAGCTGTGCAACTACCATGTTCCGCATGTACAGAAATGGCATGCACAATTAAAAAAAGGTACATTCACAGGTGTAGTTTACTTTCCTTGTTTTATCACTTATTTTATGAATTTACACAGCACTCCCAACAAAGAGACCTCTCCCAAACTAATTTATTTTTACTCTTATACACACTATTCTCACAAAAGCTTATAAACCGCTTCATATTAATCAACAACTGGTTTTGCTCGCCTAGGTAGTGTAGATGGTAGTGTGTCTGCCTCACACTCAAGAGCTAATCTCGGTCAGGGTGAGTTACTTGGAGAAGGTTTATTCTGGAGTTTTCCCTTATCCTTAAAGACAAATGTCGGGTAGCTCAAGTTCCATGGACCCTGGACTCATTTGAGCATCAGTTCACGAATATCATTCATCATCTGATATGACGTTGGAGGACATAAATTTAAAAAAAAAAACTGGTTTCATAATTACATCTTGCTATACAATAAAACTTAAAACAACATGCCACTTATGAAACATCTTGGATGGCTATGTTTCCAAGGGAATATCCTCTCCATTATTGTTGTAGCCAGTAAGATGCCCACAGGCCCTTTTCCCTTTGTCTACAAGCTGAATTTGACGTACAAGATATTGTATATAAACAGCACTGTAGCCACAAGTTACTGTTTACTGGCACTCATAATCTTCATAACTTATTATTTGTTGAACACTCATGTTCATGGAGAAAATAGAAATGTATAACAATTATCAAATAGCAGTTGTTCAAAAAATGTAAAAGTCAGTATTACAGCAATTGTAAAATTGTCCTACACCATGCAAATGAGCAAGTCCTACAATGCACACAAGGTTATGTGGTTAAAACAATAAAAGGTTCACCATGATGAGTTGGAGCAGCAAACGGTGAAGCAATACACAAACAACCAGATAACTTGGGTGGCTGTCATATCACATAGCAAGAGACTTGTCAAGTAACATTGGGGAAAATAAAGAACGTTAGACTATTCAATTAACAAAGTGAGCATCTTCAGCTGCTGTTTGCCTTCTTTTGATAAGGAAAGCAACTTGTCTCTTGGAGTTCCCCATTATCACCATGACAAGCAATTTAATTACTGTGGTAATAATTTTAATTATTTTACTTACAAAAGAACTTAAAAGTTTTTTTACTTTGTAATGGCAACGTTTGGGCATTCCTCCTTTACAAAACCACAATCTGGAAATCAAACTGTAGGTATGTGTCAACAGACCTGTCAGAAACATTTAAAAATCAATTGGCCAGATAGAACAAACAAAACCTTAATGGCACTCAAGAAAGAGGAGCCTGTTGAACTTAGCATCTTAAAAAAGAAATAGTAATAGATTGGCTATGTATTAAGGAAAATAATGTGACAGAACAAACTCTGGATTGCAATCCACAGGGATCCCACAGAAGGAATTCTAAACCTTATGGGAACAGTCCATATGATGAACTTAAAACTGAATGGAAGTCATGGACAGTGGCGAGGCATGAGCTAGCAAACTTAAAGAAAAAGTGACTAAAAATGATTTGTAAAACTCATTGAAACTAATATTTATACATTCCCTGTGAAAGGTATAACAAAAACTGACTCCAAATATTTTTCCTGTCAAGATTATTCTGGTCTATTGCTTACTCTGCTGCTGTTACAGCTAATAAGCATGTACTCACTCCTGAATAAGGTGAGTTCTACAAAGGATTGAGATCATACGAGGCACATTCTTTGTAAAAATAACTGCCATGCAGTTTTATGTAAAATGAAGAATCCAGTGGTGGGAGGGGGAAGTTATAGTACAAATACTGTCTGCCCACCACAAGAAGGCAAGAGAGAGGAATTAAGGGGAGAGGGGTTTGAACTGCTTTCCTGCTCTGGTATTGGATCTATTCAATACAAGATGTATTGCTCGTTTCGGTAACTGCAGTTATACATATTTTGCATGGGTGAGTTATGTGACAACACTGTGAATCTAGCATCCATATCATATCCAGAAGGCAAACACAAACACAACTAAAGTGATTATGTTACACATTCCTATATCTTGCCTTCTTGTGTTGGGTGGACAGTACATCTAATTTGAACAGGGGATATTCTGTTGTGTAATGTTACTTGTTATTCACAACCAATGATCAAAGTATATATTTGGAAAGCTCACTGATTTTCATAAGAATACAAATGTTTTTGAGATTATACCTATAACAAATACTATAGAACAGTGTGGGAATGACAAATAACTAGTACATAACTGCTATTTAATTAAAAGAATATGACGACAAAAATAACATTAAAATACAATTTATCTTACAGTGTAAATATAAATTATGTAGCTTGTATTTATCTGTCACAATCTCTGTCCATTGTGTATATTTCCAACCCCTTCAAACAAGATAACCTATTTTACACTAATTCAATGCATATCTATGTTACAAGAGAAGATTGGCTATTCTGTCATTAAATCACCAGTGCTCCTGAATGCATGAAATTGGGTTGTATGCCAGGGTGCGCCATAGAGTTTAATAAACACTCAACATGTCTTCCATACGGAAAACTATACATTGGGCGAAAAAAAAAAAAAAATAATAATAATAAAATGATCTGGTAAGTCACTCTAACAGAGAATCAAACTCGCACCTACTGAAATATGTAAATCCAAACTAGAGGCTAATGGATACAAAGGAAAATTTTGCAATTCATTTGTGCACGTCACTTTAACCTTCATTTTCTTTAAATATTTTAAAATTGAAGAATATGTTTTGCTTAGTGCCAAATGATGGCTTTGGTTATTTATGATGCATAACAGCTTCAGTTATTAGCTCTGAAAATGTTTGCTTTGATTTATAAGGGTTACAGTAATTCTCTTTCTACACACTAGCTGTTGTTTCCACAAGCTTCCTGAAGTCCGTAACATATGAAATTAACCTTCAAGTTTTACTGTCATATACCAATGAACTTTCCCTTTACTTTTATAAGGAATCGCAAATCAAATTATCATATGTTCATCTTACTTGCACTAGGTATTTTAGAAGCTGCCTGAAATCTCTATAATAAAATTAATATTCAAAATTCACTGTACTTTCCAGTGATAAGATATTGTCATTTCAGCAGTAAAGTTGCATATGTTCCATTTTGGGAGAAAATTATATATTATATACTTTCGGAACGCGTTTCAAATTGGTATTTGACACATTTTATATTTAATTTTCAGCAATAAGAAGTAATGGATTAAATTTAACTTGAGTTATAGTACTTCATGTATTAACTGAAAAAGAATACTGAGGCGACAAAAATTCCCTAAGAGCATGTAGAATGGATAAAATAAGAAATGAATTAAAGGGAACAACTGAACATAGAAGTAATAAACAAAATAGATAATACACAAAAACAAACTGCTCTTGTGGTAGGACAGAAAGCAAAATTGCAAGAAAGCAGCCTTAAAATACATCCCAAAAGAAGACTAAAATCTCAGGCTAAAACCAATTTTTTCATTACTTTTTCAATTCAGTGAAAACGAACACAAAATGTTGTCCCATTTTAAAGCTTTTAAATAGGCATTCATGGAAGTCAAGAAATCACTCAATTTACTAAACATGCTTGGCTCAAGATGTGATAAAAGTTTCCTTGCACTATTTCCAAGTCAAATGGACGCATTTAACATCAAAACAGTTTCATATTAAGGCACAATTATCTCCAATTTCATCTATAATGTTTGCAAGTTAACACCTATACCTTTTTCACATCTGAGATGCCTACTGAAAATTAAAGTTATAATAATGCAGAGATAGCGTAAAACACACATATTTTCTAGTTTCTATTTGTCACTGTAAAATTGGGTAAGAGAATGTTTTCTCTGGCTGCACCATATAATGTTGCCTATCACACAGTCCACCGCACAATTTGCATTCACAATCAGATCCTGGTTGGTGAAAACTCTTGTTATTGCACACTTTGTGACGAAAACCATGCACAGAGAATCTCGTGACTATGTGACACAGGTCATAGGAACTTTTCATTCAGTCTTTTCAGAACATTGAATGAGAGTTATTATTATTCAATTATTATCCCAGCTTCTTTAAAACAGTATGGTTGCACTATGTAAGTATTCTGATCAGTCAAGCTTTCAAGATCAAGATCAGTCAAGATCATATAATCTTAAATTACTTGTCTGCACTTGGAAGAAGAGATATCATACAAAATTCAAACACATTATTGAAAAAAAAATTAAGATTGAAAAAACAACACAAAAGAAGGAAAAATTGTTTCCTTTCCAACACTGATTAGAAATCTTAAAATGCCTTTACTTCAATAAGCATTGCCCAATAATTTAACATAAAAAATTAAGTTAAATGGACTATGTTTACCAATACAAACTTCAATGCAGCTTAGCAACAAAACACTTATCCAGTATAACTAGGAAAGTAGAGGTTATATTTCTTAATTTCATATTGTGGTTCAAATAATTCATAGCTTTTTAAGCAAGTTTTGTCTTCATTAGAATCACAAAATCTGTTTATACATCCCCAACTGTGTCAGATCTTCAAAAATTTACTTTAAAGCAATGTTTTTAAATCTTGAGAGTTTCATACATACACATTGCTTTTCTTCTAAAAGCACTCAATATTATTACACAAATATTAAAACGAAAACATAGGTACGGTTTCTGTTATGAGTAAGCTGTGTACAAATGATACTTGACTGCATATTTCAACTAATAATACTTTAGACGGATTTTGCAATTAATGCTCTCCATCTCAAACCTGGCAATAACATTGGCATCTAACCTAACCTTAAACAGACATTCCCTTTTAATTGCTTTTACTAAAACTATCCCTCTCCATCAAATTATATGCCACTATTTTTTGTGCTGTTTTAACAAAAACCCTTACCAAAATATTCATGAGAACTCTACATTTTAAGGTTAGGTCCAGAAACCAAACACTATCAAAAGGTAAATAATGCATTCAAGAATTACTTCTGCATGCTCTGCAACAGAATGATAATCAGCACATTAATATTACTGTGGATAACATAAATATACATATTGATAACACGTTTTTAGACACAGCAAATGAATGAAAATATAAATACATGCAATCTGCTGGCTGATTCTTAATATCTTGTATAGTTTACTCTCTTTAAACAGTACATATTGAAAATACAAAAGTTTAAAAAAAACTAATACTGTAACACAGTAACTATTGGTGTGCATCACTCCAACTCAATCGATTAAGCTCACAAATAAGCAAGCCAAGTCAATGTACTTAATGTTTGTAAAGTGTCACTGCAATTAATGCATTAAAATACTGAAGGGGCCAAAACAAAAAGTTTCAATAAAACATTCTGGACATGGTACTTTTACACAATGTAAGTCACTTTCGTTCATTTCTGTTGATTTTTCTTCCAAATTTGTTAGGAGTAGAAATCATTCATTAATGACTAAGAAACCGGGGGCAAACCAATTCGCGGAATGCAATGCCAATCTCCAAATCGCCTCTCAAAATAAATAAAAAAAATTATAACCACCAGTGCAGTATGCACAGATAAAGCACTTACGCAGCTGCAGTTTAAGATATTTCGACCAAGTCACTTTACTACTTAAATGAATGTTAAATACCTAAAGATTTAATTAGTCTTAGGTTATTTGAAAATCAGCAAGAGTTAATGCGGAAGGCTGTTTTTAAGTTGGGAAAGACGGAAGAGAAAAATTTATCTCGAATAAAATCGTAGACCAACGGCATATCTAACGTGAATGTATGTTTGTTTTCTCGTGAAATAAGCAAATGGGAAAATTGAATATAAAATGGAACGACCCGCGTTCAAAGTTAAGACTAAGCAGATTTTCAACTGTAAGTACTGAGTGTGCTATCTCTCTTTAAACAAAGTTTTTGGTGGTCCATACTGAAGTTCCACTTTAAGCGTTAATCATACGCAACTTACACAATATGAAGTAACAGCATACCTTTAGAAGCGCCTCTATCCAAAAAATTAAAGTGCATCACAACACAAATATTGTTACCGACGCCACCATCTTAACCTGTATATCTTGTTATTAATTGATGAAGTATCTTATAAAGCGTAGCGCCCATCATCACAATAAACTCTTTCCTAAAAGCCGCTTGATAATTGATTTTCTACATAACATGTGCTTCTGCCATGAGCAACACGTGTTTTCGTTACTCTTCTTAGGAAACCTGCGCCAAGCACATATAGTTTTGAACCACGAGGGCGCTTAAGTTATAACAAAGGAAACTTCAAAATTAGTTCCCACGTTCACTCGTTTTTGGAATAGTTTCACCACCTTATCAGTTACATCCTTCATGAAAAACCATTTACACATATAAAAAGTGTTGTAGGTACTTACCACAGGTAGCTTATATACCGTGAATCGTCACTTTCCTGTTTTCTACACGTTTTCACGCACCGATATTGCGGCACTCAGGACTTTAAGCACAGAAACGAGTATATGTAAGTATCTTCTTCACTGAAAACTGATAAAACTATTAAAACACGTTTCTCTCCGTCTTCCTGTAACGCTGTCTACACTCCTATTCCGGCAGAACAAGGCACGGTTTGGTTAGAACACTCTTCTCAAAACGGTAAACAGACGACGCTCGTGATGCGAGAGAAGAAGCGTTGCCTCGCCGCACTAAACAGTCACCAACCGAACAAAATGAAATGTCTCTTTTAGCATTCCCTTCGGCATGAAACGGCGTATCTACTGTAAGCGCACTTGCTTCCCGGTGTCCATTAGAAGTTATTTTGTACCTCTTACTATTGGTTTGGTGTCTTTGTCTCCTTCTAGGCAAATTTATTTTTCCCCACGAAATAGCTTGCTCATTTCCCCACAACAATTTCTCTTGCCGCGGAAAAGGAAGAACGCTTCTCGCTTGTTCGCCTTCTTCTTTTCCCGCGCGTCATCCAGCCACATACGTCACGGTCGAGGTATCGGCTCGGTACGGCTCGGCAGCCCGCTGTCTAGTGGCAAGTTCCCCTACAGTCGGTAAACTCCCCTCTGTCATTCAGGCAGCGTTGTACGCACAAATTAAATTCCTCGCCTGTAATACGTTCAGAATATTCCTGTCATTCCAATTTTAGCTTGCTGTATGCTATGAGGATCAAAATGAGAAACGCGGAGAACTATAACTTGTGTAACTTCTTATTTAGGTCTTACTGACTGACAAAGTTTCTCCGATATGAAAAGTAAATAGCAAAGAGTAACATAACTTTACACGTTGATATTAATGCCTATCGGACAAGGGAAACAACTTAGATTTTCAATATTACAAACTATTGCTGAAGTAATGATATTGTCTTCAGGGGACTTTGGTAGTGGCCCTGGCACCACCACACGCTAATCAAGCCAAACAAGTAAGCAAACCTTGGCTGTCAGCGGCACGGCACGGAGGGGGTACTGCTTCCAATGTGCTGGTGGATACAAGGACGTCCATAACGCTGTACAACAACCTGTGGCCTCTTCCATAAATGCAGGAGATACCTTGCAATTGTTGCTGTTATTGTTGATCCTTTTTTTATTTCAGATTATAGTGTACTTATCAACAGAAACTAAAAGTGTTCACGTGGAGAATCTTTTCTGGTTTGCATTAAACAGAGAAATTTGTTCTATAGTTATGAATAATTAGAATATAGCTGCACGACTAGTAAAGTAACCGCTCGAAATATCCTTAATAAGTTTTGAGTTCTTTTTGACACCGGAAAGAATAAAAAGAAAAATCATCCTCCGTGGTTTCAAAGCTCTGTGGCAAATCTACGACTTTTTCGACCAGAATGAAGGTATTAGGTTATTCAACTTTATAACTCAGTGCCCATTCACTGTATTTAATTGACTATAGATCATACTAAAAGTTAAGTCTACACACAGTTAATAGAATTGATGCAGAAAGCTGCCGAAGGAAATGTTTATGTTCATCAGTAAGTAATGCATGGTTTGTATTTATTGAATGCTTTGTCTATAAAATCCGAATTCTTAAGAGAACTGTGGAAATGTTCTGTGAAAATAGATGAATCCACTGGTACTATACCTGAGTTATGGTGCTATTCTGTAACGCTTCCATCCTGTACTCAAGACAAGTACAACTATAGTTCCAATTTTCTTCTGTGCGGAGGTAGATCAACCAGTCATAAATATCTGTAGCGTTAGATGTATCGAATCGGAATTACGGTTGTTCTTAGACAACTCTGTATTTTCCACTTCAAATGGTCGTACGGTAAAGTAAACTAAAAGCGAGATTCTACACTAGCCAAGGAGAATAGACACAGCTAAAACATTCTGGTTAACATCGCTGTAACTAATTTAAAAAAAAATTATGTCCTGTATTTTACAAACTATGTTTACTAGCCTCAGATGTTCCGCTATCTATTTCCCGTTAATTCCGATAAATATTTGCACACATCTTATTGCTAATTTCTTGTAGATGCAAGGGAGATATACTGGAATGCAATATCTTTAAGCGTTAGTAAGGTTGATGGCCATGTGATAGTTTCGAATTCTCTTCTCTTTGCATGGCCAAGAAGTAAAAAAATGAATAACGAAATGAACAACGAAAAGTTTAAGTAGTGGACAATTCGGGAAGCAACAAGGCATATCAGTTATATGTATATGAATAATAGGGAATATGTGTTTCACATAAATTGTGCGTTGTTCAATAAAATATTTTTATAGCTAGATTTTGTTATTTTTTACAGTTTACCAGTTATGTAAAATGAAGAGAAGCTATCCAGAATGGAGCGAACTTGTGTGGATATTAACATTTCATTTGTCATATACCAGTAGATATATGTCTTAGACATATGAGATTTTAATCAAATCCATTAGCGCCGTTTTTTAAAAAACTAAATGAAAACAATTTTACCGAAGAATATTCCAAGAAAAGGATAGTTTGGGGTGCGTATTTTTCTTGAAAATCTTCGTCGCGCTTCCTCGGAAGCTGCTGAACCTAAATGGCAAGTTTGATAGTTAATGTATTTTCGTTTTTTAATTACCCTGTGCACAGGCAGACACACACTTACTCGCAAATGCTTATTTAAATTTAGGGTACCCCAAAACGTGCAGTTCCACTAAAATTTTCCCTTAAAGTAAAAAGTTGCAACGCATTAATTAAAAAGCAGTAATTAATCTACTACAAAATTACACAAAAAGTATGATGTACACTCGCACAATTTTATTTTGTTTCTATTCCTCTGTCTACTTCATGTTAATTGATATAAAAATCTGCAGAAATTCTTTTATTGCTAATTTTATAGAGTACAAATGGAGTATGGAAAAAGAGTAGGCTTTAAGCCGTAGTTAAATTTTTTAATAACTGGTCGCTATGTGATGTCTTGGCTTTGAAATTCCGCTCTCTTTGCACACCCAACAGATAACAAAGTGGACATCCCATTTGAGAAAAGGAGTGAATATTTAAACATATAACATGTATCAAGATGTATCTCTGGAATAGGGTTGTTCACAAAAAAGTGAACATAAAATAGCAATGTTGTCAGAAATAACAATGTCAGTTGTGAACGTTTCGTTGTTCTGTGTTAAAAAATTATAACAAATGTAAATAAATCCATCTATTCTGAATTACAATGTAAGATAACCATGAGTTGCTTTTCTTCCGCGAGCCAATAACAGCCGTCGAGATGTCTTGCCGGCCGCCATGTCTAAATTATAGAACTGAAGGTCCCATTTTGGAATTATGCTTACTCTCCATATGGTAGCAGAATGACAATTTATCGTTCGTGGAACTTCTGACGTTATTGGAAGTGCCTGGGCGGAACACTCAAGCGCTACCTGAAGGGGAGCTGTTCGGATTGGGTTGATCTCGTTTGGACAGTGGTTTCCGGCACCCATGGTTATTGGATACATCTGACTAGCTTAACCGTCCAGGTGGAGTTGAGAGAACTCTAAGAGTACCTCCAGTACTAGCCTGAATAGCTAGCAGCATTGTGTGCTAGATCGTTGGCTGTCCGACCGAGGTTATGGGTAATCTAGTTGACACGAGTAAGTGGCATATCCACTTCCACCTGAAAGGTTGGCGTTTTTTGACTCAAGTTATTGCCTAATGGAAAGTGGCACCTTGGTTTATGAAGGGGGAGCTTCGACTCCCAGGCAAACTTCTCACCAACGAACTTGAAAACCATACATCAATAGTAACGTTGTATGTATTACATTCTCAAATGTAAAAGAAGCCAACATTTTGTATAAGAGAATCAAGTATTGAAGTTTTGTGATACATTACCTTTAAATAAAGAACGCCTAGGTTTTTGTATCCGTTTTTATATTGGTAGTACTGGGTATATTCTGTTGCTCTTATAAAATTGTTTATAAAGGAGATGCCAACTTCACAAACAAATGAATAAGCTATGGCAAACCTAATTACCAATTTTAAAAGTAAACCAAGAAAATAGCAACAGAAATCATATAAATATTTCCTTTTTATTTATTTATTTTGTAACTGTTATTTTAATTCAGAACTCCTAAGCTTTTTCAATATTTTAATCTTCTTATTTTAAATTAATTGAGAAAAGAATTCATTGGAAATTATTTAAAAATGTAGTATAAAGGGAACGAGATTAAAAATAACAATTGAAGGTAAAATAGTGATTGAAGAGGTGGAAGCAAAGGAAAATGAATATTATTAATGTGTTTATTATAATATTAGTTTAAATTTTTAAGAAATATTAATTGAATGTTAAATTATTTAAAAATGACTGAAAGAAAAGCACAAGAAAAGATTAGGAAGATTGCCAAATATGGTTATGAAAAACTAAACGATGACGTGAACCAATGAGAAATTATTGAATTGCCATAGCAACGGGCCTTTCAGTAATTACAAATCTGTAAGAGTTGTTGTTGTTGTTATGTTATTTTTAAGACGCTACTGCCAACCTATTCTGATGACTACTGCGTCTGAGCATAACGTTGAATCCAGGAGGCTCTGATTTCCGCGGTGTAGATACATAAAGGCAGTGTCCTGGGTGGGCACACAGCAACAATCTTTGGGCTAACACAGCCTGCCAGTACCTGCGATGCGATGCTACAGTTTCATTCTTGTCCTCGTTGTAAATCGGAATAATACCTTGCATATTGGCCCTGAGTAAGGTGTTAAGGGTGATG
Source organism: Mantis religiosa (assembly GCA_030765055.1). Classification (NCBI taxonomy): domain Eukaryota; kingdom Metazoa; phylum Arthropoda; class Insecta; order Mantodea; family Mantidae; genus Mantis; species Mantis religiosa. The sequence goes on from CM060958.1 coordinate 78,515,838, forward strand.
GGAGCTGATATGGTCCCATAGGGTGAATGCGGGTTATGTCATTTAGCAATTTCAAGGTGTCGGCACGTCTTACTGGGCAATTCATTCTACGTTTAGACGCCGTTTTGCTACGATTAGACGCCGTCGAGTATGGAAGCAAAACAATATGTGTAGAATCGACGAGGAGTAAAACATAATAAAAGGATTAGCGATGCTTCAGAAATAACATTAATTTTGTGTCACGACGTGTTTATGTTAACGTCTGAAGGAAATAAAATTGGAATATTTGAAAAGAAGTCAATTCTTTAATTTGTGTGGTAAATTACTTTCATTCTATTCCTCCCCGATACTATACCCGAGATAAAGGAGTTTTCATGCGATTAATAGCTGCCGCAGGCAACAATGACAGAACATCGCAACCTGGAACGTCGGCTCCAGCCCCAAGGACTGGACGTTGTAGCATTCCATCCCTGAGATTCTGTAAATGCTTCGACGCGGTGTAGGACCGCATCATCACCATTTGAAATCCAATCGCAACTTAAAGTTTGTCACTCAATATTGGGCAAATCTTTGTTACTTGTTTGCAAATGAGTTTATCGCGTTTAAAAAGTTTATACAAATCGACTCTGCCTATCAGCTGTTCCTACCACATGACCCTGCACTGAGCGAAGTATAATAATAATAATAATAATAATAATAATAATAATAATAATAATAATAATAATAATAATAATAATAATAATAATAATAATAATAATAATAATAATAATAATAATAATAATAATAATAATAATAATAATAATAATAATAATAATAATAATAATAATAATAATAATAATAATAATAATAATAATAATAATAATAATAATAATAATAATAATAATAATAATAATAATAATAATAATAATAATAATAATAATAATAATAATAATAATAATAATAATAATAATAATAATAATAATAATAATAATAATAATAATAATAATAATAATAATAATAATAATAATAATAATAATAATAATAATAATAATAATAATAATAATAATAATAATAATAATAATAATAATAATAATAATAATAATAATAATAATAATCCATGGCACGACACCCCTTAGAAGGCCAAGGCCTACCAACCCGCCTGCCGGCCTCACGCCCACTTACGCACGGCAGAGGTGGACGATCATCCAACCGATACGGGGAGGAGATGTGGTCAGCATCTCGGTATCCCCAGCCGGAATGTTGGTTTCCGTGACCAGGGCCGCTTACCTAGCGAAAGCTCCTCACTTTCCTCACGATGCTGAGTGGGCACCGGTCCTATACCCGGGACCGAAAATTCCCACCACATGGGTGGGATCGAACCGGGGCCGCTTTCCGTGGCCAGAGACTAATGCATGCTGACTTAGCCCGCTACGACACGGCGCAGGACCACTGAGCGAAGTGCGTCTATCAAATTAAACACTGTATATAGTCCGTTTTATAATTAGTAAATGTATAGTGTTTAACGCCCGCTTTTACTACATACGGCACCGCAGGCGATGACACTGATGATACATGAGATGAAGATGGAGCACCGGTGGAATGAGATGGTGGGGGAAACTTGAGATCCCGGAGAAAACGAGCCCCAGCGCCGTGTTGTCCACCACAAATCTCACTTTGCGGTCGCCTGGGATTGAACCCGGGCCGCCTTGGTGAGAGCCAAGCGGTCTAACCACTGAGCCACGGCGCGGCCGTTTTATAATTAGGCTGACATCGCAGCTAACTCACCATCCCTCATACCATTACATCCTTCAATGGATGGAATAGAGTTTTCTGCTATGTATTTTCCATTCAGTAACCGAGTGGGATAGTTCAGGCGGTTTCATCTGTAGCCCGCATTCGGGAGGCCCGGCAACGATTCCCTTAGTCCAACTACTTGAGCCAGGGGTTTCCCCGGGTCACCAGGCGAGTGCGGGGTAGATTAATTACTTCCCCGAATGTCCTGTCCCTCCATTTCACATCATCCCTTATCTGGTGGTTTCAGGGTAACAATGCAGGGCAGCTCCTGATAAACACAGATCGGTTCAGGAGGGATGCTGGTTATTCAAGCCTGCCGTGAGATTTCCGAACTCTGGCTTGTCGGTCTTCGGTCTGCGAGCCTGTAGTGGGTCGCGGCGGGGGATACCGATTGTACTGGACTGCCAGGTGTTTATGAATTCCGGCATGGTGGCCTCCGAGCCGACCTGGTGGACTGTTTCGGATCCATGATAGGAGGGATCTGAGTGTCTGAGTGCAGAGGGTCTACCCCCATTAGCCCTGTCACCGTAGGAACAAGACCCGGGCCTCTTTAAACCAGGGAGTATCCGAGCTGTCCCAAAGGGCGCTCGGCGTCCTCCGTGGGGCTTTCCATTAGGGCAAGACCTAGTTTCCTAACAAGCCCCCCCCCCATCTGGTCCAAGGACACAAGACGGGACGGAAGTGGATACGCCACTTACGCGCGTCAACACTCAAGGTGAAGACTACCGATATGACCTCGGTGGGGCCGCCTGGTGATCTAGCACACCTTCTACTAGCTAAGCAGGCTAGTACCCGGAAACTTAATGGCTTCCCTCAACCCCGTCCGAAGACGTACCCAATCTCCCACGGGTATCGGGAACGCACTGCCCCCTCGAGACCAACCCATTCCGAACAACTCCCGAAGGAGGGGCTCGAATGTTCGGCCCGAGGTTCCTCTAGTAACGTCAGAGGTACCACGAGTGCTAAGGGTCCGCGTCGGTTGTACTGGACTGCCGGGGAGCTTCAAACTGGTAAAGGATATGGACCATGCCCTTTGCACTGTCGTGATCCTTGGGGTCGGCCACCCTCTGTTTCCTCTCGCCTCATCCTTCCTCCTGGGGATGCCTCACTTGGGGCTAAGGTACAAAAGATCGATCTCGTGCCGAACCTCCTCCGTAAAAATTTACCCTATCCTATCCATACAATAGGGATCGATTTAAATCTAACTTTAGCAAACAGAGACATTAGATTATCTTCCACACTTGTAGTAAATTACATGTTAGTGGTTTGTTCCGCTTTACTGCTTCAACACCTTAGTTGCAGAAATGTTAAAATGGACTATAAAGTGTTATTATAAATAACAATATTTGATATACTAAGAAATACAATCTCTTATCAAAAGTACAACATAGCACATACAAAAATGTTGTTACACATTTCCTCTCCACACATGTACATTCATTTGTATTGCTACTTCTGCCGTTTACTGACTCAAAACCGATTTCAAGCCTCCAGACATTCCGTCTTTCTGAGAAGAATCTAGATCCAGTCAAAATATTTGAACTTTGGGATATCAGGAAGAATGAGGTTAACAACGAATGTTTTCAAATCATGGCATATTTATAGAATTAATACAAAATGTAAACACTGTGGATATGCTAACTAGAAACGCTGTCACTAGCATTATGCTAGTGAACAGTAAGCAACACATATTGCTGTGAAGATATCCAACTCTGTATAAAAGATTGACGTCCAAAACAGCAATGAGATAACGTAACAGCAATCTAGACACGGCTGAAGATATACATCTGGGATAGTCTATCTACCATATTTTATCGCATAAGCACCCACCCCTCTCGCGTATTTCCCTCTCCTATGATCTTTTTCTGATTCGGGGTGTCTGAAAGCAAATAGGTCTGGTGAAATCAGATTTTTTGGGTGAAATGCAACCTCTGCTACTTTATCTACTTAATAGAGAAAGTAAAATGTATATGCATGTTGGTATCGATGAGACAGCGGATATAGTTAACACAATCATCGACATGGACGGTGCAGATAATGAAGTGGGGTCTACTCGATTTTTCTAACTTCTCATGTTCTTGAAGACGCTTATAACGTAATAATTTGTCAGTTATTTACTGCAGCCTTGAATAACGTGTGTCCGGAAGTGGTTGAGTGTCACGATCTTCTCACAGATATCCCACCAACAGCTAGAGACCTCAACGTCTTGCACAGTGTTTTCATTGTGTTCCTCAGGAGGCACGCGGTTTCTTCCCCATTGTTTATAGTTGATTTTCCTTCATCCAGAGTGCACACATACACAGACATCTCGCACTTAATCATGGTCTACCTACAGAAACAATTCTAACGAGATGGTGAACTGGGATAGCTGATGTTTCATATTAACAGTAAATTTTAGGATGGTAAGTGAAGTCATCAGTTCGTTTTGAAGATGTATCTACTAAATTCATGATGAAAGAAGAACTTTTCAATGAAGCAGAAACTAAGAACAAAGATACTTTGCTTATTATGCAAATTTACCTTGAAAAGATAGCATCCCTGGGAACATCTTTAAGCATGCAGTGGAGTGTAACAGGCAGTTCTAGACAACACAGGAAGTTGTAATTGTTGGTATCTACTCGTACTACAATTTAGAGGAAGTGGGACAATCCCCCATGGATGTGTGTAGCTATGTTCTCAGTGGAAGAAATGTAGATTCTTTGAAAAGGTACCCGTTAATTAGTGTTAGCTTCAGGAATATACCAGTTACCAATGTGTCACGTTCAACGTTCTCTTTTGGTATGCCGAAATACGTGTATAGGCCGCGCAATGCTTCCTGAACACTGAAATATTTAAGTGAAAGTTTTGATGCGCCATGGCTGAGTGGTTAGACCGCTTGGCCCTCACCAAGGCGGCCCGGATTCGATCCCGGGCAACCGGAAGAGATATTTGTGGTGGACAACAATGAGCTGGGGCGGGTCCTCTGTTTCCCCTGCCATCTCATTCCATCGGTATGTTACCTTTGAGAAATTTAAATCTTTCTCGGCGTTGATACATTAGGATGGTTTCTCGGGTTTGCAGCCAAGTGATGTTTCCTTCTACCAAGCTTTCAGCCATCTTAACTCTGTGGCCTTCTTCATGGATATCCCTGAAGGAAACATCACTTGGCTGCAAATCCGAAAAACCATCCTAATATGCTACCTTTCTTTCCTTCCTTCTTCCTTCTTTCTTACTCTCTCTCTTCCTTCCTTCCTTTCTTTCCTTCCTTCTTTTTCTTTCTTTCTTTCTTTCTTTCTTTCTTTCTTTCTTCCTTCCTTCATTTCTTTCTTTCTTTCGTTCCTTCTTTCCTTCTTTCTTTCTCTCTTCCGTTCTTTTTTTCTTCCTTCCTTTCATCCTTTATTTCGTTCGTTCTTTTTTTCTTTTGCTCCTCTTTCTTTCCTTCTTTCTTTCCTTCTTTCTTTCCTTCTTTCTTTCCTTACTTCTTTCTTTCTTCCCTTCTTCCTTCATTTCGTTCCTTCTTTCTCTCGTTAGTTCTTTCTTTCTTTAGTTCCTTCTTTCTTTCCTTCTTTCTTTCGTTCCTTTCTTCTTTCCTTATCCCTTTCTTTCCTTCCTTCTTTCCTTTTTTCCTTCCTTCTTTCCTTACTTCTTTCTTTGCTTCTTTTTCCTTCTTTATTTCTTTCTTTCTTTTTCCTTCTTTCCTTCCTTCTCTCTTTCCTTGCTTCTTCCTTCTTTCTTTCTTTATTTCCTTTTCTTCTTTCTTTCTTTCCTTCTTTCTTTGCTTCTTCCTTCATTCTTTATTTCTTTCTTTTTTCCTTGTTTCCTTCATTCTTTATTTATTTCTTTCCTTCTTTCTGTATTTCATTCGTTCTTTCATTCTTTTTTCTTTCTTTGCTTCTTTCCTTCTTTCATTCCTTCTCTCTTTCCTTCTTTCTTTCTCTCTTTCTCTCTTTCCTGCTTCTCATTTCACTCACTTGTAAGCTCTTATGGGATGGTAGGTAAGTGTTACTCCAACACTGCTACCGATCACTTGTGGTTCTCTGCACTCTCTTTTCCTAGATAGACCCTGGCTTTGGTTACCCTCTAAGATATCTGTCCATACACTGACACTTTTGAGCAATGTAGTATAATACTTTCAGATCTCTCGTGTGCTTTCATCAGAAACTAGCACACGGAACAGTACAAACGGTTATTATGGACATCGAGAAAAATAAATGCATTAATTCCCTCCCCCATGAATACAACAATGGAGTAGAATATGAAAGGTCATACAAATCGAAATAGGTAGGCGTAAGCAATTGTTTACAGTTTTTGCTCTTCTCGCACATCCAATTAAAGCATATTTGAAAAAAAAAAGCATGAACATACAAGTTGGTGTATGTGAAAATAATCAGCTGAACTCTGTATCTTCTGGAAGATGGTGGATAAGTTCAGTTTCTGTGAATTTCAGAAATGGAGTCCCTTAAATCTCAAATTTGCACACATCCTAACATGGAGGCATTCTTTTATCCAAGAAGGAACAAAGGGAAATCTCAAGAGTCCAACACATTAGTGAAATTAAAGTTCAGCTTTGTAGCTTTTAAGCAAATTTAGACAATCCATGAAGTAGACCACGTGCCCAATGTAGAAGCTGTTGTTCAAATACAAGCAGCTATACTGGCGAGTTAGAGCATTTCAGCTCCCTGTTCCACCCAAATCGTTCAATGACAGCTTCCAATCTCCAACTTGCTTGGAAGCTGATATACCACATGGCTGATATATGAGATACAATCTGGGACAACTGGTTTATCATTTGTCTTTAACGGATATGCACCGCACTTTTACTTTCAGAAACATCTGTCAATGTTTTTTATCGATAGATTTATTGGTGAGATAGAGAAGAAATTTCTGTACCAAAAGTTGAATAAAAGAAAGAAATGACATTTACTTGTGCAAAACATATGAAAATTATAATAAGGTAGTAAGTAGTATATGAGTACTTGCAATTAATAGGAAAAGCAAAGTCTATACCCTTAAACTTATTGGATTTCTTCTGGACTTGACAGAATAGTGAAAGTAAGAATAGGAAGGAAAGTGTGGCTATTTGCCGATCCACCAAGTTACCATAGCAACGCTGTTCGGAGACTAACTGTTGCAACCCCATCTGAAGGAGTGCTGAAATATTCATGAAGACTATAAAGGTTGTGTACAGAGTTCTTGGCACTGGACACGCCCCTAGTTGGGTTTCATTGGAGGGAAAAGTAGGCCGGGCTGCGGTTGTATTGATTTTTCTTGGGTGGTCTCCCTCTTGATTCATTCTCACGTCACCTTTGGCAAACTGAAGAATAGAGCGGTGTGAGACCACAGGCTATTGACTGGCCGAGAAAACTTCGGCGACAAGCATTTTTATTGCCTTCAAGCTGAAGTACAGCGACGCTCCGCTATCAACCGGGACGAGAACGGCATCGGAGAAAGGCTGTGATGGTTCACACTTAATGGGAAGCTTATGGGAGTTCCCAATCCTCAAAAACAAAACTGCATATTCTAGTTTTAAATTATTCTTTATCGCAGATAACTGAAGTCTTAAAATATTTTAACTGGAGAATATTGACCAATCAATTACGTTTATTATGCAAACAAGGGTACGAAGGCAAAAACAGCTGACACCTACAGCTGATTTATGTACGTGGCGAGACATTTTTAACTTCAATTATGATATTCTCTGTGATTTATATACAAATTATGACAGTGGTGGTTCGCAAACTAAAAATTGGAGAACCACAATTTTGGTATCTTCTAAGGCCATGACACAGTTTTTTTTTTTTTTTTTTTTTTTTTTTTTTTTTTTTTTTTTTTTTTTTTTTAACAAAACTGCACAAATCTCAAAACTGGAAACAACTTCACAATATTCTTTTTTTCCAAATACGTCTCTGAAGACCGGATTAAACCTTGTGTGACACACTGATATGAGAAATAAAAATCCCGTTCACACAATTTTCTGCAAATGCCCCGTGAAGTCCTTTTGACTACGATAAATCTTGAATGACTTTGCCTAAATAAGAAACTATAAGATACAAGAAAAATTTAGAAATAAATTTACAGATATATTTTTATGGTAGTTGTTTTACCTGCTCTGTGTACTAAATAGGTACACATTGTATTCTATATAAGATGCATATGTTAATTAAAACACATGTTTTGTCCCTGCACGGAAAGGTATTTTTACCACGCACATAATAGGTATGGAAGGTATTGCACTTTTCCAAAACTTCGATACGGAGATTTACCAAAATTACATATTTTGAGGCTAAAAGAATAAAAATAACTATTTTGATGTGTGTGAAAGCCTAAATAAAAACGAAAAATTACACAAGTATTAAAATTCGTAGGTATATCTTTTAAAAATTCGGAACGAATATTTTTAAAAAAAGCTGCACATTCTTAAACTATTATTTTCATAAAATTTTCAATTATTATTAAATATATACGAGGGTTGTTCAATATAGAATGATCACAATTTTGTAACAACGTACCTTTACTCATCCTCTTAAAATAGTTTCCCCTGAATTCAATGCACTTGTCCCAGCATTTCTGCCAGTCTTCAAAGACATGCTGGAAACCATTTTTGAGAGATCCTTCAAAATCGCCTCCGCAGCCTTCACCATTACTTCTGATGATGGATAATACCTCCCACGAAGGCGTTTCTTCAAGTTAGGGAATAGAAAAAGTCACATGGGGCTAAATCCGGACTATAGGGAGGTTGAGAGATGCACTTGACGTTGATTTTTGCAAGACATTCAGCAACGACATTGGCAATATGCGGCCGCGCATTATCGTGGAGGCATCCAGCCTGCATCACGGAAATGTGGTCTTTTGTGCCTGATATGGACTTGCAATGTTTTCAGCACATCCTTGTAGTATTGTCCAGTTACTGATGCGTGTGCAGGTACAACATACTGATACACCATTCCATGAATATCAAAGAATGAGATGACCATAACTTTCCCAGCAGAAACAACCACTTTTGCTTTTTTGCGGGTTGGTGATGAAGGAGATTTCCACACTGAGCTTTGCTGTTTGCTCTCAGGATCAAAATGATGTAGCCAAGTTTCATCAGCAGTGATTACGTTTGAAAGAAACTCCGGATCTTCCTCTAACATCAACTTTATCTGCATGTTACCTCCATTGCAGCGGTAGGCGATACTGAAGATGTCAGAACTTGCCTGGTTCTCACAGGAGGGAACCAGGAGTACCAACAATGAAACTAATACGGCGTGTTTGTCTCACATTAAGCTAACAGAATATAATAAGACAAGTTTAGTTGAAAAAATTATGACCGTAACAAAATTATGATCATTGTTTATTGAACAGCCCTCGTATTTATCATAAATAAAACGCGCCTTGAATTTTCTTAAAATATTACTATTAATCCTCTTTATTCGGAAGATATTTTGTATAACGCTGTTAACTGGTATGTGTTATGCAATAGATGAATACGTATTATACAAAGAAATGTAGATTTGTTTAAAACATATTATTTCTAACACATTTGTTGGAGCATAAACCATTTGCGGGACATCCATTGTCAATACTTTGCATTATTTAATACTTTGTCATTCTCTTAAGGACCTCCCGAATTTTAGCCATTTTTCGTCATTGAACATGGCATTTCAATAAACGATAGAAGGTAGAGAAGTAAAGGTAGGTAATGCATTAGTTAAGACAAAATGAACCTTAAACACCAAACTTTATATTTAACTTGAATAACCTTCGAAAGATAGTAGACGACTTCTATAAAATCACCTCACCCCAAACTACATTTTATATGAAACATTAAAGTGTCAGATATTGTGGATTTTGGAACCTCTTTTGTTGATCATTAAGCTCGAAGCATGACCCCGTAGCTTCGGACCTCCCCAGATTAAGACATATATCTACACAACAAAGCAAATGTATATCTTGCGTTTTCTTTGAAAACCTTTATTGAACTGGATTTCATAAGACAAGAAAACTTACTGAGAAAGGTCTGCTTCTTTAAAACATGTCTAAATGTCTCTCTTTTAACATCACTCGTTTTAGATATTTGAAGTTTTTAAAATTACTATTGTTTGAAGTGTTGCAACATTATTTCCCGCAGTGTCATTCAAGATATGTACATTTTATTTAACAAGCAAATGTCATAAAACTATGATATTTTACAAAATCCTAGAGCCAATTTTGAGAAAATAAAAAGTCAGGACATACTTTCATGTATGTACAAAGTAGTTTGCCTTGGAGGATTTTACTTGAAAACCTTTGTGGCAGTGCTGTTTAGGCGGTACTCACCAAACTGCAAAAAAGTTTAAGTGGAACTCATCAAACTGGAAAATAGTTTAGATGGTACTCACCAAAAGTCACTTAAGAATCGCGGTTCGCATCGCCTGACTCTTCATTGTTATACCAAGAAGCTTTATAATTAATATAAAAGCTGTTTCTATTCCAGTTTAGTGCTAATAAAAATCAATAAACTTTTTTTCTTCAGTTCTAAGCATCGCTTCACGAATTTGGGTGGTACACTTACAACGCGTTCAAATTTAAGGTGGTACGGCGTACCGGCCCGTACAAGCCCAACTGCAGCACTGCAGCACTTGCAATGAGTAAAGAATCGTAATGGATTTCAAAGGAGTATTGTATAATTGTTACGACCCGAACTGGTGCAGTTGGTTGAGTTGTTTAACAAAAGACACGGGAGAGAAAGGGTTTTCTTAATAAGAATCCTGAATGAATAGCACGTGACTTTGTTTGAATAGGACATTCTTCGGACCCTTAATAATGGCCTGAGCGAGACTCATAATCACAATGGACAAAATTGTCACAAAGGGAATCTTTGTGTGAGAAGAGGGCTTCCAGAAGTAAACGCTACACACTCACGCGCAGCTGTGCATAGTGTGAAGACACTCAGTCGGCGGCTTGGGGCCGATTAGGGCAGTTATCTGGCTTGGGGCCGATTAGGGCAGTTATCTGCTTCTGTCTTGGTCGAAGGCAGACCAGAAGTGATGAGAGAAAATATTTGTCGGTTCATATATACGTGAAGAACGAATTAAGTTTTATCGAGTAATAAGCATTTCACATACAGTAACTCTAAGCAGTGATATAGGTAACCCTTGGTCGGCAACTTCGAGTTTGATGTGATGATAAAAAGAAGCAGTCATTAAACCAGTTTGAAACGGGCATTCCAGTGTCATTAAAACCATCCTTCTCATACATATCCACCCATACCCTGAGAGAAACCTCGTTGCTTTACCCTGAGCAAAACACCATTTGTTTCAAACTGTCTCACAAACGTGGAACTGTGTGCCACACATTTTATTTGCTTCAGTAGGAAAAGTAAAACATGTGTTACGTTCATATAATTTTCTCTATTTTATACACTTTATTTTATATAATTTCTATTGAAAAATCATGGTTTTCTACATGTTTCATACATATTAATCGAGATAATGATTCGCTGAAATAGTTTCATGTATGTCTTTATGTGGTGGCCTTCTTTTGTATGATATAACAGGAAATCTTAGCTGGATGTCTAAACGCTATTCGTTATGTGCTGACCTTGAAATTTCATACTCCTCAAGATATCGCGAGAAACAACTGAATAACCAAAGTGTTACATACACGTCACCCTCTTTTCATTATTATGTATTACTTTCAAACAGTTTGCACAAGCTAGTCCAACGAAAGATTATTTTCCTATCTTTTTTTTAAGTCTCCCTTCCTCACCAATGCTGGTGTTAGGACTCGCTGGGGTTCCCCCAGAGCGAGGGAGCCGAAGCATATTGACCTGATAGATGAGATCAGGGTTGAGGGGTCGGCCCAAGTCCTGGGATGAATGAATGATGGAGCAGTTGGTATAATGATGGTGGGGGAAACCGGAGGACCCGGAGGAAACCCACTCCAGCGCTATGTTTTCCACCACAAATCCCACTTTGCGGTTACCCGGGATCGAACCCGGGCCGCCTAGGTGAGAGCCAAGCGGTCTAACCACTCAGCAATGGCGCGGCCTATTTTTCTATCTATTTCATGTCAATTCAGATAAACCTTTGAAGAAATAATTTCATTATATATTTCGTCGTATATGTGAGAGGGGAATGGAGGAATTTGAATCGATATTCATATGTTTAAAAGGGGGACGCTACATCCTAGACTTGAAACTCCAGCCTTTCTGTAATATCACGACAGCACTTTAAAAATTACGAAGTATTGAACAACTCGGAAATGGGGCGTATCTCTTATGGTTTACCCGTTATATATCATAGAAAATCCCTTTATAATGAATAACACTTCAAAGATCCTTTAAAAATACAAATACATACCAATTTTATTTTTCATACAAATATGTTAAATATTTTAACCAATTTAATCAATAATTAAAACCGTTGAAATAATTTTAAAAACGGCGAAAGTACATGAAAGATTATCCATGTAAAGGGGGTTTGGGACGAGGGGTTTTCCTGAAAATCTTGAGTAACCTGTTAACGGACACACACACACACACACACACACACACACACACACACACACACACACACACACACACACACACATACACATGCATGCACATATATGAGAATTTTTAAGAATCCAAGGTACAATTACTGTATCCTTATAAATTAATTCCAATCTAAAAATCCACCAGACATCCTACAACATCCCAAACATACTTTATCTGCGGTTAAACCCAAAACGGGTGGGCACGCAGCAAAAACCTTCTGGCTAAATACAGCCAGCCAGCACGACGAGCGAGCGAGCACTTCTTTATATGCAGTGGTCATTAATCACGTAGTTATGTGAAATACATGAATATATCTTCATGGATGGAATTTCCTCTACCTACTAGCCACACTAGCCGTATTAGCTTTGTAATCATCTTCTTCAATGTATTTTAATGTTGAAATATTCTTACAGATGTATTACTTTATCCTGACAGGAATCCTGGGTGGTAGGGATGAGTAGCAACTGTGGTGGGGATAGTGCACCTATCGCCACAATGCGTCACACGCGAAAGATTACGAGAGGGGAGGGCGGTGCATAAGGTGTCGAAAAACAAATTTCATTCTCTAAGCCAGTTTTGCAGCTCTTATAAACTAAGTTGTAATTCTTACTATGGTAGTAATCTCCACGCTTTTGTTGGATCTTAAATAGTACATAGGCATTTGGAACAAAACCTGGTTCTCCTCCAGCAGGCATGATAAACAACTGTCGGCCTTTCAACATCGCTGTAGAGTCCCTGTAACGTATTTCACTCCAGGCATATGGTCTAGTATGTGCTGTATTTATATAAGTTTCATCCATATAAACTATATAAGCTTCACTTCGATATCTCTGAATATTTCGAAATACTTAAACCTTTTTGCACGTATGGTGCGATGTTCAATTAAAATTTGTCTGTCACGCTTAGTTCTTTTTTTTTTTTTTTTCAAATAATCCTAGCTTCAAAAGAACTCTTCTTAATGTTCAGACACTGCCTTGGAAGTCAGTAGAATTTTTAGCTTCATAAACACTTTCTTCAAAGTTGGTCTTTGTTTTTCTGTGCTTTAAAAATTATTCACAGTTCGCCTAACTACTTCTGAATTAAAACATCCAAATTAGATTTTGTGCATGCTCTTCATCTTTGTTTACTGGGCATAGAGAAGGACGTTGTTGCACTAGCACCAATGGCTTTTCTTTCCTTAATAACTCTCCTAAACTGCTTTCAGACACAACTGTTGCCTCAGATACCCTTCCCCAGATTTTTATAGCTGACCCAGACCATTGCTCCTTTTTCATAAATCTATGGATATTGGTTATTACTTCTCGTGTTTTAAATGTAGCACTTTATTTCCTAATGTGCTGCTAGGAGGTGTCATTTATAAATGCTCTCTTGGAACCAGGAGACAAGCACATTTTGAAACAAGCTGTAGTGTTACCGAGTAGCTCTGCACGATTTTGGTTGCTCGCAACTGGTACGCCACTGACCTGTTCTCCCCTCCATTTGCAACCGTTCTGAGGTGGACTGGTCCAGATACCACTGCGCATCGCTCTGTACTTTTCAAGATAAAAAATACTTCTGTAAATCTCTTCAGCATTTACAGTTTGGATTCAGATCTACCATTACTGTCCTCTGACCTCACCAGCTGCATGGTGTGGTGCACAGAATACACATACTGGAGTACATATTTTGAAGTCTATAGTTTGAAGAACCTGAAGTCTATTCAGGTTTGTCCCTGAATATTGAAAAAGCCTTTGTGGTATGAAGGGCTCTTGCAAGAAATTAAACTATTCGAGTGATACTATTTATATAGTAACTAAATCATACTTTTAAAGAAGAAATTTTCTGTGAAATGCAACAGTTTGTCACATCGAAAGCAATACAGATTGGAGTTCCACAAGGAAGCGTACTTTCTCCTATTCTATTCCTATATTTCCCTCGGATTTTCCAAAGTGTGACATTCTAATTATATCTCAGTGTGTGTATGACATAGCTATTCACAGTAAAATTGATAGCACAGCAATGAACGATCTGAAAGTATAGGCGTTCAAGGCGTTGCATTTAACTAAAAATAATTACATAACCAAATTAAACAAGAAAGTCGTCCCTCAAAATGAATTTGCCAAATACTTAGTAGAACAAAACTAACTCGGAAGATTCACATCTCTTCTCTAGACTTGAAACTAAGGCACAGATTTCATCAACTCAAATACGTTCAGTTCTACCACTGCATCCCATTCAGTGTGTGGAAGTATGGCAGCTCTATATGGGACTCAGCTTCCTTCGTAAGTCAAAAGAATGAAGACTCTTCAAAACCTGGTTCTTCGAATCATAGCCGATGCTCCTTTGTACTTCCGGAATTCTGCATTCACAAAGACTTTCGCACTCCTACACTTGAACTTCATATTATACTTGGCTCTTCATATCCTTCGTTGATCACGAAAGCGTATTATTGAATGAAATTCCACAGAACAGATCATCATGCAGACTGAGTAGAAAACGTCACATATATCTTCTAGCTTATAAAGTATTGTGTTGTATTTTATTCGTTTGTATGTAGTGTTAATTCTTTTTTAGACTTTGAGGAGAATTGAGAAATTGTGTTCTCAATTTGAGTGCTGTAAAACTTTGGAGTCGCTTTTATATTTGATTAGCACAACGTAAGATGCTCATCTCCGTGGCATGGTTGTAGTATGTCATTCTCAGATTCAACTGGTTCCGTGTTCGAATCTGGATAAGAATTTTTCCGAGGTTTTCCTTATCCTGAAAGATGAATGTCAGATAAGCTTGGGGTCTATGGATCCTTGGTGTATTTAAAAATCATTTCAACCATTTCATTCATCTTTTGATATGACTTCCGTCGAAAGTCAACTAGGTGTTGACATATTTGTATAGAAAATAAAATACATAATTGTATGTGAAAACCTTGAAAAGCCCTCTTCATTCAGAGTGAATTTTGTATAATAATGTATTACGTACACAAATAAAACTATTTAGTAAATATTCTCCACTTAACTTAAGAAGCCGATGACAATACTTCTATTATGTTTTTGAGAAATTAATTTCATGGAGATCTGCCCACATCTTCAGTCAACACGACTGTTGACTGAAGTTGTGGGCAGATCTCCATGAAATTAATTTCTCAAAAACATAATAGAAGTATTGTCATCGGCTTCTTAAGTTAAGTGGAGAATATTTACTAAATATTTTTAAATATTTAAAATAAAAAATAAAATAAAATAAAAATAAAATAAAATAAAACTATTTAGTAAATATTCTCCACTTAACTTAAGAAGCCGATGACAATACTTCTATTATGTTTTTGAGAAATTAATTGCATGGAGATCTGCCCACATCTTCAGTCAACAGTCGTGTTGACTGAAGATGTGGGCAGATCTCCATGAAATTAATTTCTCAAAAACATAATAGAAGTATTGTCATCGGCTTCTTAAGTTAAGTGGAGAATATTTACTAAATATTTTTATTTGTGTAGTGTTTGTTACTCCACTGTAAATAGCTTCATTTTCTGTGTAATGTATTACGTATTGATAAACCATAAATGATAGACAAAAAATTATCATCAAAAAAGGTGTATCTCTTTAGTGACTATTATTTTGTGGCATTCATCATTACTCATGGAGAACTACCTTTGGTACTTGTCTGTAATTTAAAGTAGTTTAGAATTTTTAATTAGTTTCTCGCGATGTTACAGGTATCATGCAAAAAATCACAACTACATTTGCGCCAGCTTTCTAAAGATTTGGCTGTTGCTTCAGCCTTCTGTATACACTAACCTATCTAGAGTGAAATGTGTAATACAATTATTTGTGAAAAATTTATCTTGATTAACATAAAGTGGATAGAAAAATATATTTTATGATAATATTTTGTAGAAGAGATAGATAAATAAACGATAGTGGTTGAATAATCGCATGATTTAATACATTAGGCTTCGTATTTCCCTTCGAATGAATTCGCCGCTACCATTATTGAACTTATTCCTTATTTCTTCCAATAAAAATTTCAATATTATTTGTATATGTTGTACGTAATTAAATATTTACCTTATAAACTTATATTGTAATGACATATCTAACCTGAATATAGAAATATTCAATGGATGCCGAATTTCGTAAGTTATATATGAGAATTTGTTACTTATTCTGTGAGTGTCCTTCCTCAGATTTTTATTTTTTTATTTTCCAGCTTTAGTAGTTAGATTTTTTAGAGAATAAAAGTTAAAAAATGTGCATTTATTTATGTTGTCAACGTGTTTAAAATATGCTCTAAAACGTCGAAAATAAGCACTAAGCAAGTATTTAAGTATTAGCTTGTTTTCTTATCATTTTTTATATTTAAAATATTTCTTAGACATCACTGCGGTCATTGCAATTTAATTATCAGTATGCAAACAGGAGCCTCTTCTTCAAATGCTCAGTTGCAAGTTTATGAAGTTTTTCGTTTTTGTTTTGTTTGCAGTTTACGTCCTCCAACATTAAGTTATACCGGACGATGAATGGAATGGGTGAAACGATGCTCAAATAAGCGCAGGGTCCATAGAGCTTAGGGTTACCCGACACTCGTCTTCCAGGATAAGGGAAAACTCCGAAAAAAGCCTTATCCAGGTAACTCACCCTGACCAAGATTCGAACTCGGCACCTCTTGAACGTGAGGCGGGCACGCTACCTTCTACGCTACCGAGGCAAGCAGTTTTTCGTTAACACAAGTTTGTTTGCTATGAGGCATTTTTCCTGACTACAGCTGTTATTGGGCAAAATTTGAAAGCGCTTACTAACTCGGGAAGTTACCGAGCGGAAATGCTCAGGCAGTTACATCTGTGACACGCATTCGGGCGGCCAGGGTTGCTTTCCCGTGGCCGACGTACCTGACCCATTGTTTTTTCTAGGGTTTTCCCGATTCGCCAGGCGAATTCTGGAATAGAGTAATTACATCCCCTGAATTTCATATACCTCCATTTCATCTCCATTATTATTTCACATCATCTCTCATCTGTGGTCTGTTTCAGAATAGAAGTGTCGGCGGGAGTTTCGGCGCTGCATGGCAGGATCATGTGCCCTGAGTGAAACTTCCTCCTCCGGTAAGACGATCTTCCATCTGGTGGGGCCCTTTCCGGACCCCATTGGGTAAGCTGCTGGCTGTACAAGCCTTCCGGGGAGTTTCCAACTGGTAAAGTATAGGCACTCTGCCCTCTGCACTGTCGTGGCTCCTTGGGTCATCCACCCTCTCCCTTCTCTCGCTTCATCATTCCTCCTGGGGATGCCTCATTCTGAGCATAGGTACAATGGTCCTAGACTGGTGCAGTGCCGAACCCCTCTGTAACGTAATCCAATCCAACCCAACTTGGGAAATTTATTCAGAAACCCTTACGTTTTCACCATGAAGATATTCATCCAAAGAAGACAAAACTTTAATCAGACTTTCTCTCTAAAACTTGCACAAATTAGCCCTTAATTTTTCCTGAATATTTCAAGGACCACGCTCAGTTTTTCTTTGAAACTCCATAGGAATATACACATTTGTGTATTATTTTGTCACGAACGTGTTTACATATTCATTTTAAAACAAAACTTTAAAGATGCTTGCAATATATGTATCGAACTTAGATTATTTGAGTATTTCATTACACCATGGAGATCCTTTGGGATATTAGCTTAATTTTATATCTATGAAATAGAAAAGAATTAAGATAATATTTAGAAATAGGGGAGAGCGAATGTGTGTTGTATTTCACATGCTGAAATATAATGCTTCTCTTTTCAGCACTTTAGGTTTTGGGACTGTTCCATTTTGCACTTCAGTTATTTTTCGCCCAGTTTCTATTTCAACTTTTCCCTCTCTCACCTTCCTTCTCACTTCAAGGTGAATTTAATTAATCTCTTCCCAGCAGGGGTCCAAACTGAGATTATGTTCTGCCTCCTATAATTGCTTTGCGGCCAGAGTTCTCACACTGTTCCTTACCGCTACCGACCTACGTAAAATGACGTCCGGTACAGATTACACGTTAAATTACTGACACGCTGCTGCCTGCGTACAATAGCTGTATATTTCTGGAACAGCATAAAAACCTTATTCTTATAATACGGTATCATAAACCACTTTGACGGAAACTTGCGCAAAGCACATTGGCTTATCACACATCACTACGTATCAACTCCAGGAATACAATTTTTTAGCCACTGTGTCAATGAACATTTCAACGATTTTTTTTTAAATTTACGTCCTCCAACGTTAAGTCATATTATAAAGATTATATGGAAAAAGATTAGCTGGAGTAAATTGGGGCAGTAATCGGGGGACACTGAACGCCACATACAAAACATTCACCAAGCCAATACTTCTTTATAATGCAGAGGTAATAATTACAGCAAACAATTCTAACATAAATAACCTAGAAGTATGCCAAAATCAGGCCCTGCGACTAATAATTGGTGCAGTAAAATCAACTCCAATCACGGCAATGCAAGCCTTAACTCAGAACTATTCAATATGTCTAACTTTAGAGGAGCAGGCACTAATACAACATGAAAAAACTGGGGTTAAAAACAACAAAATGGGAGAAAAGATTACTACAACCAATAAAGATGAAAACACATACAAGTTTCCTACACAAAGTTACGGAACTAAAAGCAGATCTGAATCTTCCTAATTCTAAAGAAAACATTTTAATCAAAGAAAACCCACTGACTTTTGAACCAATTAATGTTCAATTAGATTTAGAACAAATAGTTACAAAATCTGAAACTTCCAAACCTATACTAAAAGCAGTAGCATTAGAAACTGAACAATAGATACCCACCTGAAGAATGGTTACATATCTACACAGATGGATCTAACTTGGACAACAACTCAGGAGCAGGAATTAAGTGTGCACTGTTCTCATTCTATCAACCAGCAGGATACCACACAACAAATTTTGATGCAGAAGTAACGGCTATTCATATTTCACTCCAGCACCTTCTATACAGAATAGATGAATTCAAGAATGCTGTCATACGTTAACCGTTTAAAAACGAAAACGTTTTCTAAAATTAATTGTCTCAAATTATGCACTAATTTTAATGGGCTCTATATTTTTTTTTTCTGCAGTAAGATTTTGTACATATCTTATGGTTTTCAAACCATATATAAAATGTATTAACAAATACACAACTTCATGTTTCCACAAAATCATAATGTGTAAATTTTATTTTTCAGACTAAAAGATAAAATGTATAATAATTTAATAAAAATGGAGTCATACTGAACAAAGAGACTTGTTTATGTGTTGCTGTTGTAATTTACGTCCTCCAACGTTAAGTCATATCAGACGACGTATAGTATGGGTGAAATGATGCTCAAATGAGCCCCGGGTCCATGGAGCTTAGAGTTACCTGACATTCGTCTTTCAGGATAAGGGAAACCCTTGGAAAACCGTCATCCAGGTAACTCACCCTCACCGAGATTCGAACTCGGGACCTCTTGAAGGTGAGGGAGAAACGCTACCATTCACGCTACCGAGGCGGGAATTTTTTATGTGTTTCAGCTGTTTCAGTACTTGGGAAATTTCGAGAAACGTTATCATGTTGCTGCAGAATATTTTTTCGACTTCTGGCTTTTTTCCAGCTATACTGTTGCCAAACACAAACGAAAGCGTATAATTTTGTTTAAAATGCCCCTTTCGTGGCAGAAATGAAAGCTTAAATTTCTGTAAAATCTTAATATAGGATTTATGGGTGAAATACATTTTAATCTCCCCATCGATGCTGTTATGGAAAAAAGAAACATGCTGATGGTAAAAAATTTGAATTTTATTGACGGCCACTTATATTTGTATATTTTTGTTTTTTATTTATGAACGTCCTTGCACTACCGCGGTTCTCAGTTACAATTCTATACAGGACGTGGAGGACCGCTTAATTTTGCTCAGAGGGTTACTGTATCAGGATTGAGGGGCCGCAGTATTTTGACTGTGCAAAGGTAGCATAATCATTAGTCTTTTAATTGAAGGCTGGTATGAATGGTTGGACGAGGTAAATACTGTTTTATGTTAATTGAAATTGAATTTAGAATTTAAGTAAAAAGACCTGGACGAGAAGACCCTATAGAGTTTAATAAGTTTAGTAATTAATTGAGTTAATAATTAATTTTTGGTTTTTATGAAATTTATTTAATTGGGGTGATTAGAAGATAAAATAAAATAAACCCCCTTACGACACGATATCACTGGATTTACTTTCCCTCCGAAGGAGCTCGTGCTAAGGTGTTTTACGACCGAACAATCCCATCACCCTTCTCCGGATTTGAACCTGTGGCCTCGGGCATGTTATACCTAGACCCTGGACAACGACATTCCTATTTGTGATAAAAAGTTTTTACGCTTAGGGTCTTTTTGTACTTTTTGTGTGCTGTAGCCAGTATGTGCTTCTACAAAATTAAATACTAACTTTCTGGCATTAATACGCTAATTTTGTTATTAGAACGTAAACCAATACTTTCTTGGAATTTTTTAAACTTATTATTGAGCATCGAAAACATAATTTATAAAGCTGTGGATGTCATTGTATTGATACAAAATGTTTTATTTATTTATATATATTTTTTCTGCTTAGCTTTTGTTTAGTGTTAAGAGTCATATCATTCTTTATATATACTGTTCCATTTAACTCCAATGGTCAAATCGGCGGCCGTTCCGCTTTGGAGACATATCGAAGGTGTTAACTCGTAATCTTTGGGTTTTTATCATTAGATCACGCACACATTCGCACTCTCATTTATACTTACAGACTGGGGAAGATGGGGATTACCTTGGTCGGAGAAAACTCACCACCCCCACCGCCGGGAATCGAACCCGGGACCGCTAGCACGGCAGACAGGTGCTCTACCGACTGAGCTACGGGGCCAGCCGTCATAGCATTTTGATACTACGATAAATAGGCCACAATGTGATGTATGTACTCAGGCAACGTCTTGACAATTATAAACTGATTATTAAATAACCACACTCCACGCAAAAGTGTTACCCAGGCTGTGGACTTCTCTTGATATCAAGTATGCCAACAGGAAATTATATGGAAGCTATTTGGAGACCTGAAACATCAGTTGAATACTGCTGGAATAGAGTGACAAATAAATGGTTGGTTGAAATACGAGGGCTGTTCAATAAAAAATTGTCATGATTTTTTACGGTCATAATTTTTAGCACTAAATTTCAATATTATTATATTCTGTTAGCTTATTGTGAAACAAAC
This sequence comes from Mantis religiosa, assembly GCA_030765055.1. Lineage (NCBI taxonomy): Eukaryota > Metazoa > Arthropoda > Insecta > Mantodea > Mantidae > Mantis > Mantis religiosa. Next base: position 78,537,297 of record CM060958.1, read on the forward strand.
ACGCCGTAGTAGTTTCATTGTTGGTACTCCTGGTTCCCGCCTGCGAGAACCAGGCAAGTTCAGACATGTTCAGGATCGCCTACCACTGTAAGGGGTGTAACATGCAGTTAAAGTTGATGTTAGAGGAAGATCCGGAGTTTCTTTCAAACGTAATCACTGCTGATGAAACTTGGCTACATCATTTTGATCCTGAGAGCAAACAGCAAAGCTCAGTGTCGAAATTTCCTTCATCATCAACTCCCCCAAAAAGCAAAAGTGGTTGTTTCTGCTGGGAAAGTTATGGCCATCTCATTCTTTGATATTCATGGAATGGTTTATCAGCATGTTGTACCTGCACACACTTCAGTAACTGGACAATACTACAGGGATGTCCTGAAAACATTGCCAGTCCATATCAGGTACAAAAGACCACATTTCCGTGAAGCAGGCTGGGTGCTGCACCACGATAATGCGCGGCCGCATATTGTCAATGTTGTTGCTGAATATCTAGAAAAAATGAACGTGAAGTGCATCCCTCACTCTCCCTATAGTCTGTATTTAGCGCCATGTTACTTTTCTATTCCCTAACTTGAAGAAACGCCTTCGTGGGAGGCATTATCCATCATCAGAAGCAGTGATGAAGGCTGCGGAAGCGATTTTACAGCACCTATCAAAAACAAAAAAAAAAAAAAAAAGTTTCCAGCATGTATTTGAAGACTGGCAGAAACGCTGGGACAAGTGCATCCCATCAGCAGAGGCTATTTTGAGAAGGACCATCAAAATTATGATGAGTAAAGGTACGTTGTCAAAAAAAAAAAAAAAAAAAAAAAAGATCATTCTTAATTGAACAGCCTTCGTATGTTTTCGTTGGTGACTTCCATTACTGAATTTCTCTTATAGCATTTGTTTATTTTTTGTGTTTATCCTAAGAGGAATGCAAGGGAATGAAGATGTAACAGAATGAAATCTTCCCACTGTTAGTAACCCTGGCGACAGTGACACGCGTCGAATATAACACAAGTAACAAAAAGCAAATGTAGCAACTGATGATGCCAGCACAATTTTCACGTTTCTGCATGATATCATTTTCTGCTTAGCTGTGTGGTTTGAATGGGACTTGATGAGGCAGCTATCTGTTTTTTACTTTTCTGTATCCTGCGGACATCTTCAGGGACAATCTGCAGTAGGCAATTTTGAGGCTGTCCTTCGATGTTTGTCTCTCCGTTTCTAAAACGTTTTATCCGTCTGCTGACCCTGATGTCAAACAAGCACATACATCCCTGCACAAATGGAGATTTCTTCTTAAACAAGAAATTCATACACAGTTGGCAAACCAAAATGTTATGCTGAAATTTTGAGGTTGCTTCATGTATGACTAGCGTGATGAGAGATAGAACTTCCTGAGCACCTCAATCTCCCTTATTTACAAATACAGCTATATTGGATTTTATCTGAAAATAGTTTCAATTTACTACTTTCTTTTTACCTCTATGACTTGGTGTGTAATCCAAAAAAACATCGGATAGCCTCCTTACAATTTCGCTTGTAGCTATTCCTAGAAATTACTCAAATTTAATACTTAGATTTAAGATGCGGAAATAGTTTTCAAATATTTTATCAGATGCATAGAGCAGTAAATGACAAACCCATAATAAAGAGCTCTTGCGAAAGGAAGGGTTAGGTAATAACACTGGTCGGCAAAATTTAACTTTTTTTCTTTCACAAGAATTAAAATAACAGATTCTAAAAGTATTTTTCATGCTGAATTCAAATATAATTACAGTTTTTCCTCATCGGGCAGGGGTTTTGTGTGATATTCATTTGAATTTTTTATAATATTCCAAAAAATCCGTAACTAGCTATCTAACTCAAAATTATAACTACTGATTCTGACTTACCTAGACATATTTTCATTTGTCTCTTTCATATCAGCGGCATGCGCTACCGGTATTGATGGAAGTTTATTGCCAATATGTAGCAGCACAGCCTTCAAACTTACTTTAGAGGGGTCTATGAACAATCGCCAATCATCTGGCCGGTGTTGAAGCCCAAGACTTTCCATAACTGAACAAATATTATTACAAAACACAATACCATTTTCTTCAGAGAAGTATACTTTGAAAATACTATGGCGGCTACGATATCTACTGATTCTTACATCTTTTTGGAGTAGATTCCACCCTTTGAGTCTGGAAGCTAAAACTTCCGTTTGCTGTTTAGACAGATTTAAATCGCGAATCAGGTCACTAAGGTCTTGCTGATTGGGAAAGTATGGTTCTGATGAACAGCTACTGGCTTCATATGTAAGATCATTTTTATTTTCATCTGTATCATTTGGAGTTTCAGTCAGGTCAGAACCACAGTTATCACTTAAGGTCGTATCTGCATAAACTGGTACTGGGAACTCTTCACTGTGTAAGACAGGTCTCATTGCAGATTGCAAATTCGGATACTTAACTATATATTTTGTTTTAGATGTGATTCCTTTAATATCTGTCAAACAAAAATAACAGTCAGTTAAAAGATCCTTCGGTTCCCTCCAAATCATGGGAATTGCAAATGGCATATGATGTGTACCATTTTTCCACCCAGTCAGCAGTCTAACACACGAAACACAGCATGTATTTGAGGCCCAGCTCTTATCAAAATCACCAACTTGACAGCCAAAGTAAAGTTTATTACACTTCTTTACAAGTGGAGTCAAATAACGCCTCTGAGACTTGAAGGTCAGCTCACCACAAATATAGCAGAAATTATCTGCATGATTTACACAATTTCTTGGCATGATGAAAAAATAAAGCACAGAAATACAACATGCACAACATACGCAATACACTTCTAAACAGAAAGGAAGGAAATATTTCACTACTCAACAATCTTACAGTCAGCTCAATACTGACACATCACAATGCCAAACAGGTCTGAACATGTCTAAACAACAACAACGAACAACAATGAACCTGCACAGTCATGTTTTATTGCGCTTCAGCATGACATTGCAAATAATTTCAATAATACAGCTTGAGTAAAATAGCTACATATAAGGTAACGGTTCCTATGACAGGTCAAAGAAAACGCTAAAATCATATTTTGAAAAGTAGCTTTTGCAGAAAAAATTTGCCTGATGGGAAAATTCTGACTACATATCTGAATTCAGAATGGAAAATGCCACTAGATTCACTATTCAGATCTCTTGTGAAGAAAACCTTGTCGACCAATGTAATTGAAAACTTAATAAACTTTCAGTCAGATAGCCAACTTCACTTAGAAAACTGGAAATCTATTATTCGGAATACTTGGAAACTCTTAAGAGTATGAAAAGATTAGGTATATAACTAAATTGTGCATGTTAATAACTTCTTCTATCAGTCTTTTTGTCGTTTATAATTTTACAAAATTCATTCAAAGTGAACAGAATTCGCGGTCTATTTATGAGCAATGCACTTTATTGATGTGAGTGCTTATAGCCCTAAACAGTCTAGCTAATAGTTAAGAGATAAGGATACTTGCGATATCTCGATACTCAATATACTTGGTATAGAGATCGATTTCAGAAATTTCGCTCGATATTTTTCGATACTTCGGTGGTAATTCTGAAATTTTTATTTTATTTCAAAATCACAAAATATTACAGTTTCCAAAAATAAATCACTGCATATCTCAAAGAAGATTTATCACTTCCCCTTTCTAGTGCACTGGAATCCTGGAAAAATTCAAAATTTCAGAAAAGCAAAAAAAAAAAAAAAAAAAAAAAAACGTTAAATATTTGTGTATTTCACCTGCTACAGTTTTCCCTGAAAGACTATTTAGCACAGCTGTACTTATATGTGGCAAAAAAAGAAGTAGACGATCCCGAAAGAGTGAGAATGCTACTATTTTTGAGAATATATATATTCAAAAACGCATTTTGCTTTCAAATATCTAAAGTGAAGTTTAAAAATAAGTACGCTGATGGTTTTACATTTTGTCTCATTAAATATGTACATCTAATTAATTTATTTAGCATTACCCATTTCTCCCAACTTTCTATTTTGTATAGAAACTATGGTGCACGAGATTTAACTTGGCCCCTGGGTTTTTGAAACAGAAAGAACGGGTCAGTTGGAGAATTTAATGTCATGTCGGCACGTTGGCCATAGTAGCTCAGAGGTTTAGAGCAACTGCACGGAGAGCGGGAGATCCGTGGTTCAAATCCCGGCTATGGCATTGCATTTTTCAGTCTGAGTCTACTCATTGGGTTTCTCCGAGCTCCAATAGCGATAATTTTGTTGCGCACATATAGATGAAGCTGGAAAGGAGCCTCGTCCAAGAAAAATATCTCTGGGGATAACTAAAAACGAAGTGTAGAAGGCAAATTCACACACCCTGGAGGAATCAAAACATAATTCCAAAACGGTTGTGCAAACATTATTATTATTATTATTATTGGAAATTAATTGATCTTTCACACTAGCCGTGTGTAGGACGCACTATGAAAGGGTAGAGCCAGAATAAAAAATGTTGCCTTACACACGGCTAGTGTTAAAGAACAATTGATTTCCATTAATTGACCTAATAGTGCTCCGAACTATAAAGCCCGGGCCTTAAAGTACTTACAGCATAGTAAGTCGCCATTAAGACAGTTGTCTCATGTATTTATGAGAACTCCTAGTGGTTTACCGGGAGAAACAGCAGTCAGTTGGAGAATTTAATTTCATGCTGGCACGTTGGCCATAGTAGCTGAAATGGTTAGAGCGGCTGGACGGAAACCAGAAGATCCGTGGTTTAAATCCCGGCTATGGCATTGAATTTTTCATTCTGGCTCTACCCTTTCATTATTATTATTATTATTATTATTATTATTATTATTATTATTATTATTATTATTATTATTATTATTATTATTATTATTATTATTATTATTATTATTATTATTATTATTATTATTATTATTATTATTATTATTATTATTATTATTATTATTATTATTATTATTATTATTATTATTATTATTATTATTATTATTATTATTATTATTATTATTATTATTATTATTATTATTATTATTATTATTATTATTATTATTATTATTATTATTATTATTATTATTATTATTATTATTATTATTATTATTATTATTATTATTATTATTATTATTATTATTATTATTATTATTATTATTATTATTATTATTATTATTATTATTATTATTATTATTATTATTATTATTATTATTATTATTATTATTATTATTATTATTATTATTATTATTATTATTATTATTATTATTATTATTATTATTATTATTATTATTATTATTATTATTATTATTATTATTATTATTATTATTATTATTATTATTATTATTATTATTATTATTATTATTATTATTATTATTATTATTATTATTATTATTATTATTATTATTATTATTATTATTATTATTATTATTATTATTATTATTATTATTATTATTATTATTATTATTATTATTATTATTATTATTATTATTATTATTATTATTATAACCAGAACGTTTCCAAAAATGATTAAGTTATTTTACTTTCCATATTTAATGGCGGTAAGGACTAACAATTGGTATTGCCCTGTTCCATTTCAGACTGCGTCATACTTTAATGCGTCTGTTTACTGTGTTTACTCAATTTGTGTTGTGTAACAGCTTATGGCTATATGTAGTGCTAATTATAGTACAACAGAACCTTCCTATTGTGCTACCGTCTGGTGTGGGTGCTCGTAGGGCTTGTCCTGAAGTATTGATGTCCCCTTAAAGTCATCCTTCATACTCTAAGTTGAGCTATGCAGTTTATTAAGTTTGCTGTCATAGTTAAATATTTGTTTTTAATTGTTACACAACGTTCTTGGAAAAGGCTCGAGAAGAACTGCACACAAACACATAATGTTACGGTGGCCTCCATATTTTCTTCTAAGGGACGTTAATTCAATTCAATTAAAATGTAATGTGATATCTTTCGATATCAGTGAGAAACTTCCATACATCCTTTATACATAGTATGGATATTAAAAAGTGATACAAGTCCACATAAGTTACGAAATATTTTAGCACAGGAATGGTTTTCAAAAGCAAAAACTGCTTAGACACGAACCGAATACTCCAATGCCACGGTCGGGATTTGAACCACAGACCTGCTGGTTTCCGTCCAGTCGTTCTTACCCATTGAGCTACACCATGGACAACGTGCCGTCATGACACTATACTGGTCGTCAATCTAGAAAGTAATTGACATTTCGTACGGAGAGAGAGGCGACGTTGTCGCTTATTGCTGCCACGCGGAGAGCGCGATAACACAACGCGTGTGAGGGTGATTCAGTTACGACTGCAATGGGTATTTTATTATTATTAATTATTATTATTAATATTATTTATAATAATATACACAAAGACAATAGTTCAGTCGTGGATCTACATGCAAACGCTAGAACATGCAAGAACACATCAATGTAAAGATCATCGTAACAAAAGAGGCATACCTGTGACATTTTGATGCTTATTGAAGTGGGAAAATGCCGCTTACATAATTTATCCCGGGAGTTTCTAATTTCTACCCCAATGTCTAACTTTCTTCTTTAAAATACTTTTCTTTCCCAGTGTTAACCTTAATGCCCTTACTGATACCTACGCATGTGAAGTCCTATCAAGCACTTAAGCACTTAGAGAATGGAATACCAGACTCCCCTTTCAATTTCTCCTCATCGAAGTATTCTCTCACAGAGCATATTATTTCCCATATATGTCCTTTATTTGAAATACCTTTACCAAATACAGTTTTATTTGGTTCCCGAGCACGTTCAGGTTTTCGCTTGTCACTATATTTTGACATAATTAAACAGTCATTAAACACAATTGCAAATGATCACAACAGGCACTCAGATTCACGGACTCAGGCACACGTAAACCAAGGCAAATTGCCACAAGTAAAATGCAAAGTAACTTGCCAGTATAGGATCTCTAACTGTTGCATACGTGAGGGCATTCTGTTTATGCAGCGTTATCAGCAAGAGAAGCAAACACCAAGGTATTATGATTACTGCAGCGTTTGCGTAACTCGCTCGCCCACAAGTCTTGCTAAGCACGTGTTAGAATATCGGCAACCAAGGTGTAGCGTCTAACGTTGTCATGGAAACTTCTCGACTCTAATTGGTCATTTTAATCGTTACTACGATAACTTTTATGACGTACTTATCCCCTCCCATTTATTTAGACCGTTATTCCATGTGGTTACTGTCAATCACATTCTAGTTTGGCGACCAATATAAATTCCCCAACTGACCCATATACTTCCCCGGTATACCACTAGCGGCTCTCGTATTCGAGATATACCGTATGTGGCGTCTTACTATTGCAAGTACTTGAGTCCCAGGCTTCATCATTAAACTCTTATTATTTAAGTTAGTTAATGGAAATTAATCATTCTTCACATTAGCCGTGCATAGGCTAAGGTTTTGGATAGACTCAAGCTGAAAAATTTAATGTCATGACGGCACTTTGGCCATGGTAACTCAATGGGTAAGAGAGACTGGATGGAAACCAGGAGATCCGTGGTTCAAATCCCAGCCGTGGCATTGGATTTCTCAGTTTGTGTCTATCTATCCAAAACCTTAGCCTATACACGGCTAGTGTGAAGGAACGATTAATTTCCTTCAATTAACTTAAAACCTGCTTAATTGGAAACTGCGGAAACAGCATTCTATTGTTTATTCGTGTCAAGATCTCCCAATGGAAAGAAAAACATGGGTGATGGGAAAATTTAAGTGTAAACTAGTAAAGGGAAATTGAATTATTTTAAGAAATTTGGGTCTCCATCTTGGGAAATACATATTTATTAACATTAAGATGGCACTTATCCAAAATTCGTTACTGAAATGTATAGATCTGTTTCTTAAAAAGGGTGTTTTGGGGTTGAAAGACCTTTAAAACATATTTTATTCAAATCTTATCAAATTTTTGGGTGAAATGCAGAATTTTCTTTAGCTATTATAGGTAGTTGGTAGAGAAATTGATAAATTTTCGATCAGGAATCCAAAAATAAAAATAACTTATTCGTACAACGTTTCCTATTGAAAATATCTGTTTTATTTGTTAACTTCTACGTTTAAAATGTATGATTAATCCTTAATTTTGTTGGCACTTCAACCATTTTCAGTTTGCTGTAACGATGTTCTACCCCTAAGCTACCGTGAGCAAAGTATACATGAGAGTTCTTGTGAGACATTTATTCTAGCAGTTTTGAAGTACAGTATAACAGTGGCACAAACTGCGAAATTTATCTGAACTTTATTTTAATGAAAGTGATTTTAAACGAGGTGCTTCCATTTTTCAGCTGATTAAGTATTGAAGATTCAAAATCTTAGAGTTGGAGCTACAAGTGTATAAGTATATATGCGATAGCTTAAATTTTATTCGTAATTCTGCAAAGTTTTGTTTGCATGAGTATTTTGAAAAGGGTCTGATAGTAATAAACTGATAAACACAAGTCTTACATAAAAATGCGGAACTTTCGAAACTAATTTTACCACCAACTGAGCAGGAAGTCATCAGTTTACTTCTGGAGGGTGAAATGATTTCATGTTTACTACATAAAATTTTCGGGAACACAATCTATTTCATTCTTTGTTTTACTGTCTATTTTGTAACCTTTTTAAAATTATCCGAAGATCGGCTAAATTGAAAGATACACGTTTCTGCTTTCCTTGTAAATACCAAAAGAGCTATATATACAATATTTCATACCATTTCCGTTATTAATTAATGTTTATAGAATTAATCTTAATGCTACGTATTTCTAATGTAATATTTTATCTTATGATATAAAACTGTGGAGAGCTGCAATTCGTTGCATGTTAGGTATATTGAATTTTATGTTTGTTTTCCAGCATTAAGTTGCATCAACACAAAGTTAACATTAAAGTAATATCCCCCCCCCCAAAAAAAAAAAAATGCGTAAAGAGTACATAAGACATTGGGGTCCTCATGTGTATAATTTTTGTACTTTATTTTGGCATTTTTGAAGTCGTTCACTTTACTTCAGTATGAAAGAAGAGGCGAGACAGCCCAGCATGGCTGCAGCTTTGCTGTGCTTTGTATATGGTGAATCTTACTTTGTTACTGGGTGGAGTGCCATTTGTCTTTTGTTTCGTTTCTTTTTTGTTTTGGCTAGTGGCGCTTGAGTTTACAGTTGGTGTTAGCTGGCTGGTTGGACTGACCGCTTAAATGAGTTGGATTTTACTTTTCACCTGTGCTTGGCCACTGCAATTAAACGGTAAGTTTCTTTTAGATATGTAAAGTTTAAGTTTATTTTTGACAGAAACAACTTGTCATTCTGATCGTTCAGCTTTCAGTGTTCACCTACGTACTTATTTTAATAGTTTTGTTTTATGCTCCGCAAGCGGGAATGAAATTGTAGTGTATAATTTGACATTTCGGTGTATCTAGGTCATGAGATTGCAACTCTAGGTTTGTGTTAAATTGGAACTTGTTCGAGTGTAAATCCTCAATGGTTATGTATACGTGTGTGTGTGTTCGAATTACAAGCTTATCCCATCCTTCATCTAGAATTCAATTGTAAATTTAGTCACAATTCGAACGTTAACAGCATTCAACTAGCTAGCTGTTACAAAGCAAGACATAAGTTATATGTGTGACCCCTGTATCAAGTTCCTATATTATACTTTCAAAATATAATGTAAATTAATTGTTCTTTTACAGTAACCGTGTGTAGGACAAGGTTTGTCTAGGTGGAGTCAGACTGAAAAATCCAGTGCCATAGTTGGGTTTTGACCCACGGTCAAATGGCACTTAATTTTACAGTCTGATTTGTAGAAATGTTTTCTACTTTCATATTTACTTACAGGCACAATGCGGAAGGGGAATACAGTAGGCAGTAGATAAATATGGTTTACAATGGTAGCCAAACCGTTCAAATCCCGGTTATGGCATTGAATTTTTCAGTTTGAAAGCACCTATTCAAATTTTTAATATTTTTAATATCATTAAATCTCGTCAGTAATTTGACCTTCCCTCAGTTTTTTTAGTATTCCCTTCACAATGTAATAATGATGATGATGTTGATGATGATTTTTTTTATTTTTGCTTTATTGATATCAACAGCATACTCCACTACATAGTAATACTACATGCTTTAGTTACATGCCCTATTTTGAACAATTTTACATTGGGTTATTCTCTGTTTTAGACACTATGTACATTAAATTCAGCCTATTCTTCTAGCTGATTTTTGGGAGTTCACAATTTGTAATTATTTCACTCTAAATACTTATTAGTAGAAATGGTGCTTTATGGTTTAGTTAATTCTAAGATTATAATGAAACCGTAGTAAGTTTATTGTATAGAGTTCAAAATTTGTTGTTATTACACTCCAAAAACTTCAGTCCATATCCGTGATTTTTATAGAAGTTGCAAATTTTACGAACAACTTCAGGTGATTATTCGCAGTCTTCTACTTGGTGGTAGGCCATTTCCCTCCATTGCTTGTTACACTTTTTGCCAATTCTAGTCTTTGTTTATCAAGTCTTCTGCAATTAAATATTATGTGGTTAACGGTCTGTTCTTCTCCGCAAGGACAGAATTGGTTATTTACTATTCTAAATCGGTATAGGTATGCATTCAATTTTCCATGGCCAGTTAACATTGTAGTGAGTTCTGGGGATATTGGAATCTTTTCACGCAATCTGTTTTTCACTAACGGGAAGAACGCTTTCACTGCACCTTTCGCTGTGTTCGTCCAGACCTGTTGCCACCTTCGCTCTCGTTACTATTACGTCTTTTGGTATTTTGTCGTACACTATTTCACTATCTTTGATAGCAGCGCGTTTTGCAAGCCTATCTGCTAGTTCATTCCCTTCTATTCCGCAGTGGCCTTTAACCCAGCCCAAGTGGATGATCCAATTTAAATGGCTTAGTGCAATAAGTTTGCCTTTGATAGATTCTATTCGTCGATTTCTTTTCCAGTTGTTTCTCAGTAAATCTATAGTAATTCTGCTGTCAGTGTATAGTGCAACGGTTCTGTTTCTATCTATTGAACTGGCATAATATACTTCTTCTAATTTCTCTAGTACTTTTAAAATAGCAAGTTGTTCGGCTTGATTGTTAGTGCAGTGGCCATGCAATTTGAATTTTAACTGGTGTGTCATAATTCCGTTTTCAAATATAATCCCTGCTGCGCCAACGTTCTCCCCCATTTTACTTCCATCTGTGTACCCTTCCATTCTATATATGGTATCTTTGTTCACCTCCTGAATCGTTGCCACTTCGGCAGGATGTCGCCAGTGTTTTACTTCTAATGGTTTGTCGAAGTCTGCTATGTGACTTTTTGTTGCCAGATATATTTGGAATTTTTCCTGTATAGTTATTTCTATGGGACATACTCCAGCTAGTACGCACGATGCATCACACGAGAGAGTTCTATATGCTTTCATCATTTTTATGCTAATTAATCTTTGAATTCTTCTATACTTTGCAATATTTTTATTCTTCCGTATCGCATTTATCCACACAGGAGATCCGTATGTCAGGACAGGGACTATAACTCCTTCATAGATTGTCTTAAGTGCTTTGTGACCTAGTCCCATTGTAGCTTTGCTGTTCTTGCTAGCATATGAACCAACGAGATTGTTTTATCTGCAGTATGTTCAATGTGCGCGATGAAATTATATTTGCTCTCTGATGATGATGATGATAATAATGATAATTTGTATTTCGAAATTGTTCCACACTACAATGGTTTCCCATCACACTCAAGAACTTTTTAGTCTCAAAGTTTCCCGGTCCTCCGCATCCCTGTCTGTCAGTCCCCTTTGTTCCGTGCTCCTTTTAAAGGCATTCATCCACTTCTCTCTAGGTCGCCCATTTCTCCTTGACCCTTCCATCTCCCATTCCAATATCTTCTTTGGTATTCTTTCATTTGGCATTTTTATGATATGTCCATACCACTTAGTCTTCTCTCTTCAATTATTTCCAAAACATTCTTTTCGACTTTCATCATTTCCTTAATTGTCATGTTCCATATTTTCTCAATTCTTGATTTCCTTGTTGCTCGCCTCCAGAAAGTAAATCGTAGTACATAGTGCACATCCATAGTGCACATTCTGTCGATAATATGGTACAACACAACTGCTTCGCCCGCCTCGGTAGCGTGGTGGTAGCGCGTCTGCCTCACGTGCAAGAGGTCCCGAATTCGAATATCGGTCAGGGTGAGTTACCTGGATAAGGTTTTTTCCGGGTTTTCCCTTATCCTGAAAGATGAATGTCGGGTAACTCTAAGCATTATGAACCCTGGGCACATATGAGCATCATTTCATTACACACAAAAAAAAAAAAAAAAAAAAAAAAAAAAAAAAAAAAAAAAAAGAGCAACTGCTTCCTGAAGCGAAGTGTTTTAAGTTTGGTTTGTTTTGGTTTTAAAAGTATGTTATCACATTTGTGGTCAGTTAGAAAATGTAATCTGATTGTAGCAATGGATACTGAAATGCCATTATGGGGAATGTAGAAAACTTGCATATTATCCATAGGCTTATTCAATACAACAAAGGACAGTAATTTATAATACAATTATTACAGCAATTAACAACACTTGATTAAAATTCACTAAGCCTTTACATGAAGTTGCACTTTGCACTCTATATGAAAATGTTAAGAAACAAAAAGTTAATAGTAATCCCAATGGCATGAAAATAGATATAATTGTAATTAAATTATCTAATTCGCTAATGATCAGGTATAATAATGATGGTAAATTTCCGTGATTTGTGAATAAAATCATATGGAAACTTATGAAGTTTGGGATCTATTATGTGTTTCAAATGGGAAGAGTTCTGGAGTCCAGCTAATCAGATGCCGTATCACACTCAGCGTTGCCAGCTTGTTACCCCACTCTCTTTATATTTCCCTCTCTCTCGTATACTCATACAACATGCAGGTCTGCTTGGCGCTAGATGTAAGGGTAAGCGAATTATATTTTACAAACTTTTACAATAATGCAGTTGCCAAAATCAAAATTGGAAAAAGCATTTTCGCAAATTATGTATATTTTTAAATACAATAATTATAATTATGAATTACCTGCTTTTCTAATCCAAATGCGGGACACACTTGATTTACCTACAGCACACGCTTCAGCAGTAAGTCGTTGAGCATTTTTGAAATCGAGCTGATTTCTATATTCCTCATTGCTCAATTTTTTGAAGAACGTGTACACCTTAAAAACAATACTTCGAGCCTGACTTCGCAATAATTGCCTTTTTGACTCGCCAAGTACATTCACCGCAAGAAGCCATTGCACTATTCAACTCTTACTCTACTGTTGTGTAAAGAACAACTGAATTATATTGATCTGAACTCTCCAGAGTAAATAAACACTTCTTATCCAGCATTCATTCACAAACATAAGCATACAGCATTCAACAGGCTAATAGGAAATGAAGTGTTTGCTCTTTCTCGAATTTAACACCTTGATTTATTCACAGTAATTCTTTTATCACGTCATGTTTAAATTTCAGTTCTGAGTAATGAAAAGTATATGTACGTACACACATACACACCAAGCACTTTGAACACTCTAGAGTAAATAGAGATTACGAACTATTCATAAACAAAGATATATTGTGACTAGACACGTTCTGCCAGGGCAGCAGGAAATTGATTGTTTCCTCTCGCTCGAATTGGCTTATTCAAAGTAATTTTTTATCACGTCATGTCAAATATTTACGTTTCAGTTCTGAGTAACTACAAATATACGTACACGCATACACGTCAACCAATAATGATATTCATACAGTGCTTACGTCACGATTTATTGTTATAATACAGGTAATAGTGTTTTATTTATTTGTATTAGAAAAACTATTTGAGCTAAAAATATGGGGTTTTCATGCTTATGTTAGATACATTACAGTGTATCTTCTACGTGGATCAGTTTTGGCAAAATATGAATTTTTGTCTTAGCGCGAATAGTATTTCATACAGGTTGATTAGGTTGGCGCTCCTCACACACCACTTAGTGGAATGCAATACGACAACACCGCAGGACTCCCATTGGTTGCTCGCTTATTAGTGCTCAAGGACAAACACCTTCCCATTTGAAACACATAATAGTAACCTACTGAAACTTCATCATTCGCTAATTGCTAAAATATACTTTCAGTCGTAAAATTCTTGTTTTTAACATTAAATTAACCTCCAAGACTTCAGGTTTGGAATATCTTCCCATAAGTGTTACGTACACTATTCACAATAACTATACATTTACATTTCAAGTAGAAATGGTCCTTTTACAACACTGCTAAGACAGTTAATTCAACAGTAATTTGGTAACCGTCCCATGTCATTTTTGTCTTTATCCCTAAAGGCAAGTTTGACATTTGCCTTTCATTCTCAAGTTTCAGATCTTGATATTTGAACCCTCGAAACTCTGAAATGAGGAAGTAGGAAAGGTGTCCCTTGTGGAAGCATCTTCTTGAAGTTTTGCTCTTGAGCTTCATGGATACTTCGCAAGGGCCCCAAGCTATTCAGCAGCACAGGAGCGTGTTACGACTTACGGCACAAGTCCCAAACACATTTAGTACGTGTAACAGAACAGCACTACAAGTTTTCAATGGCTGTACCTCCCTCGTCCATGTCGAATCCCCAGTCTTTCATTTAATAGCCTTCCAGGTTCAGCGAAACGTGCTCGCCATTAGCGGTCGTTATACCGTGATTTCATTCCAAACACTAAGGTAGTAAAGTCAATTTGATTCAAACAAAACACCTGATGTGTAACAGGCACACGACTTTATCTGTCCTTTCACATTCCATGACTTAATTCAGCTTTTACTTTCGTTTTTCTTATTAATTTTAAGATGTAATCCGAATTTTCAGATTTTTTTTTATCCGTCGCTTCACTGCTGGTTTTAAAATCGTAATTAAAATTCACCAAAAGTTCAGTTTTAACTACCACTGTGACGTCTCCTTTCCTTATGCATAACTGTCTCGGTCCGTTTGCTCTTAACCACAGAGCCACCATGGCAACATGCAGGTATGACATTAAATTCTCCAACTGACTCTTATTTTTCCCGGTGAACCATTAGGAGTTCCCATATATAATGAGATACATACCTATTGTGGCGACTTACTATGCTGTAAGTACTTAAGTCCGAGGCTTTGTAGTTTAGACCATTATTAGTTAAATTGTTGGACATTAATTGCTCTTTAGCCCATCTCGGTAGCGTAGATGGTAGCATGTCTGCCTCACGTTCAGGAGGACCCGGATTCGAATCCCGGTCAGGGTGAGTTACCTAGATAAGGTTTTTCCGTGGTTTTCCCTTATCCTAAAAGACGAATGTCGAGTAACTGTACGCTCCAGGGACCCTGGGCGCATTTGAACATCATTTCACCCAGTCCATTCATCGTCCGATATCGCTGAACGCTGGAGGACGTAAATTACAAAATTAAATTAAATTGGTTTCCAACTTTTCCCCACATGACATCTTTCGTTTTTACATTCACCGCATCCGTCCTCTTATTTTCCACGATATCCTTATCCTTCGTCACCATTTCAATTAACAATTCTTTCTCCATGGATGAGAAATTTGTCTCGCGGCTTTTGTTTACGATTTTGTTTACGCGCCATTTTTCGGCTATGTGCAGACGAAAATGAAAACAAAAGCGCATCGCAGTACGTTCAGAAAATAATACGACTCGTCCATAGCCTTCTATAGCTGTAATATTTACAAGTCTTTTGGCGTTAACGCGTGTTTGTTAACATTTTCAGAAAACAGGTTGGTGAAATGCACTGTGACAATTATTACGTTACATTTATTAACGTCGATTTTAACATCTGTTGGTGATATCGGCACTAGAGTTTTTGCCAATGTGTTTCAATTTGTCTCAAGTTTGTGGAAATATATTTTATTTACAAAATTTTCAAAACTTGTCCATTATCATCGTTATTTATGGCCAGTGTTTTCAGGTACGTATCTGCGTACGTAGTTCTGATCTCGCTTTATTCAACAGGTTGCATTCCCAGAGTATGTGACTCACTGTTGGAATTCCTTTACACATACACATTGAACTGTCCTTGATCTTAAACCTTTGCAGATATACACCGAACATTCCATGTCCTGTAGTCACTGCTGTGAGTCAGTTTTAATTTCTGCAGTCTTAACTGCTGGAAAGAATGTTGTGGTTACTGCTGCCTTGGTTGAAGTTCGTCAGTTGTTTTCCCAGCTGTGTACATTAGTTCCTTTTTTTTTATTTTACGTCCTCCAACGTTGTCATATCGGACGATGAATGGAATGGGCGAAATGATGCTCAAATGAGCCCAGGATCCATAGAGCTTAGAGTTACCCGACATTCGTCTTTCAGGATAAGGGAAAACCCCGGGTAAAGGCTTATCCAGATAACTCACCCTGACCGAGATTCGGACTCGGGACCTCTTGATCATGAGGCAGACACTCTACCACCACGCTTCCGAGGCGGGCATTAGTTCCCTGTGTATGACCAAGCTGGTGAAGCGTGCAATCAAGCGCTGTAAGCATCGCTTCCACAAGAATTTCAGGAGAAAAAGAAGAAAAACAAATTCGTGCCAAACAATATTTTTACGAGGCATGTTTTTTAAGTCAGTACCGTTTTGCAATTCCGCCGCCGCAGCCCTACGGTCGGCGTTCCGCGCCTGCGCGCTGGTTACCTACATCTCTTGTCTACGCACTGACGCCATTACATACGTTGTATACGTTGGTTACTGAGTGTTTAAGATGCCTCCGACAATCGTGAGTCCCGCCGATTGTGAAGTATGGGCTGTTATACGATTTCTTAGTGCTAAAGGCGTAAAACCGATGGACATTCATCGTGAGATCTGTGAAGTTAACGGACAAAACTTTATGAGTGATGGAATGATAAGGAAATGGGTGGGAGCATTTAAAGATGGCCGCACAAATGTGCATGATGAAGAACGGAGTGGGCGTCCTTCGGTCGTCACTGAAGATTTGGTGCAGAAAGTGGACGAAAAGATGAGAGAAAACAGACGCTTTACAATTTCAACATGACTATTCTCCTCAATATTCTCGTAGTGTTTTGTATCGCATTGTGACCGAGAACTTGAAGTACCGGAAATTGTGTTCACGTTGGGTTCCGAAAATGTTGACGGATTTGCACAAAAACCAACCTTTAGGCCGCGCATTGCAGATTTTTTAGACCAAATTGTTACTGGTGATGAAACATGGGTGGCCTACGTCACACCAGAATCGAAACAATCCATGGAATGGCGACATTCATCATCACCCACAAAAGTGAAGCTTAAGCAAACAATTTCTGCCCGGAAAATCATGTGCACAGTTTTTTTTGGGACAGAAAAGGAGTATTGCTAGTAGAGTTTCTGCCTCGTAATGAGACAATCAATGCAGCGTCTTATTGTGAGACATTGAACAATCTGCGCCGTGGAATTCAGAACAAAAGACGTGGCAAGTTGAGTAAGGGTATCGTTTTGCTGCATGACAATCCCCGTCCACATGTGGCTAATCGGACCAAAGATCCCATCAAATCTTTTCAATGGGAAACTCTAGATCATCCTCCATACAGCCCTGATCTGGCGCCCAGCGACTACCATTTGTTCCTGCACTTGAGGAAACATCTGGGCGGTCAGCGTCTTCAAGACGATAAGAAAGTCAAAACAGTTGTGATACAGTGGTTAACACGTCAGGCGGCACAATTTTATGAGGAGGGTATTCAAAAACTGGTGCCACGTTATGAAAAGTGCCTCAATATTCACGGAAATTATGTATAAAAGTAGATTAAGGGACAGGCTTTCATGCAAAGATAAAATTATTGCGATATCTATGCACGTCTTTTTTTTTAATTCCAAAACGGTACTGACTTAAAAAACATGCCTCGTATTTACACTAGATACATTTTCAAAATTTATTCGCCAACATCCGCAATGCTGCGGACAATTTGACAGCTGCGTAAGCTCGAGTGAACGGTTCCACGATCTCATTCAATACTGAATATTTCTGTATTCACACATTCATAATCTTAAATCCAATGTTTTGTCCAGGTTTCCGAATGCAATCGCTCCTCTAACTTCTATAGTTAGGAAGCGCTTGACATTTTTAAGCCTCTAAGTGAGCGAAGAAAAGTTTATTTATTTATTGCTCTGTGGCTATTTTACATACAACTTTAATAAAATATTTCAGTAGCATTAACAATAGTAATTTACGTAAATTGGTATTTAGTGGTGACAAACAGGAAATTCTTGAAGGTTTAAGTTATTAGCAGAAGTGCGTGAACTGCATAGTTCCTCCATGTTAGATAAACAATTCTAGGAAAAATTGGAACGTCTGAGTGGAGAGGGAAAGTAGAATGTCTGCCTGTAGTGTGAGCAGTCTTGCAATGCAAGAAGGACCTACGTGTGACTGCAATAGTAACAGTAGCTTTAGGCCTTTGAATCATTATTCTCTCTTATTTTAATGAAAAGTATTACTGGGATCTTCCTCAGATAATGCACTGAGAAGAGTGAGAAGAATCAGTTTTTTTTTTTTTTAGTGAGAGTTTTTTTATTCTCGGAGGAGTGAGAAGGGGATGGACAATCTAATACGACTTCGGTTAAAACATCATATGTTTGAGATACTGAGATAATAGATAAAAAACATGTCACATGTTCTCTGTATAGCTCTTGCAGTCTTCTTTATTATCACAGAATTCTGGAGAAAGGAATCTAATATATGTGTGAGGATAAGGACTAAAAAGAAATAGAAAAGGTAGCAGATACACCTCTGTTCCACGGGAGGCAGTCTCACCCAGGGTTTGTTAATGCAAACCCTGCATTGTTAATAATTATGGAATATCTGTGATTATAAGATGTATTTAAGCAGTACAAAACTGAATGTCTAAAATGTCTCCCTCGTTTCAATTATACTGGTAAAATGAAAATACAACTTGCACGCCTTCAGATAATCTATCCTAACTTCAAAACACGAGAGGAAACCGGTTGAATATCCATTTCATATTATAGGTAGATACAGCTGATTTGATGGCATCTACATAAGTAGCTTCCGATAGCTTTTACTGTTTGAATGAAAGTTTCATAAAAATAAAATGCTGTTTTAATGTCTATATCCACTAAGAACTAAAATCTCTAGGGCAGTACTTCCTTGAAACACAGCAAGTTTGTACAGCAAGGTACATATAATAAATGGTCGATTCACGAGTTTGTGCAGTTGATTGCTGTCATCTAATGGTGCAATGTGGCACAGCCACGCCACGGCTTCCGGCTTTATGACGCCATACTTTTAACCTTGACATCCAACTCGACGGTCAACGTATGCTATACCGGTCGATCGCTCTATTACTATCCATGTGAGTTTGAACAATGTAGTTAATGATTAAGAGCACCGATTTGCGACATTTCCAAAAGCTTAAGTACAATACTGAGTTTTTTAAACGTTTTATCATAACCTTACAGCAACATAAAAAATAGGATGGGGAGTTTGGTGGTTATATTAAGTCATTCTAGGATTACACAATTTAAAGCACAAATTTAAGCTTTTTTATATAAAATACTCATGAAGATACATTTTCCATAATTGTTAAACACTTCATTTTATGATGCGTTTTGAGCAAGTAAACATGCAGAATTATATTTTAAAACGGAGTTTAAGTAATTCTACTCCTTAAAAATACACAGAGGCCGACATAAGTATTCAAACGTAAACATATTTATTACTTATATTATTTTAAAGCTACGCAGAGTAAGCATACGTAAATACAACTGGTACAAAATAAACTTGAGTCTTCCATTAAACATATAAACTCATAAATAGCAACTGGAACTAATTTACATTTCAAGGAGAAATAAAACGGTTACTTTACATCTGGACATAAGTATTCGAACAGAGAACAGCTAGTATTTAGTTATCATCCCCTTTCTTTGAATTACTGCTGATAATCGTTTGGGCATAGTCTGTATGTGTTGTTTAGGACTGCAGAGTCTATATTTCCTCACTCTGTTTGAAGAATTCTTTCAGATGGTCCTTGCTTCTGATGTGATGCTTTCTCACACGCTCCTCGAGTTCCTTCCAGAAGTTATCTATAGGATTTAAATCTGGAGATGGGGGCGATATCTTCAAAGTATGAGGCGTGTTGTACACGATCCAAAGCCTTACATTTCAGCAGTATGCTTCGGATCATTGTCCTGCTAGAAGTAATAATCATACCATAATCCCAACTTCTCTGCACTCTTTTTAAGATTGATTTCAAGAATCCTCTTGTATTCAAATTTGTCCATGATCCCATCTATGAACATCAGTTCCCAAAAGCCAGATGAAGTTATACAGCCCCATACCATCACACTACTGCCACCATGTTTCACTGTAGCTACCATGTTCTTAGGTTCCCATTCTGTATTTGGCAGTCTCCACACTTTAAGACGTCAATCACTCTTGTATAAGCAGAATTTGCTCTCGTTCGACCAGAGAAGCTTATCCCAGAGTTCTGTTGGTTTCACCACATACTGTTTAGCAAATTCTATACGCTTTTTCTTATTCACCTTATTAACATATGGTTTCTTTCTAGGAACGCGGGCATTGTACCCAGTACTATTTAAAACCCGTTCAACTGTTCTGGTGTGAACTACAGTGCCAGACTATTGCTCATGGCATCCTCTAATCTCAGATGCAGTGACTCTCGGATTCTGAGTTACCATTTTTATTATTTGCCTCCTGTTTCTGGTGGTGAGCTAAGAAAAAGCGTCATTTCTAGGTTTATTTACAACATTGTCTGTTTAAAGCGTTGAATTATGCAGAACACTGTAGTTTTGCTTCTGTTAATGATTTTGGCAATTTCAGAGAGAGATTTGTTTTGTTTTTACATATTTATCACGATATTCCCCCTGTCACCGTTGTCTCCTTACCTTTATGTCCCATATTACCTGTGAGTTCACAATAGGCTGAATAACTTTGAGTACACTGTCTCGAGGCACAGTATAAACAGTACTGCTATGCGGTAGGGGCGCGTAGGGTACGTCCAGCCCCCTTTCTCTCTGTTCGATTGGGTACGTTTGAATACTTATGTCCTCCAATAAGTGGGGCAATAGAATAAATACAGTACAGATTGTGTAATAAATATATGCAAAGTGATATTTTAAATACTGTTTCCGAGACACTAAAGGTTAATGTTTACATGTTTAGCAATTCAACGCTGTCAAATAAATATTGCAATATTTATAGTACGTGCAATGTTACGTGTTATGTTATTCGAATACTTCTGTCGGCCTCTGTACAAAAGGTTCAGTGCGGAGGGACAAGGGAGAGATAAAGTGAGGTAAAGGGAACATCCTAGTGTCATCTTGATTGATGGAGAGCATTCGGTTTCTTGTTTGTTTTGGAACTGTCTGGAATTATCAGTAGAGGTATTTAAGGAAGTCGCGACTTGCCAATGGTCGCAAACAGGAGCTCTAACAAGAGTGTTATTGTAAACAGTGGAAGTTGAGTAAGCCCTTTGTTGTGGTCAACGACCTTGGTGGATTGTAATTGTGTATGTGATGTAAGGATCGAACAGAGTATTTCTACGGAAATAAAGAATATTTTGAATTTCTGCAACTTGGACTTTTAGTTCTACGAGCCCACAAAGTCACAATATCACATACGTCTCTAACTTGGAAAGGTGGCGTAACAAATTTGTCTGATACTACTACCACATACATAGCAAATTTTAGTTGCCATGTAAAAATTTCGCTCTAATAATAAACAAATTGAATTGTTAGAATTGTTATTCGCTTATGTATTTATAAAATACTGTTCAGCTCATTAACATAAGTGCGCCAAATTTGGTAAAAACACTTATAGAAACTTTAAAAACATTAAAAGAAATAAATAAATGTCTTAAATGCAACGCCAGCCATCCTCTCGGTTTATTTAAATAGTTAACGCAAGAAGTCTCATAATCTCTCCAATATAACGATATTAAAAAAATCCTATAGAATGGAACTTAGTGATACTTTAAAAAGCCTCAGTTACAATTGTTGATCCTTTTGTTCAGTTTTCATTGACTGGTCTCTTTATGTAGTTAGCACAGCGTATTTTCTTATAAGTTATACTGTATTGGTAAACTCAATACTGGATCTTATGTGCTAATTTGGAACCTCTGTGGACATTTTTAAACATTATCTCTACTGGAAGTGGGCAACTTACATTCAGGAGGTCACAGGTTCGATTCCCGTCCATCGCGCACTTTGACGGCTTTTAGTGGTTACGCCTTGTTCTCTTAGACCATTGCTGGGGTGTTAACTGCAGTAAAATTACTTTTTTTACATTACATTCCTTCATTTCATTTTATTATCTTTAGTTATGTTTTCAAGCCCGTGGTGTATGACGTTGCCGGGCAGATGACACGGGTGTTTGCGCATTATAAGTGCTGTTATTCGTGCAGGGCGGCGTTATATTGTGACTGTCCTAACGTGGTAGTGGACGTCGACACCGGACCCTGAGATTGATGGGTATGCTCCGGGTTAATACTCCAGAATGAACTCTCAAAACTTGTTAGGGACTCCCATGCCTCTCTGAGACTGCGACCTTGTGGCCTCCTGCGGTTCCTTTACTTTATCCCTTGCTCCCTGAGGGTATTTCTGTGCGTCTAAGTCTTACGTTTACTGGTTATGCAAAATCAATCATAATGTAGAGGACTTCTGAGGACATCCTCAGAAATTTAAAGATATACCTACCTATTATTTATCATAAAATATCTTAACAGAATCGTTAAGAGCCAGTTTTAGACAGTAATTTTAGAAAACATATTCCATGTAAAGAGT
>CM060958.1:78561086-78932826 GCA_030765055.1 Mantis religiosa
ATGAAAGGATACTAAGTTTGATCAGATCTAGGGGAGGCGACAGCAGAGGATGGTGTCCTTAACACTTCCAGATATACTGGAAAGTAGCCGCACAACCGGCAACTCCCTGCGACCTACAGATACGCTGGGGGCCGCCGATCCGACATTAACAAACGTGAAAGAACCAACCAAGATGAAGATGAAGTGAAAGAACAAGCGAAACGAGGGAAAGAAATTTCACCTAGCGATCCGAAGAAATCTCTGAAAGAGAAATTCAAACCTTAGCCTACACATGGCTAGTGTGAGAAATGATTATTTTCATAAATTTACCTAAAATAAAACATAGTGGTTTAACTATGAAGCCTGCGACTTAAGTAGTTACAGCATAGTAAGTCGCCACCAAAGGTGCGTGTCTCATAGGCCCGGTTGCATTAAAGATAATCTAAGTTCAAGCATATGAAAATAATCTTCAGTCATGTTGAACTTAGAATTTTGGTTGTATAAACATTGATCTAAGTTTATGGCCCCTTGATCTAAGATCAAACCTAACTGATGAATTTTCACCAATTAACTTGATTGAGCTTAGATCAGCAGAACTGCAGAATTTACAAAATAGTTTCTGAGAAAAATAAGTAGTGCAGCTTTAAATAAATAGTAAATAAAGCATTTTTGTGGTTACTTGTATAAATAATTAGCCTCTTGATTTCACAAATGTATGTTAAATATGCATTGTTTGTGTTCATAACCTATATATTTGTATTATTTTCAGAATTCAGATTACTCTGATATCTCTGAAGATTAGAATTTTCAATTTGAAAGGTCTCCTCGTGTTTTCCAACATAGAGGAAATCCCATCTCAGAACTAAATGGCAGAAAACTCAAAATGAGATTTCGACTATTAAAGCATGTAGTTGAAGAACTGGAGCATAGGCTACATGCATAGTTAAGAACACAAACCCTGAGGAATTATGCACTCAATCCAATATTTATGATCCTGCTCACAGTACGGTTCTATGCAACTGAAAGCTTCCAAATGGTGATTGGGGATATATTTAATATAAATAAAGGGACTGCGTTTAGAACAATACACAAAGTTACAACGGAGATTGCAGCTTTAAGATCTCATTTCATCAGGGTGCCTATCGAAAAGCGTGAAATAAGAAGGGTTATGCGGAACGCATCTTCTCTTTTGCTTGAACTTCCATTTTTTATATACAAATGTAATAATTTGCAACTTAAAACTTCACTTATCTCCCATTTTTTGTTTATATCTTCCAACTCACAGTATTGCAAACAGACGAAAATGAAAAAGATGTACATTGGGCATATAATGGAGATAAAGTAAGCGAAATGATTAACTTTTGATAAATACTGTTTCAATATGGAGTACATTATTATACTGTTTATTTAAAATAACTTTTATGTTTTATAGACCTCGAGAAGGCCTTTGATAGGCTGGAACTTAAAGATGTTTTAAATATTTTAGAAAAACATAATGTACCGAATGGATTAATTTTATTGATTAATGACATTTTTACTAACAATTTTAATAGAATAAAAATGAAGGGGAAAATATCTGAGAAGATACCAGTCAGAAGAGGGGTTCGACAAGGAGATTCTCTTAGTCCATTACTATTCAATTTAGTAATGAATGAAATTATAAAAGAGATCAATACAATGGATGGAAATAAAATGGGAAATAAAAACCTTAACATTGTATGCTACGCTGACGATGTTGTCCTGATGGTAAACGCTGAGGATGACTTACAGAGACTGCTATATAGATTCTATCTTGGATGTAGAAACTATAACATGAAAATATCATTAATAAAAACGAAATCAATGACCATAAGTAAATTCCCCTTGAGATGTAAATTGGAACTAGAGAGGAAAATAATAGAACAGGTAATGACAATAAGGTACCTGGGTGTTGAGTTAAATAGTTGGGGAGTACTGCAGAATGAAGTTACATATCAAGCGAATAAAGCAGCGAGAATTGCAGGCTGAATAAATGATATTATATGGAAAAACAAATATTTAAATAAATAAACCAAGACTAGAATCTATAAAGCGGTAATACGCCCAATATCCACCTATACCTGTGAAGTAAGAGCGGAAACTTCAAAAACGAAACAGATTCTAGAGACAAATCAAATGAACGTTTTAAGAAAAATTAT
Organism: Mantis religiosa; assembly: GCA_030765055.1. Taxonomy (NCBI): domain Eukaryota; kingdom Metazoa; phylum Arthropoda; class Insecta; order Mantodea; family Mantidae; genus Mantis; species Mantis religiosa. Next base: position 78,563,243 of record CM060958.1, read on the forward strand.
AGGAACAACAAGAAGAGATAAAATAAGAAGTAAAGATATTAGAAAGCAATTAAACATTCAAGCAATAGGTGATTGGGTGGATAGAAGACGAAGCTAATGGAATGACCATGTATCCCGTATGACATCGGACAGAATCGCACGTATAGCAAGAGACTACTGACCAGCAGACGGAAGAAAATCTCCTGGAAGACCAAAAAAAAAAAAAAAAAAAAAAAAAGATGGAAGGACTCCTAATTTCTGGAAGGAACAGGCCGTAGGCCTATATGATGAGAAGAAGAAGATTTAAAATAACATTATTTCTAGGACAAATAACCATAAAGCGAAAGATTTATTTAGTTTTTGTGATGTCTAGATTGGCTACTCTGTGCCGTTGAATTAAACATAGTCGAATAGTTCCGATTATTCTCGAATCCTTTCGATACAACAGGAAAGTAGCAACATGTTTGGCGATGTTGCCGCATTTGTTTTTGTGATCTCAGATCAGTACTGAACACGTGTTCGTAAACTTAGTTCAATTTTGATCTTCGATTATAAATGAACTGCAGTTAGCGATTTTTATGCAACCGGCCCTAGTGGTTTACTGGGAAACATAAGTCAGCTGGAGAATTTAATGTCATGTCGGCATGTCGGCTATAGTAGCTCAGTAATTGAGAGCAACCGGATGGAGACCGAGAGATCCGTGGTTCAAATCCCGGCTATGGCATTGAATTTTTCAATCTGGCTCTACTTATCCAAATCTCTGAAAAATCAAGTATGAAGAAAATCAGCCGTGGGACATGCGCCACCTCTCTCGATCAGATCAATTTTAAGCGGTTTTCAACCCTGTTGTACCATCAAACGAACGATCTAAACTTCAACTCTTGAGTACGTTAAATTAAAGACTGTAATAACCGGCCATGTTTAACAAACCACCAATATCAACAGTCAAAAATCGTGCGATATTTGATTTTTGGTCTAGTTACTTGGTGGATTAACGGAACTGTTTACATGACATTCACCTTGTCGTTCTTTTTGGGATAACACAAATGATAGTATTAACACATGGTGGCTGTAAAGCATATTCTGCAGAAATTCGGGGAACCAAAAGCGATCTCTCTTCGGAAATGAAGTGTTCGTTGAACCACAAATATTCATACACGCTACACTGAGGCATTACGTTCGTTCCTGGGGCATTCTAAATGCGCAGAAACCAGGGGACAAAAAGTGTTCAACTAATGCCCTATAATCTATTCCACAGCGACGAGATGCATGCATATCGACTGGTGGATAGCATGCATAATATAACATCTCGATTCACACCCTAGACAGTTGCTCCTGTACCTACATTGCCTGTGCTTAACACGAATCCATTTAAAATATGTTTCTAAGAATTAAATTAACTATCAAGGAAACATAAAAACAATATATTGGTTATCATCACCATCCATTAAAGGTGAAGGTGATGGAAGATGCGGAGGTAGGACACCTCGACCCACTGTGACCCAATACTCTCCAGAGGGACGGCTGAGGGCGGAGCCAGCGAAGTCCAGAAACTTACAGAAGTTTAAATAGTAGGAACAATTGTCACAGTTTGCAGCCCCGAAGCTTCTCAGCACCATCCAAGGAGAGGATAACGAAACTCTATTAAAGTATACTCCCATATCTTCCAACTTTGTACCGTTTTGGAAAACTACAATTCTTACGGCATTTTCAGGAATATATTACACGATAATGAAAGCGAATGTTTGTTTTGGAGGCTTTAAATTATTGCAATTCAATATGCATAGTGCATTATGCTCTAAATATGTTAAATATATGGTATTTTTATCAAAATCGTTACCAGTCACTACTGCACAGGTCCAGGATTAAAATACCATACATAGTACAAAAATTAGTAATAGCTTTGCAGAAATGGATTTATAGTTAGAGAAGCTAATTTTACTTCTGTGCATTAGATAGATATTTACACTTCCATTGATTCCGCGCGCGTCAGTTATTTGCACTTTGTCTTCTTATTTCTCTGTGATAGACTTTTCTCATTCATCTATGATAGAGTTGTCTTTTTATTGGTCCATTTATACTCTGCCTTTGACTGCAATGCTCCTATCAGCCGCCGTTCTCCTTTGGAACATATCGCGACGGTGTTATCTCGTAGCTGTTGGATTGGTGATACTTTGGATTTCTTTTTTAATCATTAGATCACGTACACATTAGCACTTTTATACATACTTCTAGACTCTAGGGAAGATTGGGAATCATCTTGGTTGGAGAAAAATCCCCAACCCAGCCACGAATCAAACCCGGGACCCCTAGTACGGCAGGCAGGTTCTCTACCGACCGAGCTACGTGGTCAGCCCAAAGTTAGTGTTATGTTCAGTTTAAACTTTCGTTGTCGAGATTTGAAAGCAAAATGTTGCCATTAAGTTCCTAGAATGCAAGACAAACGCCGATGTGTGTGTGTGTGTGTGTGTGTGTGTGTGTGTGTGTGTGTGTGTGTGTGTGTGTGTGTGTGTGTGTGTGTGAAGTTTGTCTAAATTTTGTAAATTTTTCAAAAGCGAGAATTCAAATGAATAACAAACTTAGTATTTAAATTTGGTAGCTTCCAAGGACACGATAGGAATATTTTCCCAAAATTATTTCACTCTTGAAAGTATCTATACCTAAATTTAGTTGAATTTTTATTTGTTTTTTATTGGCAGTAAAAATTTTAATTAAAATTTCTACACTAACTACTGAGATGAGAAACTTAGGTCATCATGCCAGCATTGAAGAAAATACATAATCTATCATTAGTAATATTAATTAATGAATATCCTATATAAACAATGATATGCACTCAAATTTAATATGGCCTAAATTAACGCTTTAAATAGACAATGCAATTAAGTTAAGACAATGACTGTGCATTTAAATAGCTGAAGAAAGGAATACGTATTTTATTTGTGGATTATATAACTTTCTTTTGTCAAAAAGAAATGCCTTATCCAGGATCTGAGAAGCTGATATTTGATGTCAGTGAGTGTTCGGACATTACGACGCTGCAAATTCGTTTGTAATATAGCGAAGGGTGGGAACGTTTTGTGTTATTGTAAGCTAATTCACTGTGACGGAAAGAGAGATGGAAACATTGGAACGAGATAAACCAGGAAATGCCCCCTGCATGTTGGACTTCTTATACCAGGACTATGGTTCAACCTTTATCATAGGTACCAGTTTGGATTTAAATCAGAAAGCAATGTTTCTGACGCCGCGAAGATAAATCCGATCAGGAATAGGGCAGAATAAACAATGTAACTATAAATGGCGGGGGGAGGGGATATTGCTTGAACACGTCCAGCAATGTACGTGCCTGGGATATTAAAATTTTGCCACCAGAAAATTTCCGGGGACTGGACCCATAGCTCAGTCGGTAGAGCACCTGCTTGCCATGCTAGGGATCCCGGGTTCAGTTCCCGCCAGTAGGGGTGGGGATTTTTCTCCGATCATGATAATTCCTCATTTCCCCCAGAGTCTGAAACTGTGAATGAAAGTGCGAATGTGTGCGTGATCTAATTGATTAGAAAAGACGGCCCAATGAATACGAGTTAACACCTTCGATATGTTTCAAAGGAGAACGGCCACCGATATGACCATTGTATAAATGAAAAAAAAAAAAAAAAAAAAAAATCTCGAATCACTAGAACTGAGTCACAATGTGACCGTATGGAAGTTTATATCAGTAATATTTGGCAAAGCATCACGAATTACTGGTAGAGTTGGCAGTGAAGGTAAGTATGTATACAGAAACTCAATAAAGGTACAGGACAGAAGACAGTTCCGTAGATTAACAGTGTACAAGTGCTGAAGATTTGTATTAAAGTAGAACAAATAAAATATGTTATGGTCTGCAACAATTCTTGTCTTTGATCGATATGAGGTCCACACGTTCCTTCTTACCGAAAAACAGATTCAATCACTCTCTAGACTTGATGACTAGCTAGCCAAAACGATTTCGAGAGGCAGAATTTCACGTCGGACCCAAAGGGCGTCGATTGCGTAATATCTTCACTTACGTGTTACTTAGGGCCTCATTATCTACCCTGCATTGGACATAAGCATTTTGTAAGTAAAGGGTTGAATATGCCACATTTGGATTACGAAGCATACTGTGGAGAGGACAATTGATCCGTCATTGCTGTGTCAATGGGAGGGACCAGAGAGACAAGCCTTTCTATGGGGTGGTGGTATACTAGCTGACGACATGACGGCGTAAGCGAGTCTGCCGTGAGAGATCAACGCGCATTCCAGGATGGCCATGAGTTGAGGTTACGGTGCTAGAAGCGAGACATTATTACTACGCAAAATACCATTTGATACTGTAATTCTAGAGGTTTCCAGTTCCAGAAGCATCTTCCACGAGCGACAGGACATAAAGGACCGTTACGAGGCCTGGGGTTGTGTTTAGGTTTTGGTGTGTTTCGAGCTTCGAGTTCAGTCGACGAGTGCAGCTCCATGTTGAGCAGTCGGTACAGTAAAGCAGTTCACGAATCAAATCGCCCGTAGAGTTGTGAGACTCGACCGAGCAGTGCATAGAAGTATGGCATGTTCCAAGCTCCGTGATAAGGAGTCGACAGGCCGTGAGACGGCGCAGGAAACTTTGCAGGTCAGCAAGTTCAGCTTTGTGACGAATCGGCGAGCAATGGAGCAGGAAGTGTAGCTCCGGTAAGATAAGAGGTGACCCTATGTATATATCATGGATATTTCTAGTAGTACAATTTGATGTATGCTAAAGAGACATAAAACATGAAGTAAACATGTCGAAGTTGTGCATTTATGTACATAAAAGAGAATTGTAGGCTAAGATTGTACTAACGATTTTGGTGACAAAAAATTAGAGGGGAATTTCGTCTTTTGTATTTGAAAGTGTGTAACGTCATAGTTGTTCATTATACTTCGATTTAATACTTTGTCTATAAGGGTTTGGGAAAGTAAGAAAGAACACCTTTGGAAGTTTTCGCGGTACTCTATTGTATTACCTAACTTTTAACAGTTCATATACTATAATTTATAATATTTAGACCAGCTGAATTAAATTATACATTTCGTGGTTGAAAGTATGATGGGGATATTATTTTAAGGAGCCCAGAACTTTTGTCGTATCCTACAGTATAATTTAGTCTAAATAGGCCAAAGGCCTTGATATGTCAAGGGTGAAAATAAGGATAAGAAATACTGGGAATGTAGCTTGGTCAGATTCTAAAATCTGAATGTATCAAATGTCAATATTTTATCGAAGTGTCTCCTTGATAATCAGACGAAATCAGGGGAGGGAAAAATGTGTGATGTTAACACAATATGAACTCCTGGCCCTCAATAATAAATATTAAAACATGTTGAGTACGCTCTGTTATTCATATTCAACGAAACTGGAGGACACGAATAATAAAGCTCTCGTAGAATGCCGAAGTTTTATAGTTTCAGAAATACGTTATAGTCGATGTCCAAACGGATAATCAACGCTTTCTCGTGACTGATTGGATTCCGAGATAATTCCTCCCTTCCTCCCTCATAACCTTTTCTATCTTTGTAAGACCCAAGAATATCTCAGAAAAATTCCCATTCTCAAGCTGGAGACTGAATCAAGTACTTTGGTTTGGTGGCTAGTATGCAAATCACGACATAACAGAGACAGTCAAAAACTGGTTTGTATAAATGTATACCAGAATGATGAATTGATTTATGTAATTAAGATTTAAATAATTAATATCATTGTATCAGAATGTTGCAAATAAATTTTGTCATAGTTATTTTTGTACTCAGCATTTTTCATTACGCCAAATAAGTGATACATGTTGACGGTTTCAGTTTGTCATATTATAAACCACAATGGTATGAAAATTTGTGCATAAGTTAAGCAATCATGAACATAAAATCTGAGATTATATAAAAGAAACTGGTTAACATTTTGTGATGTGGACTTATTACATATTTTCAAATACTATGGACTGAATCTCGTAAAGAGGAAAGAGATTATGCAGAATATGTAGATATAAGAATGGCGTAAACAAAGCAAAGTAAACATTTTATGAATATTGTCACCGAGGCATTGTTATGCAGCTGTCGCAAGCCGTAGCCGGTGCGTGGGCGCAGAGCTGAATGTTTGCCGAGAGAGAAAGGGACAGAGATGTTTGGATAGTTCGTCTTTGTCTCGCTGCGTCGCAAGCGACTGACCTCATTGTAGAACAATGACTGGAGGTATAAAAAGCACGCAAAGTGTTAGAGCGGAGTCAGTCGCTAGTGAGTTGCTAATTGTGTGCGCAGCTGTGTAATAGCTGTGAGTGTATAGACATTTGAAGTGTTCCGCAGTGATTTCTTTTGTTTTCTTACGTGCAACTGATCGAACGAGACGACCTTGAAGACTACTGTTGTGTATGTCACGTCAATTTTACTGCTGCAGGTGTACAAAATTAATGTTTACTGCAATAAAGAGCATTTTAAATTTCGGCAAACAATACTTTTAACTATCGGGGTCCCACAAAGTCACAATATAAACATTTCGATCTTTACAATCCTAATTATAAACAGGAAAGATGTTTTTTTTTTTTTTTTTTTTTTTTGTAGATTCAGTGTGCTGCAAAATGCTCATAAGTTTTTACTGTGGTATATTTTTATTTTTTTACGAGCTGAAAAACCACTGTTTAATGTGTTTTGAAAAAACTACAAAATGCTTAATTGATTCAAAATGCGATCTAATAGGAAAATTAGTGAAATTGTTTTCAAATGTCATCAGATTGTTAAATCTTTTAATCCTGTCACCACTGGCGAGGTACTACCAACAGATTTCAAGATTTAAGCAAATTTCTATTTGTAATTTCGCTATTGCATACTTACCTGTAAGATGGGATGTATTGATTTTCACCCAAAACTCTAGATACAATTTTTAGGGAATATCCTCGGAGGTCATCTTCATTCTGAATGACTTTTGTATAATTGATAAATCGTAACAGATAGAGAAAATGTTATACACAAACAAATGTAGAGCTAATACACTTCCGGCATTGGGCTGATCACTCATCCCGGAATATCTCTGATCAGGAAACCTCTGATCCTCAACTCGCTGCCTAAGGGCCTTGAGGTTGTAGCGTTCAGAAGATCCTATGTTCCACTTAAGGAAATACAGGAATTCATTAATTAAATACACTTTTGTAGAGAAAACTACTTTGGTAGTGTTTCTTGTATTGGTTTGCATATATTTTCGCAAACAAGTAGCCATTTTTCCTCTTTTTTGTCATGGGTATGCAAAGAGATTGGAATGTAGTGACAACGTTTTAATAGTTGGTGTTTTCTATTTAAAGAAATAGGTGCAGTTAGGTTATCTCAAAGTCCACTTCACAGATAACGCTGGACCAACTGAGAGACAATTGCTCTACCACCATCCTTGTATATGTAGGCACGAGCATGCGCTCCTATTAGTAATCAAGTAAGTGGAAAGAGGATGTCTGGATTTTCCTATATGGCGCCTTTGCCCTGGTCTCCCCTACACATGGAAATTTTAAGACCGCAATGTTTGTGTCCTCATGACCTCGTGATAACGTAATAAAACTGAATCGCTCGATGGCCTGCAGTTCATCATTTCCAATGTTAAGAGGGAAATTTATTGAAAGAACGAGGGAGTTTCAATAATTCTTTACGTTAGGAATGAAAACGGTATGTTTTTCAAGCTCAATTTCTTTATTTATCTACATAAGTAAGAAATGTACTCGTTTCCAAAATTCCTGTTTTTTTTAACTCTTGCGAAGTAGGAATTATCATCCTCTCCATAATACATCTGTCTCGACGATGTCCCCATCTGATCTTAATTTTATTCCCAGAATATATTTCGTCATGTTTGGGTACAAAAATTCAACGAGCCAGGTTGGCGAATTTGAGGTGTGCGGTAGCAATTCACAACCCAACTGCTCCAATTTGGCGGCTGTAACACCAGGTAAATATGCTGGTGTGTTGTCTGGTCTCACACAAGAGTGGTGCAGGCATTGGCGAATGTCCGTAAATCGGGACAAAAGCCACGCTATTCTTCTTACAAAGCGCCACACCCCCGCTGACTGCCCCAACTTCCACTTTAGAGGCCGCAGGATAAAGTGGACTAATTCCATCAAGTACCTGGGCGTTCAACTTGATAGAGGCTTAACTTTCCGCGGACACATCAGGGAGCTATCGGCATGGGTACAGTGGACTATAGCCTCTCTGTACCCAATGCTGGGTTCGGGCTCAATGCCAATCCGCTTAAAGTTACACCTCTTTCGAGCGCTGATAATCCCACTCATGTTGTATGCCTGTGAAATCTGGGGCATGGATGCAGATAGCTGGCTAGCATACCTTCAGCGTGCACAGAATAGAGGACTCCGATCCATCTATTCTGTGGGTCGTTCTTTCCCCGTGAGGTTGCTTCACGAAGCTTCTCTTCTCCCATACGTGGAGGACGAAATTAGGCGCCGGGCGACAAAATTTTACGCTCGAATTCCAGCTCACAGAAGCGCCCTGGTTCGGTCTCTAGGAGATTACGCAGCTACGAGACGCCGCTTCGGGCTTTACCGGGTACCCCGTATGGCATGCGGGCACCCGAGGTAACCAAGGAGTTAATCCAAACAGCAGCAAAAGCTGAACTCCAAATATCTCCAAATGCGCTGTTTGGCTACAAAATTTACCCCATTTTTAAATCAAATAAAACTCCAGGGTATAAACAAAAAAGCGATTTGGCATCCTGTACAAAATAGAGGAGCAAGCTACCTCATCAAAATTTCTTCATCAAAACAATCCCAACCCATCCTGTATCATCATAATTTTCAACCTGCGGTCAGACCCAAAACCTAGGTGGGTACGTAGCAAACGTCTTTTGGCTGTTAACAGCCTGTCAGTACCTGAGTGAAAGTGGGTGAAGAGTGGTGAAACAACACTCGGTTCTTCGCCAATGGAGCTGTGAAATTAGTCGAATCCGGCGAATAATGTGTATTTTAAGAAAATTGGAAGGTCTTGACACCAGTAATTGTTGTGATCGGTGTAATTTAGAAGACACTCCAGAACACGCCCTATTTGAATGTCATAAATATGATGAAATTTTACGTGAGGAAAGGAAACAGCTAGAAAGTAAATATGTTTGGGACGTAGTTAGAAACACAAATGACTTCAAAATACTTGATACGGCAGCAGGGAAGGTTTCCACTACAATTATGGAGAAATATAAACGACAAGGTATAAGGGAACATAATAGCCAAGTACTATAGGCCGGCGTTCGAAATCAGTCACCACGAATTAGACAACATAATAGGATAGTAACTAAAATCGTATTGTAAATAAGAAAATAATTAATATTTGAAAAATAGGTCTCCGTGTAGCTTCAAGATGCCGAGACAAAAATAAAGCAGAATTTATTTATATAATCCGGCAAATACTCACTGTAGTATTATACAGTAATAGCTTTTCTTTCTCCATGAAACCAATGAGCCTGACAACTTTGCATCCCTCCCGCCCAAAGAAAAGAAAAACGGCCAATGGGACCCTATTTGCTTCCTGGTTCACCGGAATCGCACATTGTTTTTATTTTTAGTTATTTCCGGACTATAATGGTGATTCCCACCCTCACTGATGGTCAAAACTGGTGTCGCTTGAAGCTTGTCAGCTTTGTTGATCACGCTGTATTTTTGGCACACGTTAACAACAATCTGTTCATCTTAGTTCCCCCATACATAGCTAGATTATCATCAAAATGCACAACGGTATCGAAACTTACACCCTCCTTGAGTTAATTTATAGGCACAACTTCATCACTATCGAAAGCATCACACCGTCAGAAACAGCCTTTTCCTTGAGATACCAGATTTAAAGAAACAATGTTTGATTGTGAAGGATCATTTTACTAGAAAAACCTGGAAAAACCAACATAAACTACAAAAACTATGGACCAATCTCTCTGACAGCAATATTATCCAAAATAATTGAAAAAATTATCGTCAAACGTCTCAACAATTTCTTAGAAAGCAGAAACCTCACACCTGAGACTCAAGCTGGCTATAGATCAAACATAACAATTTAGGACCAACTGTTAAAGAGTCATTTCTGAGATAAAAGAAAAGGAAAAAGAAACCGCAGATTTACTACAACAGCAACTTCCCTAGATGTGCCAGGAGCATTTGACAATAGTTGGATAAATGGATTATTATATAAAATGGAAAAAAAATGGAAATCCCAAAATATATAATTAGATGGACATCCAGCTTTTTATCAAATAGACCTGCCCAAATTAAAATAAACGGACAACTGTCAAATCCCATCAAATTAGAAGCAGGCACCCCACAAGGAAGTGCAATATCTGGACCACTTTACATAATTTTCACATCCGACACACCTGAACCCATTCAACAAACCATCCAACCTTCAGCAATTGGTCAAACAAATGGAGAATCTCAATAAACCCAGAAAAAACTAAGTACATAATATTCCACAGGCAATACAAAGAAAAACATAAAAATACTACCATAAATTACAACAAACATAATATAAAAGCCCAAAACAAAATTACATACTTAGGAGTGGCGTTGACAAAACAATTAAATACCAAAACACACTTCATAAAAAAAACTTCAAGCCGTAAAATTTGCAACTACATGCTTAAAACTTTTATCCAAAACAGGGTAAGAAGGATTATCAACTAATACCCTCTTACAACTATATAAACCAATTATAAGACCAATATTTGCATATGCTGCAATACGAACCAGACAGTTAAAAATAGAATCGCATGTTTTGAAAGAAGATGTCTAAGAATAATAATGAAACTACCACCATGGACAAAAAACAGCGAAATCTATAACATATCCAAAACTATACTCATAATTGACGAAATAAAAAAAAATACTTACACGTCGGAACCCATGGCTTTTCCGGGGTTTTCCCGGGACGCTAGGCGAATGCTGGGTAGGTTAATTACATCCCCCGAATTTCTTGTCCCTCCATTTGACCTGCATCATCTTTCAGGATAGAAGTGTCGGTGGGTGTCTCGGCGGTGCATGGGGGGACGATATGATCTGAGAAAATCGCTTTCCCTTCCAGCGGGACGGACTTCGGTCTCCGAGCCTAGTGGGCCGATTCAGAAGTGCGGTAGGCGGGATGCCGGTTGTGCAAGACTGCCTGGAGTATTCTGCTCTGGGGAAGCGGCCTCCGGTCTTCGAACCGGACTGTGACTGTTTCGAAACCACGGCAGGGGGGATGCCGATTGTCTTAAACCCACCGCCGGGGAGTTTCTTCTGACAAAGTGTAGGGACCTCGCCCTCTGTACTGTAGTGACTCCTTGGGGTTTGCCGCTTTCTTGTCTCCTCTCGCCTCATCCTCCCTTCCGGGGTGCACCACTTGGGTCATAGGTACAAAAAACCAGTCTGGTCGGGGTGTCGAATCTCCTCTGAACAATCCAGTCTAAACCGAGTGTGTAACAAGGACGTACAGTATAATATTAACTAATGAAGTTGTTTTAAAAGGGTGAAAAAACAGGAAAGAATGCTGAAATAGATCAGAAAGAGGGAAAGAAATTACTTTGGAGTTTGGATTAGGAGGAAGTGCTGCACCAAAATGACTGCACTAAAAGGACTGGCGAATGAGAAAAATGTTTTTAAAATATAAAAACACTAGAAGAACTCTAGAAAATTAAGATAAAGTACGTTAAAGCAGCGTATTACATTTGACTGATTTCAGTAGGTACTCTACAGGATATCAGTCACACATATTTACGTCTGTGATTTGACTCCATCTTAGAAAAAATCCTGTAGGAATTAAATGTATATTTTCCCTCCATTACAAAATGAATTTCAAGGCTGCAGGTACCGTAGTTCACTGATCTATTACAGGTTTCCTTTTCTACAAGGTTTGCTAAAAGCGCGGTGAGTTTCAACTGTCAACTGTTTTAACCTGTAGAAAAACTTGATCCTCGAGTAGAGTTCATCTGAGAACTAACCTTACGTTGCCCTCTTCTTTCTTGGAATTACTACTTCCAGTTACGGTCTATCAATCAGTTTACCGGCAACATTTCTACAGAATTTCTTTCTTCGCTTTTAAGTTCAAGTAACAACACGTGCGTACAATATGCTACAGTCTTGTATCTCCTGATAGTTTTACGTACTAGTGCGATGGTTCCAGCAAATAAATGACAGTTTTATCACAGGGGAGGCCAAACAGAATAGACCGTCAAGGTATTTTGAATTTTCCTTCGATACTCAAGATCCCATGATAACATTACAAACCCTTCCTCCTTAGAATCCATAAAAGTAACATAAATTTATTCCTAAATCCATTTTGCTTTCCAGAGCCTGAGGCATAAATACTTTATCCTTGTACTGGAAATAGAAATCTAGAATCACTGAGGAATGTGTACTAAAGTGAAAGACAATTGGAAATAATCATTTCTTCCACACTAGCCGTGAGTAGGCTAAGGTTTGAATGAGTAGAGCCAGACTGAAAAATTCAATGCCATAGCCGGGATTTGAACCGCGTATCTCCCGCTCTCCGCGCGGTTGCTCTAATCAACTGAGCTACTATGGCCAACGTGCGGACATGACGTTAAATTCTCTGACTCATATGTCGCCACAAAAGGTGCGTGTCTCATAGCATATGAGAACCCCTAATGGTCTACCGGGAAACATACGAGTCAGTTGGAGATTTTAATGTCATGTCGGCACTTTGGCCATAGTAGCTCAGTTGATTAGAGCAACAGCACGGAGAGCGGGAGATCCATGGTACAAATCCCGACTATGGCATTGAGTTTTTCAGTGTGGCTGTACTCATTAAATGACAATTGGTTATTCAGAGCGATTTCCTGAAATCCATGGCCGTACTCTAAGGGTGGGGCGTAGATTTAACTCCATATACGTTTGTGAAGAACCCTTAACTGTGATGAGCGTTATTAAGAATAAATTTCTGTCAACTTTACCAGGTGCACTTGTTGCTAATTTGCTATTAATAGATTTACGATATTATTTCTTCTCTACATTTGAAAGGTTACATCTAGTATGCAGAAATTAGTAAATGAAAATGGAGTTCAAAAGTCACATTAGCATTATATATCTTGAAAATTCATTTTAATACTTTTATGAAGTAGTATAATATTGAATCTTGTGACTTTGTGGGTTCGTAGAATTAAAAGTCCAATTTGCAGAAATTCCAAATATTTTTTATTTCCGTAGAAATACACTGTTCAATTCTCACGTAACAACATTACGTCACGTACACACAGTCTACTAAGGTCGATGACCAAACAGCGTTCTGATTACACCAGCTGTCGTTACAACAACACTCCATCTGTTTATTGCTTACGGCTCTCGCGACTGACTCTTGGCGAATCGTCGCCTTCTTAAATAGCTCATTGATAAATTCTAGATATTTCCGGAACAATACAGAAACTGAATAATCTCTATCAACCAAGACGTCACCAGAAATTTCCATTTATCTCAGTTAGTTTGTTTCGGCAGACCTTTAACTCGCGCTATCTTTAACTGCTTATGCAAGCTCTTTATTACCGTAAAACACTATCCGTCTGTTATCTATTTGCGCCGAAACTTTTATGCCCGTTGCCGCGACAGTATTTTGATTAAAATTTAATGTAAAATTAATTCATTATAGATAAAAGTAAACAATGAAAATAACTGAAAAGTTTTTAAAGCATTATATTTTAGACGTCGGCAACAAAGGATTTTTCTGAATACCTTATTAATACCTACAAATTTATTTAAAATTTAAAACAGGCATTAATATGCATTTAGTTAGATGACTCATAAAATAAAAAAATATACCTATTTACTGGCATAAGCTCGAGAGGTTGGTCAACCCTGTGTAACGGGCCAACGGTTTCTGTTTTAACTAGAACTTAGCAATGTTGCATTCAGCAAACAACAGTTAGATAATCATTACGTGTGTACAAAAGATATCAGGTTTCACGACAAAATAGCATTAAATAAGAATATTTCGAGAAGTTTACTTCTTAGTGCTTGACTATGCCTAAATGTAGTAGTTGCATGCCAGGAACACATTAAGGTGCACTTCTCCATAAACTGCAGGTTTCCACCAATCAGAAATTTGGGATGTAACGCTAGTAACCCTACAAAATACTAATTGTTGATAATGTAGGAACATGTCGACTGTTCTTATATGTTCAATCGAAAAAATAACTATCCAGATTTTGGAAAATGTTTATTTGTTGGACTCAAGCGAAATGAGATGCAAAGGCATACGACGAGACTAATAACCTAAGAACATTTCTATGCACTATTCATGGATTGGGGAAAATACAATATTTAACTCCATTATCAGAAACATATGAATATTGTACTTCGAAGATTTATCACGAAGTATGAAACTATCGAGTTTGTGGCTTCACTACCCTATTTTGAAATAAACACTCAATATTAAGCATTGAGTTGACTTATCTAAGTACTTAAAATTCTGAGGCTTACTAAAATGTAAATCAGAGATCTGTTAAGGGGAAAGTCCAATAATTGAACGTAGACCATGCAAAGTAATTTATAAATATTTTAAACTTAGACTTATGATTGGACATAGTGCACAAAAAATCTGCTGCGGAGTAGAACTGCAACGCAGAGAAGAGAAGCCTGGAAAGTGACGCATGCGACACTTGCAAGTAGCTGCTGGACATCTCTCGTCAGCTCTGTGAGTGTGGGAGGACGGCACTCCTTACGTATGTCATGTGTAAACCGCTGCCCTCAGGGGTAAACAATCCCCCCCCCCCCCATAGAATGCTCCGTTATGCCTATATGTTCCTACACATTCTGGACTCATTTTCGGGTGCTTTCAGCTATATTCCGCATCCGAGTTTAGGCACACAGGCCCCACACAGAACAGAGATAATGCCATCAAACTCTCAAACGAATATCGGTATGAGCATATTAGATCTGCACGATAGAGAATATTTTGCTTTCGTAACGAAACTTGTTTTTAGAAATTTCAGTGAAAATTACCGTTTTGAGACATTTTATTTAAATCGGGGCGTAAATGTAAATTTCAGTTGCAGTGGTAGGACATTGTCTCTTTTCTTCTGTTATTTAATAGAAATTGCTGTAAATAATCCTAAACCCTCTCCGTAAGTAAGTACTGTTACACTTTTGTAGATTTCAAACAATTATATCCACAAAATTCTTCTTGACATTTGCTCTAATACGAAAATTGCCCATATAAACCATGGAATCTGTTTCACTAGTGCTACGTTTTTTAAGCCTAGCTTCATGAGGCGTGAGGCTACCTTCATATACGAGGGGGACCCAAAAGAAAGCGGATTGTTGTCATAAAAACTTTTTTGATGAACCTTTTTACAAAATTACTTCAGGCATCTTCAAAATACTCTCCATTACATGCGATGCACTTACTGTTGAAAGCATGTTTAGAACCCTTCAAGTTTGATATTGTCCAGTACCCTTTGCGAATCTGTTTTTAACGCCTCCACATCGTCATAACGCTCCCCTTTTAGCGTTTTTTTTTTCATTCGTGGAAGTAGGAAAAAGTCGCACGGGGCTATGTCCGGCGAATACGGAGCGTGGGGAACGACAGACCACCTCTGAGATGCCAAATAGTGGCTCACTCGTGAGACCGTGCGTGCTGGAGCGTTGTCGTGATGCAGAAACCAGTCACCTGATCGCCAAAGTTCCTCCTCACATCCTCCCGCAGACGCCTTAAAACATCCAAGTAAAAGTGCTGGTTGACAGTCTCGCCAGGGGGTACGAATTCCCGATGCACAATTCCACGAACATCAAAAAAGACAATGATCATCGTCTTCACATTTGACCTCACTTGTCTTGCCTTTTTTGGTCTGGGAGATTTGGGAGTCCTCCACTGGCTTGACGCTAGCTTGGTTTTTGGGTCATACCCGTAACACCAACTCTCATCCCCTGTAATGACTTTGTTCAAGAAGTTTGGATCACGTGCAATCTCTGTTTTCAAGTCCTGACATACATTCATGCGGATGGTTTTGTGCTCCTGTGTAAGAGGGCGCGGAAAAAATTTAGCAGCAGCACGTCTCATGTGCAAATCCTCCCTCAAAATCCGCTGGCACGAGCTCCAACTGATTCCTGTCGCTGCTGAAATTTGGTCGATCGTTTGGCGACGGTCGTCGTTGATCTTTTGCCGGACCTTTTCGATTTTCTCCTCATTTCGCGATGTTGTAGGGCGTGCAGAACGAGCTTGGTCTTCAACACACATCTCACCACGTTTAAAGCGCCCAAACCACTCGGAAACCTGTGTTCGGCTCATAGCGTCCTCCTGGAAATCTTCCTGAAGCATTTGGTGTGTCTCCGTTGCAGTTTAAGCAGGAAACAAAATTTCGCACACTCTCTTTGTTCTTTTAAAGTTGTCATAACGACTTCGCAGAGGTAATCCGCAAACAGTCACAGAAACACAATATCACGCTTGCACGTTCAGCTCTACACTGACGCCGTCTGCATAGCTGTTTCATGAAGGTCTCTACTAACACCATCTAGCGTGAGAACCCTGCACTACGTCTACGAGTGGCAGCGCCCTCGGAGTCCGGTTTCTTTTGGCCCGCCCCCATCGTATGAGAGAAGGTTTTACAGTTGTGTGATAGGGTTTTAATTGTTTTGTTCGTTTTTCTTTCTTCCTTCCTCCCTTTTCCTTCTCTTTCTTTCCTTATTTTTTATAAATCATGAAATTCTACATTTAACGGCAGCAGCTTTTGTATCGGTTTTAATTCCTTAATATTTAAAGGGATCCCCAGCAGTTTTGGAAGCATTTCGATGGACCCGTGATACTTTAAAAGGATCTTCAGTTCGTGGAAATAAAATAAAAGTGCAATGTCATGTCCGCAGTCTATGGCAGATAAATAAAAATACATTTATCCTATTTAAGGTCTAATCAGAGAGATTCAAATTTTAATGCCCGATGTTTAATATCCACATGACAAGCGAGATCAGAAATGAATCACCACACCACAAATGTTTGGAATAGGGATCTATAAACAAGTTAACAGCTTTTCAGCTCTGGATATCGTTATAGTTAGCTCCGATTCTAAAATCAATAGAAATTAAATAAAAAGTAAAACCAACATGTTTTTTTCTCTCCCACTGGTTTGCAGTCATTTATATATATTTCAATTGCAGTGTTTCATCTAACCGGCAAATGTCCAAAGCGTTTAGCTACGGTTTGGAAATATCCAGTTGGAACATTTCAAAGGACTGAATGAAATCATGGTAACTGAGTTTCGGGAGGTCTGGGATTTGATTCTTGTTGGCTACCTGCTCTAAACTTCGGTTTTATCTTTAGGAGTGGTTTCTCATCTACCGTAGTGTCATTTTGGGCTCATTCTGTTTGATTGTAAAGTTTAAGCTGAGTTTCAGGTTTCGTGGCATGAGGATGTGCCGGACTGATGGTATAGACCGCGCAATGGTTCTTGAACACTGAAATATTGAAATGAAAGCTTTGATGCGGGTCTCTTACAAGTTCAGGTTGCTGAAATTAAAAAATGCTCTTTATTTCCGCAGAAAGACAGTTTGTACACCCTTGGCAGCAGAATGACGTAATGTATACCAACACAATCTCTCGCGGCTTCTGCACACGTAAATAAACAATAGTTCACTTTCAGAGCACAGCTGCACGCATACAATCATCGAGTCCAATTACGTCTGTCTCGTGAAACTAACTGCGGCTTCTTTTTATACCTGTACTCATTGTTCTAGAAATTAATGGAATTTTCTGTAACAATCAAGAAAGCAAACCTTCCAGTCAGCTATCTGTCTCTTTCTTTCTGTTTCGGCAAGCTGTTATCTCTGCGCTGCACTATCTGTCCTTTTGCGCAAGCCCGCCTGGCCAGTCGCAACAATGCCTCGTGACAAAATTTTAATTCCTCTTCTCCTGACATATCTTCATTTGTTGAGTGATTATCTCTGTATCCTTGTCACTGTTTCCATCCCATTATCTTCTATGTTTTCATCCATTAGAGCATCTTTTTTCCTAATACTTTTGTTTTATTTCATCCACATGATAGCATACCTTTTCCCATTCCATTTGTCCAATTTGCTCAAATTATTGGCGACACAACATTTCGTCTTCTGCAAGCATCCTATTGTTCGGCATTTGTTCATATTAATTCTTTAGGATTCTGATCCAGATATTACGAAGGAAGCCTTAAGGTTGCATGGTTATATTCTGATAATATTTGGTCAATCAAAAAGTTCTTCTGAGTCGTCTTGTTGGCTAGAATTAAATAATACAATTTTGTTTTGTGCTATTTTCATCAAACGGGATATTGTGGTTTTGTAACCAAGAAAGCATATGTCTTCTTAAAGAATTTGACGTTAGAGGCTTATCTGTTTGTGCATTATGTTAAGAGGAATTGCCTATTGCTAGCTCCGAGTTAAGAGATAACTTTGGAATTAAAACTGTGCTTAACAATTTAACATAATGTTCAGTATTCATTTCTTTACGAATACTTAATATGTGTATGACTACCACAACTTTACTCGGGGAGGGGGTGGTGGCAGACGATTCACACGGCATACTGCATAAGTAACAGGAGTGATAATTTCGCTGAATATTAGACGAATTCAGAAGAAAAAGGATAGACCTGGGCTCGCTGACTGTTCTATGGCTGAAGTTCATTGTTCTAGAATCATTGTGGAACTTATACGAATGAACAGCTGTCATGGTTACCAACCAGTGTGCCAGTGAAATATCTCGGGGGGCTATTGGACCCTGGACTTACTTGGAACGCCCTCATCTGTCGGTCTGTTACACTTTCGTTTGCAGGGCTATCAAAACTGTACCATTTATTCAACAGGCGCATCTTCCTTGGCTATGAAGCCTCCCTGTTTCTTTACACATCTCTAGTCTGACCTATTTTTGCGCATGCAGCTCCAGTCTGGGGTGGCACCAGCAACTAATCTCCGCCGAATGTAGGTACTACAAAACAGGGTGCTCCGTACAGCTACAAATGCTCCATGGTCATAAGAAACCAACTTCATGAGTTTGGTCTTCTACCCGTTCACCAGTACATCCGCCGGCTGGCAGGTCCTTTCTTTTACTATCTCCAAGAGGTCCCTGAAGCTGTTACATACAATCTCAGCACTCGCACTCGCCGACCAACTCACCTCAAGCACAGACTGCCACAAGATCTTCTTCTCAGTGACATCTCCAGCACAGGTGACCCAGACGTGTGATTACTACCATCACACTTTAAGATTTCAACTTTTTTTTTTGTAATTTTACGTCACCCAACGTTAAATTATTTCGGACAGTGAATGAGATGGGTGAAATGATGCTCAAGTGTGTCCAGGGTGCATGGAGCTACCTGACATTCGTCTTTAAGCATAAGGGAAGCCCCCAGAAAAAACCGTATCCAGGTAGGACACCCTGACCGAGATTCGAACTCGGGACCTCTTGAACGTGAGGCAGACATGGTACCATCTACGCTACTGAGGCGGGCTGTTCAATTTGTGTTACATTTACCCTACCATATTGCGACTTTGTGGCTTCGTAGAATTAAAAGTCTTGTTTGCAAAAATTTAAAACGCTCTTCCTTGCAGTAAACAGCAACTTGGTACACGTCTTGCAGCAGTAAAATAACTTGGCATACACGAGTCTTCAAGGTCGTATCGTTACTCTTGCCACACGTAAACAAAAAAAAAAGTAATCACTGCGGTATACTTCAAATGTCCACACCCACAATTACTGTACAGCTGCAAACACAATTAACAACTCATTAGCAACTGACTCCGCTCTAACACTTTGCAGTCTTGTATATCTCCAGTAATTGTATCGCTCGCGATACATAAGTGCGAGGATCTACTTTCATCAGTCCTGGACCCATAGGACCAGAACCCGGGCCTCTCGGGTTTTTGCCATAGGACAGTACCTATTTTATAAACTGCCCCCCCCCCCGCTGCACATGGCAGACAGGACGGTAGTGGATACGCCACTTATGCGCCGGTCCTTAACGGACCGGCTACCAAATAACCTTGGTGGGGCCGCCGGTGATCTAGCTTACCAGGTACTAGCTCTGCAGGATAGTACCCGGGACTTATGAGGCAACCTTCTACCCCCTCCGGGTGGCCGCAGCCTGGCCGGAGGTACCCAATCTCCCGTGGATATCGGGAACACACTGCCCCCTCGAGACCAACCCAAACCGAACAACTCCCAGAGGGAGGGGCTCGGTAGTTCGGCCCGAGGTTCCTCTAGTAACATCAGAGATACCACGAGTGCTAAGGGTCCGCAGCGCCCGCAATAGGGCAGCTGAAAGGGACGGATCCCCTCCCCTAATGGCGCTCGCGATACAGCGAGACAAAGATGGAACTATCCAGCCATTTCTTTGTCTCTTTCTCTCTTTGTTGCTTTCTCTCTCGGCAAGATTTCAGCGTTCGCCCATGCGCCGGCTACGGCTTGCGGCCGCGACACAATGCCTCGGTGACAATATTTAGTTAAAGGAGCCGTTCACGGCTACCTCTATTATGTGTTCTATTCTTATGTTTCTGTATTACAAACATCTGTAAAGCGTACTTGATGGACAGTAAATTAAATGCAAAAAAAAAAAAAAAAAAAAAAAAAAGACTTGTACGAATGCTTACTGGGATGGACATTAGAGAGCTGCCAGTTAAACAGGTCTCTTGGGCAGCTCCAGAAATACTTAGAACCGCAGAGCTTAGAAATTTAGGGACTTACACGATCTGCCAAAAATGATCTATACACCTTCATTCGTCGCTTCTTCTTGAAGATTCTTTAGTCTTCTACACTTCACATGTACGGAATTATTCAGATCGTAGTCTTATAACATGCTATAATGGTGTTTTTAGACGGATAGAATGGGATGTACTAACGTAGAACGTAACACGACGTACCTGCTATTTATTTGCAGTTTTCCTATGAATTAAGATATTTTTATTGATTTCAACTTTGCGGTTATTTTTTAAGCTTAAATTGTATATCTGTACCACAATAGTTAAGTGTATTAAGGAGCCGCTTTGCAAAGCTTTCCAGTTAAATAGAATTAAATAACTGAAATTGTACCTCTCAATAAATATTGCAGGGAGAGTTTTTGGATGAGGATATGGAATAGTACGTTGTAGGTATAGACACCCCTGGTGTATGTAGAGCTGGTAACATTTTGCATTTAATGAGACATATGAATGTGCATACGTTACTTACTGGGTCTTACTGTCTGGGCGTGTTTACATTCTTCACTTGTAACAAGACAACCGTCCCATCTCTGTTTGGCCAGTATCGGAGGGAAGTTCATTTTAAGGGAAAATGTAAGAAATTGATTTTCGTTTGATATTGACTTCGGTGACCGAGTTCAAATCCCGCCAGCGCTGCCCTGGGAGACAGGTGTTTTCTTCATTCCTCAAAATGGCAAATGCCAGGGAGGTAGCCAAAACATACCCTGGGGTGCTTCCATTCTAAATTACTTTTCTTATTCTCCTCTTGTTCAGTATTTACTTTTTTATGATTCTTATACTTTTATTTTTAGCTTATTATAGTATTTACAACCAAGTTGTACACCTTCACACTTATATTTACTTCTTTAATTGTCTAAAAGTACTTATCCAACTACACATTTTATATTATTTTTTCAGACTATTTTAAATCCTAACATTTTGTTACTTTGAACGTTTTGTTATTAAACCGTTTATGATTGGTTCCTAGATTTCCTTTCCTGACTGTCATTTTCTTTCTCTGAACATCCCTACGGTGTCGTATAATGTAAGAATAGAGGTCAAGGATATAAATAAGGTTGCATATGTTTGTTTTTAAAGTAATTGTGAACCTGAAAATGCCCGCCTCGGTAGCGTAGATGGTAGCATGTCTACCTCACGATCAAGAAGCCCCGAGTTCGAATCTCGGTCAAGGTGGGTTACCTGGATAAGGTTTTTTCCAGGGTTTTCCCTTATCCTGATAGACGAATGTCAGGTAACTCTAAGCTCTATGGACCCTGGACACATTTGAGAACCATTTCACCCATTTCATTCACCGTCCGATATGACTTAACGATGGAGGACGTAAACTTAAAAAAAAAAAAACAACTGAAAATGTTGATTTGTCTGTAACATATTTTTAAACAAACGAAAAAAACCGAATTTTGGTTATACTATGCAAAACAATTATAATACCTGTTGACATTGTTAACGATGTCGCTATTAATGTCGCTAAACCAATTATTCCTTTCAAGTTATCTTATTTAGACGAAGCAATATTTTCTGAGACCGAAAAATCCAATATCGATGGAAATAAATCATTTCTTTCACACTAGCGGTGTGTCCAAATCTTAGTCTACACAGGGCTAGTGTGGAAGAAATAATTAATTTCCCTCACTTTACCTAAAACATAGTGGTTTAACTATGAAACCTGGGACTTGAGTACTTACAGCATACTAAATCGCCACAAAAGGTGCGTGTCTCACAGCATATGAGAACCCCTAGTGGTTTACTGGGAAACACACGAGTCGGTTGGAGAATTTAATGCCATGTCGACATGTTGGCCATAGTAGCTCAATGGTTAAGAGCAACCGGACGGAGACCAGGAGATCCGTGGTTCAAATCCCGGCTATGACATTGAATTTTTCAGTCTGGATCTACTCATCCAAACAGCCTACACACGGCTAATGTTGAAGAAGTAATTAATTTCCACTCATCTACCTAAAAGATAGTGATTTAGCTATGAAGCTTGGGACTTAAGTACTTACAGCATGGTAAGTTGCTACATTGTATATAAAAACCCATAGTGATTTACCGGGAAACAAACGAGTCAGTTGCAGAATTTGTCATGTCGGCATGTTGGCTATAGTAGCTCAGTGGTTAAGAGCAACCGGGAGAACCATGGTTCGAATCCCGGCTATGACATTGAATTTTTCAGTGTGACTCTACTCATACATCCAATATCTATATTTCACATAAAATATGTTTTGATGATTTCTGAATAAAAAATGCATTTTTTGAGAAAGATCAGCCCACACAGCCACGCGCGAGCCCACCCTAGTGTGTATGCTTGTGTTGTGTGGTGTGGTGTGGTGTGTGTAGACAGTATAATTTAAAAAATTCGGTTAAAATCAAACTTGTAATTTAAATTTTAACATACTTGATGCAAATATATAAAATGGGTGGCGCACAGTTCCACGTTGTCGCTACAGTTTGAAGCAAACAGTGTTTAGCTCAGGATAAAGCAATGAGGTTTCTCTCAGGGTATGCGTGGATATGTATGAGAAGGATGGTTTTAATGACACTGGAATGCCCGTTTCAAACTGGTTTAATGACTGCTTCTGTTTATCATTACATTAAACTTGAATTTGCCGACCAAGAGTTACCAATATTACTGTTTAGAGTTACTGTATGTGAAATACTTATTACTCGATAAAAATTAATTCGTTATTCACGTACATAAGAACCGACAAATATCTTCTCTCATCACTTCTGGTCTGCCCTCAACCAAGACAGAAGAAGAGGACTGCCCTAATCGGCTCCAAGACACGAAATGTCTGTCCTGGTCACAGCTGCGCGTGGGTGTGTAGCTTTCACTTTTGTAAGCCTTCTTTTCACACAAAGATTCCCTTTGTGACTATCTTTGTCCATTGTGATTATTATAATACTCGGCCATGCCATTATAAAGGGTCCGAAGAATACCTATTCAAACGGAGTCAAGTGCTATCCTTTAGAACTCTGCTAAGGACAGTGTTTCTTACGTTTTTTTTTTTTTTGTTGCTAAACAACTATTCAACCCCGTTGCTATTCGACTCAACTGCACCTGCACGCGTTCCACACAAATATACATTCATTTGAAATCCATCATGACTCTTTACTTATTTCAATCCTTTAATTTCGGTATCATACTTCAGGAACACATCACGGAGGTGTTAAGGAACATCTTCCTATTATAAACTATCTTAACAAAGATGATGTTTGGATATTTTTAATTTTCTAAAAAGTTTCATATCTAAAATATCACAAATAAAATGCACACCTTAAATTGGCTGCGAATAGCCTGTGAAGTCATTCATCTTATGTGAATTTTGTATATTTGCAAACTGGAGTAACAGACAACATACAAAGAAAACCATAAATCTCGTTAAAATACAAAGTTTATGTCAAATAATGTCTGTGTAGCCAATTTCGAAATATTCTTTATAACTTGGTTACATTCTCAAATACTTATACTCTTTGCCATCTGCTTAGATGCTATTTGCTCCCTCTCTTGGGTCATGCACAAAGAAAATGGGCACGATCTATTTTGTAGCTAAAGCCCATAGTATTTCTTCCTTAACTACAAGGAAATGTAGAAATAATAATACCTCCGTAACAATTTTTGTTGTTGTTAAGTTATAATTTTTGATAAATAACTGGTGCTGAGTTTATAAACCGAACTTGCGGACAGAAACAGAATTTTGAAACTTTTTGTTTGTACGTTTACTTGCATTCAAGAATGATTTCATCATTTATTTGAAAACTTGATAATCGTTGTGGCATATTACTCCCTCTAAAGGAGGGAAATTAATGAAGCATCCAGTCTAAAGTATTATGAACAAATGTTGCAAGAACAGAAGCTAAAATAGTGTACGAAAAGCTTCGGTATGTACATTTTCAAAGTTAAAGAACTTATACCAATACTGTGACGTGGTGAGTTGGTGGAGTCAAAAGTCTTATTGCAGTAAACAGAAGCTTTGTACAGCCCTTGCAGTAGCAAACAGACGTGACATTGACAAACAACAGTCTTCAAGGTCGTCTATTTACTCCGCCACACGTAAAAATGCAAAAGATACCACTGCGGTACATCACACAACTCAACTCCACTACACAACTGCAACTGACTGTTTCTCACACTCTGCCGCTATTTATACCTCCCAGTCACTGTTCTAGAATGCAGTAGACCAGTAGAATGCGACGGTATCAGAAAAGCGAAAAATTCCAGACTTCTATTTCTCTCTCTGTTTCTTTCTCTCTCTCTCAGCAAGCGTCCAGCTCTGCGCGCTACTCTTGCCCACGCGCACCCGGCACTGGCTTGTAGCAGCTCCGCCACAACAATGCGATCAGTGACAATACTTATTTCATTCTTATCCTCTCGAAATTCTGTATGCTTAATCTTGTTTACATGTCGACTTGTGTGCAATAGAACCGTACTTAGAAAGGCTTATGTAGATAAACCTGAACCAGATAGAATATTAGCTTTTGGAAGAATTGTCTGTTGAAAAAAGGGGGATAGTAAGTCATATGACCGAGCGGGATGGCTCAGGCAGTTTTGTTTTGGAGCCCGCATTCTGGAGGCTGTATAACGGGTTCGATTCCCGTGGTCTACCTACCTGGCCCATGCTGGCGAATGCTGGGTAGCTTAATTACATCTCCCAAATTTCTTGTCCCTCCATAATCATTTTACTTCATCTTTCATCTGGTGATCTCTTTCAGGGTAAGAAGTGTCGGCGGGTGTTTCGTGTTGACTGGCGGGATGATATTATGCTCTGAAGAAAACTACTTCCTCATCCGGTAGGTCTGATCTGGTTTCTGGGACATTTTCGAACCACAGTATGGGGGAATGTCCGGTGTCCTGGCTTACCGCGGGAGGTTTCCATCTAAGTAAAATGTAGGGACGCTGCCCTCTGCATTGTCGTGACTCCTTTGGACGACCGCCCTCTGTCTGCTCTCGCCTCATCTTTCCTCCAGGGAATGCCCTCTACGGGGCAAAGGAACAATAGATAAGAATGATTGCAGTGCCAACTTTAAAAATATAATATCTTGTTTATAAAACAGATAATCATTCATTTCTGAATTTTCTTTCATTTTAAAAATCCTTTCTAAATCGTATTTTTTCACTTAAATAAATAATAACATGATTTAACAATATTGTAATAGAAATTAATTGATCTTTCACATTAGCCGTGTGTAGGAAGCACTATGAAAGAGATGAGCCAGACTGAAAAATTGAATGCCATAGCCGGGATTTGAACCACGGATCTTCTGGTCTCCGTCCAGCCACTCTAACCATTTGAGCTACTATGGCCAACGTGCCAACATGATATTCAATTCTCCAACTGACTCGTGTTTTTCCCGGTAAACCACTAGGAGTTCTCATAAACACATGAGACAACTACCTAGATGGCGACTTACTATGCTGTAAGTACTTTAAGGCCCGGGCTTTATAGTTCGGACCACTATTAGGTACAATTAATGGAAAGTAATCTTTCACACTAGCCGTATGTAGGACGCACTATGAAAGGGTAGAGCCAGACTGAAAAATTCAATGCCATAGCCGGGATTTGAACCACGGGTCTTCTGGTTTCCGTCCAGCCGCTCTAACCATTTGAGCTACTATGGCCAACGTGCCGACATGACACTAAATTCTCCAACTGACTCGTGTTTCTCCTGTGTTTCTCATAAACACGTGAGACAACTACCTTAATGGCGACTTACTATGCTGTAAGTACTTTAAGACCCCACTATTAGGTACAATTAATGGAATAACCTGAATATTACAATAATTACAATAATATTACAATAAAATGACACATAATCTAACAAAGTAATAGATTAAGCTCCACTGTGCTATAGATTATCTCCAGAAAAATAATTTTGTGGCTTCTGATTATCTACAACCCATTAATGATATGTATTAATGTTTATAAATAACATACTTATAATCGATAATATTTAAATAACTTACATATATCACAGCTCTTTACAGGAAGTATGTACAACTAAGCACAGTGTGGCAATCATATGTAAACGCCTCTTTACCGTAAAGAGAGGGAGACACTGCGTTTTTTATTCCAACTAACAGAGTGGTGCTTTGGAAATGTTTGGCGCCACTTCAGACATGAGGAACGTTCATCAAACATTTTTAATAGCTGGACATAAAGGCTGCCATAGTAGGGGCGACAAATAAAACAGAGCACTTTCGCATGTGTGCTTATGAAAGGGTTTCGCAGAGCTGTAAAATCCAAGAAAAGTTGCAAAGCTGACGAAAGAGGAAATTACTAAAACAGTGTCAAAGCCAGGCAGGAACACGAAGGCAGTAAAGGATCCAGGAACAAGAAAACGAAGCATGAATTGGAGAAACTTGGCAGAAGCGGAAATAAAGTGTATTTGCCTCTTCACATTACGCTCGGAGAAGATTTCATTAGCAGTGAGAAGAATCTCAAAAGATAGGCAGCAAAATGTCTCTAAAGAAAGCGTGTAGAGTATCCATTTATACACACGATTTTCATTGCTTTCCTTCACTGCCTTCCAGAAAATAAGGTAACACCAATCTCAGATTATCGGAAGCGACAGATTAGATTATCTATAACAATTGTAGGATTATTTTTACTCATTATATTAATTCAGATGTATTCCTTTTATATAGAAATCTCCCATCTCAGGATTCAATTCTAAGCAATTAAATGTATACACAGTTGTTGCTGTCGTATCTTGTAAAACTGAGTCGATATTGCTTAATTTGAAATCCAGTTTAGGTATTTATCATTAATAATATACAGTGATTGAAAAATTGCTTAGAAAGGATTTTAGAATTTTTTTAAAACTAGGAGTAATGCATGCTCAGTTTCTTCTCGGGCAACAAGCCAGGTGAAAAGACGATCAGATATCGACGTTTTGGGAGTGTACATCTCTCCCACCATCAGGATATTTATAATATGTTATAACCACAAATGAAATACTGGATATAACACAAATATAAACAAAGACAAAACACTATCAAAATTGGCATTACTGAACAAAAGCTGTTTTCAGATAATTGCCAGGCCAGGAGATGGCGTGAGTATAGAAAATTGTGTCAAAGAAACTAACTACTTAACTTGATTATCAAGCTGTATTGATCTTTGCTTCTTAAATCGACGGATTTCCATTTTAAGGCCGGTTTCCAAGAGGAGCTAAACTGAAACCGGCCTTAAAATGGAAATCCGTCGATTTAAGAAGCAAAGATCAATACAGCTTGATAATCAAGTTAAGTAGTTATGTTTCTTTGACACAATTTTCTACACTGACGCTATCTCCTGACCTGGCATTTAATTTACACAAAACAGTCTTTTGTTCAGTAATGCGAATTTTGATAGTGTTTTGTCTTTGTTTATGCTTGTGTTATATCCAGTATGTCATTTGTGGTTATGATATTTTATAAATATCCTGATGATGGGAGAGATGTACACTCCCGAAAACGTCGATATCTAATCGTCTTTTTACCTGGCTTGTTGCCCCAGAAGAAAGTGAGCGTATTCGTTGCCAAGAAAGCGTCAGGTCTTAAAGGATTAATGCATTTTTTATGTTTACTCATTATATCTAGTCAACTTATCTTTGAAATTTATATACTAGATACACAGTAGTATTGTGACTTTGTAGGTTCGTGAAGTTTAAAGTTCAATTGCACAGACTCAAAATGTTCTTTACCTCCACCGAATTACAGTTGGAACACTTGCCGATTACACAGAATTACGTAGCGCACACAATTAAATTCACCAGTTCGTCCGTCCCAGTTCCACTCTGCACTCGCAGTTACGTACACTCCTCCGATGCACGTACACAGTCTTCCAGTCCGTTCACTCACTGGGCGCTCCTCACGGCTGCTCGCCAAGAACTGAGCTCACTCGCCAACTGCAGCCCATTTTTATAGGAATATCGCGGTTTCTCGAAGTCTCGCGATTCGGTGAATCATCCTGCAGGTTCCAGACGTCAAGGAGGGGGAAAGAGATGGCTAACGATGTTTTTCCAACCATCCCGCTCGTTACCGCTACAAGACAAATGGGTAGGCGTGATCGAATGGTTCCCGTCTGCTGCTGCTACCCTGCTGCTGTTAGCTAGCCGTGCCTTCCAATAATTAGGTGACAGTATGAAAAGTAGAAAGTAGACTTAGAAAAAGTTTATATTAAAAGTTTGTATGAATAAGCCTAAATGACACTGAAATTGTAATCAACTGAAACATAGATTATTTTTTATCGGAATAAATATAATGCCAATAATTTCCTAAGTACCTAAAAAGAACGAATTTTACAATTTGTTTCAAATAATTCCAGTAGTATTACCAAATTTTCCCGAGAGTGTAATCTGGCAGAAGATACTCAGAGTTTTCGAACCACTCTTCTTTTTCTATGCAAGAACTCGAAACTGTCACTGAAGAGTAAATATTTCATCATTTGTACGATTCATGAGATCCGGAGTTCTAAACTCGGTGAGAGTGCGTTTCTGGATACGGTTTATCCGGGGTTTTCCCTTATTCTGAAAATTTTCTTTTAATTAAAGTCCTCCAACGTTAAGTCATATCGGACGATGAATGAAATAGGGAAATGATGCTCAAAGGAGTCCAGGTTCATGGAGCTTAGCTACCCGACATTCGTCTTTCAGGAAAAGGAAAACTACCTTATTGAGGTAAATCACCCCTACCGGGTTTCGAACTCGGGACCTCTTGATCAGCTAACTCTAAGCTGTATGGACCCTGAGCTCATTTTAACATTATTTCACAATTTCATGCATCATCCCATACACTTTACATTGGTTTACGTAGTTTAATAATAATAATGATGATGATGATGATGATGATAATAATAATAATAATAATAATAATAATAATAATAATAATAATAATAATAATAATAATAATAATAATAATAATAATAATAATAATAATATTAGTAATAATAAAAGTAACAATAAATCATTAGTACGACCCCTGAATGCACTCTTGCATAGTTCGATGATAGCGAATTCATACATAGTCCACAACACGCGCATGTTTCATATAACTGAATATTAATAGCTAAGTGTCCTGCGCCGTGGCGTAGTGGGCTTTTTTTGTGGTTGTGTAATTTTACGTCCTGCAACTTTGTCATATGGGACGGTGAATGAAATGGATGGAACGATGCTCAAATGTGTCCAGGGTCCATGGAGCTCAGAGCTACCTGACATTCGGCTTTAAGGATAAGTGAAACCCCGGAGAAAGACTTACCCAGGCAACTCACCCTGACCGAGATTCGAACTCAGGACCTCTTGAACGTGAGGCAGACACGCTAACATCTACGCTACTGAGGCGGGCGTAGTGGGCTAAGGCAACATGCCTTGGTTCCCTGCCACAGAATTCGGCCCGGGTTCGATCTCACCCCTGGTGGTGCGGATTTTAAGTCCGGTGTAGGACCGGTGTCTACTCAGTATCGTGAGGAAATTGAGGAGATTGCGATAGATATGCGGCCCTGGTCACGAAAGCCAACTTTCCGGCTGGGGTGTCAATATTCTGACTACATATCCTCCCCATATCGGTTGGAAGATCACCCACTTCTTCCTTGCGCATGTGTGCGTGAGGCCGGTAGTCGGGTTGTCAGGAATTGGCCTTCTATGAGCTGTTACGCTATGGGTTTTAAGGTTATGTATGCGAATTTAGAATATCTGGTGAAAGCTCTTATTTTGTCTTTCCTAGTAATAGTTTAAATTTTTCAGGAAGTTTATTAATAACTACATTTCATAAAATTGTTTTCCTGTTGGAGTTAATCATAAAGATGGAATTAATAACAGTCCGATAAAAGTTATTAACCAATTTACTGAAAGATTGTATATACTTCATCATGTTTAAAAGTGATAAAGTAAAGGTCGTAAAACTCAAATAATATGAAACTATTTTGCACTGTAAAAAGAGATAATTAGAATAATTTACATACTCCAATAAAATGACTATAAATTTAATGAGGAAATTAAATTTAAAATGTCGATATAAGAATTGAATGTAACTTTAATTACCTAAACAAATTTGTTGTGGCGTGCACAGTTTTGATCACACATGCCTTATCTGCGTTAAATGGCTATCTTCTTAGCATAATATCCGGCAGATTTTGCGCATTGCACAGCATAGTAAAATGACTTTAACGTCAAACTTGCACATACTTAATTTAGGTTATAGCTGGATCGTGCCTCTGCATCTTAATTAAGGACAAATAAGCTTAGAGAAACCCAGTGTGTTAAAGCTGATAGTTGTGTAGCAGGCTAGAAGATGAATTGGGTTCTTTCTGAACGGTCATCCAGAGGATTAGTGACATACTTGCAGGGTGATGCAGTTCACTTCTGCCTTATGTCATCCATAATTGCACAAGAGGAGTAAAGAAAGTGGAACTGCTTAGCAATTGTTACTGAGAATGATAACTACAGAAAACATATAAACAAAGTGGGACTTTGTAAAGATGAACCCATTTGTGGAATGTGCAAACAAGATAAGGAGACTGCCTCATATACACTTTTTGACTTCCAAATTCTGGTAAAGAAACTTCCATTTCTAAAATCATGGAAAATCTACAAATGGATACCGACCGTGGAACCTAAATACATAGGTAAAACTGCTTAAGGACAGAATAGATTTTGGGAAACGTTGAAAGTGTTGCTTTTGTTTTATATATATATATATATATATATATATATATATATATATATATATATATATATATATATACACACACCGTAAACATTATACATTACATACACACATTGCACCGTAGCACAACTTTTAGAGCGAGCGAAAGAGCGAATCGCAAGATGAAGTACAGATGTATTTTTTAGATGTGGCGCATGACCTTGCTCGGATGTGTGCGTGTGACATCATGCAAATCAATGGTTGGAGTAAGATCTCTGCTTTCACCTGCAGATTTCTGATAAAGCTAGCAGGTTAGATATGAGATTACTAACCTGACACCCCTTTTTCTTCCAGATAAACAAGTGGACTCGACCAAAAACTACTGCGCAACGTTACATCATACGCCACGTCTAAAAATACATCTGTAGTCTTTTTTTTTTTTAATGTACGTCCTCCAACATTAAGCCATATCGGACGAATGGAAAGGGTGAAATGCTCAAATGAGCCCAAGATCCACAAAGCTTAGAGTTAACCGACATTCGTCTTTTAGGATAAGGCAAAACCCCGGAAAAAACACTATCCAGGTAACTCACCCTGACCGAGATTCTAACTCGGTACCCCTTGAACGTGAGGCAGACACGCTACCATCTACGCTACCGAGGCGGGCTGTAGTTCGTTATTACATTGCATATATTATCGCATATTTGATACTGTAATTCAGCTTCCAAAACATTTAACCAGAGCTTTAACATTTTACTACCATTTATTTATGTACCTACCTACCTACTTATTTAGTTATTTAGTTATTTATTTACTCTATTATTTATTCATTTGCTGCTCCAGGGCAAATCATATTTATAGCAGCATATGCAAATTATACAATAATTGATGGATAGAGTCAACATGAAAAAGTCAATGCCATGGCCGGGATTTGAACCACGGATCTCCTGGTTTCCGTCCAGTCGCTCTAACCCATTGAGCTACCATGGCCAACGTGTCGTCCTGCCATTAAATTCTCCATTTGACTCGTATATTTCCCCGGTAGACCACTAGGGGCTCTCGCATCAGAGATACACTGTTTGTGGCAACTTAATATCCTAAGTACTTGAGTCCCAGGCTTCATCATTTAACTCGTCTTAAGAATTTATTCTGTACTTTGTTAATACCTTTTACGTATATCGGAGTTATAGCACAGTATTCCAATTTAGATCTTATAAAACTATTGTAAAGCCATAGGAGAGAGTCCATGTTTTGGAAATGTGTGCTATTTCTAATTATGAATCCTGTATTTTTAAATGCTAGATTCATATTGTGTCAATATGCATCATAAAGGTATTCAGTAAAATGAATATCCAGATCTTTATGGGATTTTTTGTAGAGTCAGTGTTTTATTGTTCATTATATACTATCAATAGCATTTATCACGTGGTACTTGATACTTTTCCGATTGCGTTGTTGACTGCAGTGAAGTGATGCTCTTCCACTGGTCCAATTAGTATGCGTATTCGCGCGTGAAGTCAGTATGGCCAGGTGCTCAGTTTTTCTGAGTGGCGTAAAAACGTAATGGTGACACGGCTATTACATTAAATGTGTTCAACGTTTTCTTTTAATGTTATGACACCCTGGCTGTGAAGGACTTAACTGAACTGACGTCTGAATGGTATACCTGTGAAGACTGTTTCAACGTGAGACCCCAAATTAAACAAACTGTAAAAAGCCATAAAAATAAAAGGGAAACGCCAATTAGTGTTTTAGGGCAAATGAATGATTTTGTTTAAAGTGCTGTTCACTTTTAAGTTGTACCTTTTCCTGGGATGACTTAAAACGTGGAAGCGTTAAATTACCAAAGGTCCGTATAGAATGGTTAAGGAAAGGTACAAAGTATTTCAAAATTATATGTTTTTAACGATATCTTTATGCTCTTAAAATTTCAAATATAACAATATACAATTTCTCTTTCTTCAAATCTTTAACAATATGTCAATTAATTATCATTGACACTGGTTATATATTGTTATTTCTTTAACTACATTGAAAGTCTTTAGGGTTTCTTTTGTTGTGTAAAGTGCACTTACTCCACGAAATTTGTCTTAATTGACGCGAGAAACACAGGGAAAAATTTGGAATAGTAATTTAGAAGGTATATCCAGAACTTACATAATGAAGCGAAGCCCAACAATGTTGTCCCCAATGTTCCTACGTACGGAGCGACGAAGTGCAGATGCGATGTTCAGTGTCCAAGATCCAAGTCAGAAGTCCTCTTTCTTGTACCGGAACCTCCCAGACGAAAAGTTCAGGCCGATCCCCCCGGTGCAGCGTCAATCAATTGTCCAAGCTTTTGACTCCCTCTACAGGCGAAAGTACGCTTCCTAGCGCTCAGCAACGGAACTCGTAAGAGACTAGATGTAACTAGGCAGCATGGCTGGTAGTCTAACGAGCTGGTGATCACCAATATAGCTCAGGAGCTGAGGGGGGG
The DNA here is from genome assembly GCA_030765055.1 of Mantis religiosa. Lineage (NCBI taxonomy): Eukaryota > Metazoa > Arthropoda > Insecta > Mantodea > Mantidae > Mantis > Mantis religiosa. The sequence continues at coordinate 78,597,027 of CM060958.1, forward strand.
GGGGTAGTAGTTAGCACGAGGTAGATGAATCTTTAGAGGTGATCAGGTGCAAAGTGCATAGATTGTTTTTAAACGACGTGCCTCTTACTATAGATAAGGTACCTATAGATAAGGTAAGTTTTGACTAAAAATTATATTCTTTAGCTGTTTATTTAATTAGTTGATTTAGTTTAGTAAATATGAGCCGAGTGCTTTTCCAACCCTAAAATTCTGCAGTGAAAGCTATGCCGGGGATAAGTCAGGCGTAAACAGCTGACGGTAGAAAATAAGAATACATGTTTGCCGACGGAGTGATACAAACCGCAATGTTTACGTGCGTAACCACTGGAAGCCAGAGAGACTATAATTAGTCTCATATCTAACTTGAGCTAATTAGCTAAATTATAATAAGATATGATAGAATATCTACCCCGTGTGGAGTAAATCTCGTATTTCACGGCAGAGGAACTCCTTAGTTACGATGTCAGTCTAATTATAAAACGAACCGTACATTTCCAAGGTTGAGGGAGGTTAAGAAAATAAGGGTTACAGATTGCTCTCGATAATTCATATGCATTTTTCGGTTAATTTAAAACGATTTATCAGAATGCAGTTGAGGACACTTGAGAGGAGGAAAGAAACGAAATCACGCAGACATGATAAAATGGAAACTATAAAATGATAAGACTGTGATTGGCCCAAATCTAAAACCTTTCCCTATTTATGCCTCAGTTAAGCTTTCTGCATAACATTTATAAAATCTTGTCTTAGGATTAAAATTACTACGGATGGGATTTGGTGCCTAAACCTGTGGTTTATTGTACCCCGGCAGGAAGGATGAGGCGAGAGGAGACAAAGGGCGGCCCTAAAGGAGACCACCAGATGAGAGATGATGTAAAATGAGAATGGAGATGAAATGGAGGTACAGGAAATTTGGGGGATGTAATTAACCTACGCAACATTCCCCTGATGAGCCGGGAAAACCCCGACAAAACCATAGGTTAGGTAGGTCGACCACGGGAATCGAACCCGAGCCTGCCGAATGCGGCTCACAGGCGAAACCACCTGAGTCATCCCACTCAGTTTTCTTGTCTTACATTCAGACATATTTTCAATGATTTGAACATGTGAGTAATTATATAACCTAGTTCTAAACACACAAAATCAATAAAGGTATCCAACGTTTCTTCGAAAGTTGTCTCTTATTTAAAAAAGAAATTTCTAAGAGCGAGTTGAGGTTATCGAGCATAGCTATTTGCCGTGGTTTGAAATAAGACTTATATATTAGTACCTTTATGCTAAAACAATTTGTTTCTAATATTTTTATGCGTTGTTTTAATAATGAAATAGTTTGGAAAGGTAGTCAGACTGAAAAATTTAATGTCATAGCTGGGACCTGAACCACGGATCTCCCGATTTCCGTCCGGTTGGTTTTAGCCATTGAGCTACCATGGCAGCGTGCAGCATGGCATTAAATTCACCAAATGACTGGTATTCTTCCTGGTAAGCTATTAGAAGTTCCCATTTACACTTGGCCTACACATGGCTGGTGTGATAGAGCAATTTCCAGTGAAACAGCTATTTTGATTTTCTGTATGACATTTAATTTTATTTGATTACAGAAAAATCTCTGGCTAAGATGAAAACTTCTAGTTCTACGTAATTATTAAACCATTCTTTTAGAAAATAAGGTAATGAAACATTTGCCATATAAAGGATAGTTTGGAGCACTGAATTATTTTGCAATTCTTCACTTGGAATCCTTATAGGACTCCTGAATGAAGTATACAATATTATATTGTGACTTTGTGGGTTCGTAAAATTAAAAGTCCAGTTTGCAGAAATTCAAATCGTTCTTTATTTGCGTAGAAATATACCCAGCATTACATCACATACACAATCACGATCTACCAAGGTCGATGACCACAACAGCGTTCTGATTACACCTGTTTATAACATCAGCTCTCGTTACAACATCTGTTCACGACTCACTCTTGGCGAGTCGTCGCCTTTTTAAACATCTCATCGATAAATTCGAGAGATTTCTGGAACAAACAAAAAACGGACTGTTCTATCACCTCCCAGAAGCGTAAATTAATCTGTGCTGCAAGTCCTTTATCTCCGGAGATATGTTTATCTGCTTATGCAAGCCCTTTATCTCCGTGAATCACTATCCGTCTGTTATTTATTTGCGCCGAACCTTTTATGCTCGTCGCCGCGACAATATTGTCCCAACGTTTTGTTTTAAATTATTTTATTACCCGATAATCGTCTGCATAATAAGCTTATGTACGCCGGCCCTCGTAGCCACGGTCGTTAGAGCGCATGTCTCTAGCGTTCCGTCGCGCAGAGAGTCACGTTTTTTGTTGTTGTTGTTGTTGTTGTTGTGATTTACGTCCTCCAACGTTGTCATGTCGGACGATGAATGGAAAGGGTCAAATGATGCTCAAATGAGCACAGAGTCCATGGAGCTTTAGAATTTCATTCGTCTCTTCGGATAAGGGAAAACCCCGGAAAAACCTTATCCAGGTAACTCACCCTGACTGAGCTTCGAACTCGGGACCTCTTCAACGTGAGGCAGACATGCTACCATTTACGCTACCGAGGCGGGCGGTCGCGGGTTCGAGTAGGGCATGGATGTATACAGAGGCATGGATGTATATGTGTTGTGTAGTGTATATGTGCGCCACTAGAGAAAATAGATATCCCGTCGATGGCAAAATGGGTTCTTCCCGAAGGCAAAAAAAAAAAAAAAAAAAAAAAAAAAAAAAAAAAAAAAGGCATTAGTCAATGGATTCTAAAGTAAATTTTTCTATAAAATAGCTATATAAAACTTAACACATACTGGATATATATACAATATGTATCATATGCAAGGAATTAAAACTTCTGAGTCATCTAGCAATGAACAAAAGGTTCTAAGCAGTCTCTTTGAAGTTTGAACTGCGGTGCTTTTAAATTCAAACCTTGCTATACACTTTATACGTTCTGTTATCACATCAGAACTGTCCCTACAGCTGTTAAGATTGTGATTTTTATGATTAATAGTCTTATACCTTGATTATTCTGTGAAAATTTAGTTTGTCATACCTTTTTTTTTTTTCGTGAAAAAAATTTGTGAACTTTCGTGGTATTTATTTATTTATTTATTTATTTATTCTTATGATCATAACAGGCTTGAAAGCCCAATTACAATGTTCATCAAATACAGGTGTTTACATACACTCAAATAAAACACAAGATAAACATAAATGAACACAAAGTAATACAGAAAAGGAAATATAAGGAATAGAAACAATGAATAAAAAGAAAAAAGAGGAAAAAGTGAAGGTGGCATGGTAAGTAATCATTTTACTATTCCTAATTACAGTAACGATACTACTATTGCCAATTTTTAGTAATTTACTGATCTGCGAATAAGTAGTTAGTAGTTGTAGCATTGTTGAATTGAGTTTCGAACATGTTGAAAATATTTACATAGAAACGATGAAGTTTATTATATAAATACATAATTCTGTGTAATGGTGAATTTTTATGAATTTCTGTATTTGCTTTCGAGGTGAAACAAAAGGCCTCCTGAATCTGCTTATTTTGTGGGTACATAAAATAATATATTTGTTGTAATATTTATATCATCAATAATCGAATGTAATACTTTGTACAGAAATACAAGGGTGGGTCAAAAAGTAATGCCTCCTATTTTTTTCCTTAAATAAGTAAGTTATGTGAAAACTTTGAATTTCGCGCAATTCCTCAAACGTTCTTCTCCAATCCCCTGCAGTAGTAACTTCCTAAGTCAACAGGTGGCAGCACTGCATCCTCTTGCAAAATGGCTGACATCGACATTCGTATTAGACAGCGTTCTGTGATTGAATTTTTGACTGCGGGAGGTGAAATGCCAATTCGTATTCACGAAAGGCTAAAAAATGTGTATGGTGATGCAACGATGGATGTCAGCACTGTTATACGATGTGTTCGTAGCTGTAACGAAGCTGAAGGGCAAACACCATTGGCAGATGAAAAGCGAAGCGGTAGGCCGGTGACTGCAGTGACTCCATGCAACATTCAGCGAGTCGATGACATCATTCATGGTGATCGCCGGGTTACAACAGGCGAATTGTGTCGCATTATCTCCCTCAGTAAAGGCAGTGTGATGACGATTATTTAACAGCTGGGTTACTCAAAAGTTTGTTCACGTTGGGTACCAAGAATTTCAACCGCCCAAAACAAAGAAACAAGGAAAACAATAGCCTCCGAACACTTGCAGCGCTTCAATTTGGAGGGAGAGGAGTTTCTGGAAACAAAATTACTGGAGACGAAACGTGGATTAATTTTTTTTTGAACCTGAATCAAAGAGGCAGTCAATGGAATGGCATCACACGTCACCGAAGGGGGGAAACAATTCAAAACTCAGCGGTCGGCAGGGAAAGTTATGGTGACAGTGTTTTGGGATGCAGAGGCTGTGCTTATGATTGATTTTTTGGAGCAGGGATGCGCAATAAATTCTGTCCAATACGTCAGAACTCTCAAAAAGCTGAAAGCACGTCTCCGCCGAGTTCGCCCAACAAAAACTATGGCGGATGTTCTTCTTTTGCATGACAATGCAAGACCACACACCAGCCGTTACACCACTGCAGAAATTGAGAAATTGGGATGACAAGTGTTACCTCACCCTCCATACATCCCTGACCTGGCACCATCAAACTTCCATCTGTTCGGGCCTCTAAACGAAGCTCATCATGGGATTCATTTTGAAGATGAGGAGGCTGTGAAAACGTCCGTGCGTCAATGGCTTAGGAAGCAAAGATGTGTGTTTTACCACACTGGAATACATATGCCCTTGTTAAAAGGTAGACCAAAAGCGTGGAAAAGGACGGAGATTATATTGAATAGTGACAAATGAATCGTCAATGTTGTAGTTTTTCAGCTATGTAAATTGGATTAAATTTTCTCGGCAATTAAAGGAGAAAAAAATTAGGAGGCATTACTTTTTTACCCATCCTCGTATTAGCCCCGCAATGTCTCTTCTAAACTTCAAAGTTTTAAATTTAAATATTTCCAGAAGGGTTTCATAATTTGTGTAAGTAGGGTAATATCCAGTTCTTTTAAATAGTATGTACTTTAGAAATTTTTATTGTACTTTTTGTATTGCGGTGACATGCATTATCATCTTAGATTTCCAAATAATAGACGCATATTCGAGATTTTGTCTCAGAAATGAGTTATAAAGTTGTGTTAATGTGTTTTCTTTAAATGAATGGGAATTTCGAATAATAAAGCCAAGGCATGTTAGCAATTTTGATACAATTAAGTCAATGTGTCTATTGAATCTAAGATTTGTTGTAAAATGTACTCCTAGATCTTTATTTTCAACCACTTCAATGAGCGGTGTCATATTGATATTATAAACATATTTAACGGGATTTTAGCTTTTAGTGAAGGCCATTTTTACACACTTACAAGTATTAAATGGAAGTTTCCTTGTTTTCATTAGTTTCCTCCTTTTACGTTACACGAAAGTATGTCAAGGCCGGAAGTTTATATATTTGAAAATCGCACAGTTTTCGTGCTATTCACAACCTTGGTGTAGAGTGTGAGGACTATCACCTAAATTTCGCGTCGTGCAATCGTTGCGTCATTTCAGGCGTGATCGAGTAAGTCACGGTGATAAACCAGTGACAGGCTCTGCGGTGTGCAAGTTTAACAGATGGAGGTTTGCAAGGTGCTGACGGCTGTACAAGAGAATCCCATTGTTTGTGGATGGATCACACATTTCCACAACGCCTTTGGCTTATAACATGAGAGACAGTAATGATGGCGTACGTTGCAAAGCGAGACGTGCGTGTGAATTTTTTGTTTTTCCACATGACAGAGCGTAAGATACAATCATCCTCCTACAGTGAATTACAATTTCTCTCTGTAGGATAAAAATATATTAAATTTGTAGATATGTGGTGCTTATGTAACACGTCCGTTACAGGTGGGGAAAAATGTAACGGTCCCTTCTCTTCCATCTCCAAAAATAGCCTAAGATAAAGTTTCAAAATAGGTCGAATACGTCTACTAATATTTATAGATACTATTTACACGAAACAGCAAACACACTTTGGTCTCAGATCTGATTTCAGCTGTTCAGCATTCCGGATTTTCTCTTTTTATGTTTCAGATATTATAGAATGTTTATAAACAGGAATAAAATATATTGCAAAGTAACTTAAGAGATTTGCTTCTGTGCTTCATATACTCCTTAAGTACTTTTTTTATTTTTTCCATTTATACCCCGTTTTTAACTCCAATTGTCAAATCGGTGGACGTTCTCCTTTAGAACATATCGAAGGTGTTAACTCGTATTCGCTGGGTTGTATCATTACATCACGCACACATTCGCACTCTCATTCATACTTCCAGACTCTGGGGTAGATGAGGAATTAGCTTGGTCGGGGAAAAATTCCCAGCCCCACGGTCGGGAATCGTACCCGGGACCCCTAGCACGGCAGGCTGATGCTCTACTGACTGATGTACGGGGTCAGCTTTCATGCTTTGTGACACACAATTAAATGCGGAATAAAGAAACGCTCTTTGTTGGAACTTTGGCAGCACTAAAGCAGAGACAGTTTCAAATCTTATGTGTGCCCGCCTCTGTAGCTAGATGGTAGTGTCTGCCTCCCCTGTAAGAGATCCCGAGTTGGAATCTTGGTCAGGGTGAGTTAGCTGGATAAGGTTTTTTTCTGGGGTTTTCACTTATCTGAAACATGAATGTCGGGTAACTAAGCTGGATGTACCCTGGGCTCATTTAAGGATATTTCACCCACTTCATTCATCGTCCAATATGACAACGTTGGAGGACGTAAATTAAAAAAATGGAAATTAATTGTTCTTTCACACTGGCCATGTGTAGATTAAAGTATGGAAAGATATAGTCAGACTGAAAAATTCAATGACATAGCCGGGATTTGAGCCACGGATCTTCTGGTAGCCGTCCATACTTAAGCCTACACACGGCTAGTGTGAAAGAACAATTAATTTCCATTAATTGACCTAATAGTGGTTAACTATAAAGTCCGGGCCTTAAAGTACTTACAGCATGGTAAGTCGCCATTAAGGTAGTTGTCTCATGTGTTTATGAGAACTCCTAAGGGGTTTACCGGGAAAAACACGAGTCAGTTGGAGAATTTAAGGTCATGTCGGCACGTTCGCCATAGTAGCTCAAGGGTTAGAGCGGCTGGACGGCAACCAGAAGATCCGTGGTTCAAATCCCGGCTATGGCATTGAATTTTTCAGTCTGGCTCTATCTTTCCATAAAAAAACTTAAAAATTTACGATGTAATACAATGACATTTTTGTAGCAAAGCGCTATTTCTGTACAATCAACTATTAGTGCAGAATTGCAGAATTAAATAACTGGGGCATTAGAAATGTGCTTTTGGGGGGGGGGGGGCGGAAGGGAAGCATTCCATTCTCCGAACCGTTCTAAAATTAGGGCTTGCTTATCACTTTTCTATCTCTATACTTAATTTACTAGTACTTCTCTATACTTCATTTAAAGTATGACGTTAAAGGCGCTTGTGTCACCTTCAAACTAACAAGTGAGGACTTCCAACTCTATGGTGGAACATGAAAAAAAAATCTATATATTAAACTCAAAGAAATCATTCCCGTAAGAAACATCATTTACGTTACAATGATGTTCTTTTATGTATTCCAAGCACTGTTTTGTCTACTTGCTTCTTCCCGTGGTATAGGACACTTATGGTCCTCCACCCCTTATATCATTTCAGACGTCGGGTGAGGGAGCCACAACTATGGATCAGAGAGAGAAATCCGGGGATGCGTGATCAGCCCAGTCCCCGGAATGAGAGTGAGAGAAGTAGATGAACGAAAGATAATGGAGCAACTGGTGGATCAATTGCAGGGGAAATCGGATTCGTCTGTTATATTTTAGTTTATTTCTCAGTTTTAAATCGTGTTATTAGTTTAAATTCAGTTTCATTTTGAGTAAGACATTTATATTATTTCATACGTTCTGAAGTAGTTTTGTCTTGGTTGTCGATCTTTGAACACAAGGAACCTTTTAGATGAATAGTGAAAATGTCACTAATAAACACAAAGCATAAAAAAGCTTCATGTGGTCTATACCAGCTAACATAATCTAAACTGAAGTATTTTACTTTACTTATTATAGTGCACACATGCTTACCACTCAATCCTTACACTCGTGGAGTTCATCATTTTTTTTTTCTATTCAGAACTTCTCAAAACATACATTTCGCCTGAAATCTGGGCGTACGTTTTTTGTTGTTGTGGAATTCAGTATCTACCATCTCTACTTACTATACTATATTGACAACTAAGTGGAAGAGAAAATAAAATTACGTTAATTTTAGGTTTTTGAACATATTTCATTACCCATGCGTTGCAAACGGAGGAGGGCAAAGAGGTACAGGAGAAGGGAGGGCTTAAGAGGGTAAGAGAGAGAGAGATGATGATGATATTTATAATACAAAAATGCGTAGTGATATTAGGAAACAAAGGTAAAACTTTATGGACATATTAAACGATGAACTTCAAATAGACACACAAGACAAATTGCGGAATTTTACGAAAATAAAGGTAAAACACAGGTAGACACTATGAAATGGATTGGTGAAGTAAAAAAAATATATGGCAGGAATTACTCAAGAAGATATCTTAGACAGGGGCGTTTTTAGTATGAAGGTGCATAAGTGACAAAGAGGACAAACCGAAGAAAAAGACTCGAACAACCTGGACAGACGAGAGAAAGAAAGCCCACACCAAAGGAGGAGAAAACTTTGGATTCATAAAAGAGCTAAGAAACGTCTTTAAATACTTTACGTATTCCCATATGGGTTCTTTCGCCAATAAAGTAACAATAGAAGTAATAATAGTGATTATTATTATTATTATTATTATTATTATTATTATTATTATTATTATTATTATTATTATTATTATTATTATTATTATTATTATTATTATTATTATTATTATTATTATTATTATTATTATTATTATTATTATTATTATTATTATTATTATTATTATTATTATTATTATTATTATTATTATTATTATTATTATTATTATTATTATTATTATTATTATTATTATTATTATTATTATTATTATTATTATTATTATTATTATTATTATTATTATTATTATTATTATTATTATTATTATTATTATTATTATTATTATTATTATTATTATTATTATTATTATTATTATTATTATTATTATTATTATTATTATTATTATTATTATTATTATTATTATTATTATTATTATTATTATTATTATTATTATTATTATTATTATTATTATTATTACTACGTAATCGTTACAGCCGTGACTGTCCTAGGACTAGCTACCAATTTGCCGGCCTCACGCTCACGATCGCTGCAAAGCTGCTCAATCATCTAATCGGTACGAGGAGGTGCTGTGGTCACCTCAACCCCTAATACAAATTTTGTTTTTTTTAAACTGGATCGCTGCCTATCGCAGCTCATTAGCCGGAACTTAAAATCGCCTCCATCACGGGTGTTATCGAAACCGGTCGTATGCGTGGCCAAAACCCAGGGCTCCGTGCTGTAGCCCACGGGTTCTGCTAGCACCCGGATAGATTATAAATGTTGTAAAAACAACTTTGCAAACTTGCCTTTGAGGTACATCTCTGAATAATTTGTATAGGTTTGAAGATTTAACAAAATGCATTAATGAGGTGAGAAATTGTTACGGTACCCGGAATGGAGCATTAGTACGGAGGCTGAAGAAGAATCGTCATTCGAGAGCGAATCGTGGTGGTATTAAATTATTATTATTGAAACCTAATTTGTCTTTCCAAACAAGTTCCATATTTAGAGGTGAACACACGAAACCGTTGTCTGTAGTTTTTTCATGCAAAGTTTCAGCACAGTATCAAAGTGACAGACTTCCTTACGGAATACAATCGGGCATATAGCTGCTTCCATAATCTGTGGGTAATGTGTTGGCCTTAGAGGTCGCACCCAAATCAAATGCCGGTTGCGGTAGTTTCTAACATAAGCTTTTCTTATAAAACAAGGTCGGATAGCGTGCAGTTCATGGGACCCTGACTCACTTAAGCATCTATCCATTCTCATCATGATGTTAAATATGTTTAAATGACATATTTAGCAAAAACAGCCCGCTGTTGATGTAAGTCGCTTCGCGTTAGGACTATGCAAAACGTTCAAGGTCGTTTTTTGTTCCTTACTTGCGTGACCAATGAGTTACTAGGTCATTGCCTACTTGCCGGTTTTACCAGCTGCTAGGAGTTACACCTGAACGGAGATTTGACAGCGAAAGTGATTTTTATCTGCAGATGTGGCTACGAAGGCTACACCAGTGCTTGGCGAACTTAAATATAATAGTAGATGACTGGTGCAATGGGAGACCTTTGAACTCGAATGAACATTTAAATTCATTAACATCCTCTCATATTTATGAAGTTGTTGCACAAAAATATGGAAGACTCTTATGATGAATATTGCATTTTACCCACTTATATATATATATATATATATATATATATATATATATATATATATATATTTGTTTGTTCCGTGTATTGCCTTTAACTGCAATGGTTCTCCTTTGGACATACTTCCAGACTCTGGGGAAGATGAGGAATTATCTTGGAAGGGGTAAAATCCACACCCCCACCGCAGAGAATCGAACCCGGGACCCCTAGCACGGCAGGCAGGTGCCCTACCGACTGAGCTATGGGGCCAGCCACTTACAATTTTAGTGTCATATAGCCCCGACTATTTCAAATCAGGACGAAAAATCTTCTGATATTCAGAATGCCTGACTTGCTTAACCTTCGTGACAACTCCCAAGCTCTGGAAATAATGTAGGAACCCTTTGGTGGTGAGATAATCATTGGTGAGAGTTACCTGATATCGTGACGCTGCGGTAACGTGTGTGACTGCCATTCGGTAGGCCGCAGGTTCAGTCACCCTCAACCGCGTACTCTTACTTGGCTTTTTCATGGTTCCCTCTTCTCATTTAGAAAATGCTAGAGTACTTATTTCATACCACGATTTCCGTACTGTCACTTTACTTCAATGCATTCCCTTTCGAGCTGGCGGTGAATGTCACTGCAGTATAGATGGTACGGATGCTTGTGTACTATAAATGTTGGGCGGCGTTGTTGGTCGCTGTCCTCATGACGCTGGTTGACACCGGAGCAGTGTTGTTGGCAGCGGATCCTGATGCCCAGATAAACTCTCTGCACCTGTAAGAGATTTCTGCGCATCTTTGTGAGCTGTCCGCTTGTGAGCCTGTGGCCTGTTCCGGTCCCCTCATTTTGCTCCTTACTCCTTGGGCGTGTTAGCCACAATAGATCTGTGTAGGAGTCGATTAAAAATTTATGTAATGACTAAATAGTGCGTGAATGAATAGTGTGGCTAAACGTGCACCATAAAACTAATAGTGTCAGTTAAATCTGTAAATACTCAGTTTCCGATACCGAGCAGTGAATGAATAATGTGATTAAACAGTGAATAAATGCAATCGGATTCACTTATTCTAAATATTAATAAAGCCTATCACGGGTAATTTCTCAGGGTGGAAGAAAGATATTTTTTTTTATTTGATAGCATTATTTTTCAATTTTTCATTTCATATCTGGGGAACTTATAACTTGTGTTTCAGTGAAAACTTCTATATTGAATATAGGAGTGTAATGCAATGTTTGCTCTAGCTGGCTAATGGAGTTAAACATAATAAGTTAGTAATAATAGTCAGTGTGATTTAGAAAGATACTTTAAACTATTTGGGACCAAACTGTCTCTAAGTGCTTGATAAAATTATGGCAGACGCAAAATTTAATGGCGGCTGCTAGTGACCACTAGCAGCGAAGTGCGACGCTGCCATCTGTCAAAGAGCGGGGAAAAGCTATATGCAGCAACAAGACGAAATGAAAACACTTTATAGAGTATTACTGTAGCTGTCAAGTAAACACATGCAAGCATCTGATGTGTTAACCAACACTTCCTGCCAACCGTCATTAAACTTTGCGTCTGTCATAAGTACCAACGTTATTAAGAATTCCGGGTTACAAATAATTTTTAGGCTCAATCTTTTCCTCTAATTTCGTTTTGGACGGTTGTATGCCTTTGTGAAAAATTATAAAAGTAAATTTGAGAAATTATTATCGTTAATTTGTGTATAACTTGTAAAAAAATTCTTAAAAAAGCTTATTTTTCTATCCACACTATTTAGTGGATAGAAACTTTCGTTTCACTGCACACTTTGTGCAGGTGCAATGGGGATACAGGAGCCTCAAGCAGTAGTCAAATATTTTAAAAGGAATCTTTTTAAGCTGGCGTTGAAATTCTTTCCTTTTCCCAATATAACGCGAGACCACGAATGGTGACAGAACTTGAAAACAAAGGAATCCGGTGTCACTTTTTTTACTCGAATATTTCTTTTTATGTAGTTTATACTGTAAATTCTAATGAAGATTTATTTTTTAACTCCTAATCTTCATCTACATAAACTTTTGCAGAAATAGTTTCATTTCATATGTCGTACTAGATGTGAGGATATTGAACAATGGAAGCGATAGTAAAATGTTTAAAAGAAGGCTCGCTATACGTTGCTCTTGAATTTAATATTATTTTGTGACATCAGAAGAACTACTGAAAAGTAAACACCTCAAAAACGATAAATTATTTTAAAAAGTGGAATTAAAAGCAACGCATGAAATGAAAAAATGCTGATGCTACAAATTTCTTTTTTTTGAAAATAAATGCTTTGAAGGGATTACGTTCTTTTCTGAGTAGCAATTTTATGTTTATCTCCTGTGGTTTACTCACTAAGCAAAATTATATGTAACTGCTCCTAGATGGAGACACCTTTAGTTCGTTTTTCTTGAAAATTCAAGACATAGCTTTTATTCAGTAGAAGATTCCGGACTGTAAGGCCGTGGTGCACCGGGTTTCTTCATCGAGAGATGAAGAGAGAGATCCCAGACGTTTCGCTTACAACTGCGGCAAGCGTCATCGGTGGCGTAGAAAAGTCCTCCTTGTACTCTTCGTAGCTCAGTAGCTACTTTTCTACGCCACCGATGATGCTTACCTCAGTTGTAAGCGAAACGTCTGGGAGAGAGATGAAGAAACACAGTGCATCACGGTCTTACAGCCCGGAATCTTCTACTGAACAAGACGCCGGCCGTGCAAGCCTACGTTTGTTAATATAGCTTTTAATTTTCCTTTAAGTATCATCTATAGGATAGAGTAAGGAGGGGACAAATTATGGGGTGGACAGACGTTGATAAGAAATGCATTTTTCTTAGCGATGTTGATATCGCTGATATCGAGAGGCCGCGTGTCTACTTTTACGGGTGCTAAAATGATAAGGATACAAACACAAATAACGGGAGTACAATTACACAAGAATATATACACCGACAAGCTTTGAACACCTAAGGCCTCCTCCATCAATTTACTTGGATATAAAGTAAACAGGAACCAAAAGGAAATCCAGAAAGTTATAAGCCCAGTTTATAAATGTAAAACGTAGGACCACTGCCCGTGCTAAAGAGAAAAGGCACGATCAACTAAAGTCCGGGAAGTTAAGAAGCTGGCCTTACTGAAAGAGCACATCTGCAAGGAATGCCAAACGTTACAAGGAATGGGAGAACTGGGTGCGTGCCTCATTTGTCAAACTCGCATAGGGACCGGAAATGATCCATATTTCGACTGCTATGTTTTTTTTTCCGTCCAATGAATTGCATCCTTGGAGCTTGCTGAACTTAATACTATGTTGCTTTGTTCATTTGTGATGTAAACATAAGATCTGAAATTGTGATAGTACTGGTACTTGGAAGGATGGATTAAATTCACTATCTAAGAGCTGCTGAGACGTGTGGGATGATTCCTACTGAGTTGTGTAGGATGTATGGGGGTCGAGTAATGAATGTGTATATCCAGAGAAAGCAGTTGGAGAAAATATACTGAAATAACTCATGCATCGACATCAATTATTAGTCAAAGCGCCTTGTTATTTCAGAAGGCTCAGTCACTGGACTGGCACGTTGAATACCTCGGCGATTTTTAAATCTCTTTTACTGCTTTTTAGCTGCATTAAGTAGGACGTCATGCCACTAGAATTTCTATAGGACAATTCACCAGGAATGCACGTTTGTAGACTTCCTGAAAATATTTAGAGAAAGGGTGCATATGCAAATGTCTTGTATGTTTTGAACTCAGACAAGACAGATTTTGATATTTAAATTCCTTCACCAAGGTCATGATATTCCAAGAATATCCCTTTACGCCAAACAATCCTTTATATGGAGAAGCTTTATTTTATTATTTTCTCAACAATACTCTAAATATACACATTTATATATTTGTGTGGTAAATACAACGTATATTTTGAAATTTCTGGGAATAACTTTTGTAAGCTCTTCGTTCTGAGTAACTTCTGTATTTTTTTTTTTTCAATTTACGTCCTCCAACGTTAAGTCATATCGGACGATGAATGAAATGGGTGAAATGATGGTCAACTGATTCCGGGGTCCATGGAGCTTAAAGTTACTCCACATTCGTCTATCAGGATTAGGGAACACCCCCGAAAAAACCTTATCCAGGTAGCTCGCCCTGACCGAGATTCGAACTAGGGACCTCTTGAACGTGAGGCAGAAACGCTACCATGTACGCTACCGAGGCGAGCACTTCTGTAGAGATAGAAGATATCTTATTGCACAAAAAATCGTTTAGTTAGAGCACTCATTTTAAAATATACTTTTTGTAGCATTACCAATTTCCGAATTATTCTTGCTTATTTGTTTGAATTTTACGATATTTTAAGTCAAAATATTTGGTGCTCTTCCTAATGATCTAAAAGAAAACGATTATAATTTCGGTGCTTTTAAAAGTACTGCTAGAGAGTACCTATGCTAAAATAATTTTATTCTGTACAAGATTATCATAATGACAAATTATCTTGATAATGCTTGTGTAGCTCTGTTAGTAGAATCTGTTTCAATGACAAATAATTCTCAATAAACCTTCGACTTCTGCGGATCTCTGTGGCTTGCTCTCCCACGGTCCTGTAGCCTGCTGCGGCCTACTTGACTCCTCCTGAACGTATTAGTCGCAATAATTTGAGGACTCAGAGCGCCAGGTGTCCCCTACCGCGTGTAACATTTGCCCCATTTCCTCGTCAGGAGCTTAAAATTATTTTTTCTTTCAGATTGTATTTATGCAGATTGCTTGTAATATCCTAACATGACACGGATCTTGCTCAAAATAGGGTTATTCCCTTGGACACGAGGGCTGCTTGGTTGCTGGGTAGTTCATCGTCCTCTTTTGTAGTCTGCGACCTGAGTATTGTAGTACCACAAAACAGTATGAGAAATTGACAGCTACAAACATACGCGCGGACGTTTTCCTCTCTATAACAATTATTTAGGCGCGTAGGGGGGGATTTGTTTTAGTGAACATAGAAACAAGTATATCTAATCTCTGTTTCATATAATCTTGTCCCGCTGACATGTATCACTCCGCGTTCAACTACCTTTCCCCTCATCCCAATTGGCTAATGCTTTCGCGCCATAGGCCATAGGCGGTGCCTTCTCGTCAAATTGAAACCTGCACTAAACGTCATAATAATTCCCAGGAAGATAGATAAAATCATACAAATAAGAATATGAAGGCATGCAAAAATAATGAAGATTATAATAAAACTGAGCAAGTTGAAACTAAATGAATGAGCAATGAAACTGAAACAAGTTTATAATGAAAGGCCTTCGGCCTTTTCCACTGGCATTTTTTTTTAAAACCAGCACACATACCTTGCAAAAATGCTTGTCTTTCAGTCTTACAAATCGTGTCACGCCATACTTGTGTGTCCCTCATTCACCCAAGTCTCGTCAAGGTAGTATATTTTGCGATTTGTATCCCCGTACAGTCTGATTGTCCTTAAATAACGTCTTCGCCACCCAGCAATATCGCCCCTGGAGTAGTAAGTTTTCCTGTTGTCTCAATTTCATGTCGCGATGTTCCTACGCATCTAACACACCTGTAAGTTCAGAGCACAGCTGTTCGACTTCTCTCACTGACAAAGACGGATTCTTCTCTGTGAGTGCATTAAACACACGCAACACAATTCTTTTTTCGCCGCTTTGTAATGGTTTTCCCCTGCGATACTTCAGCGAAAAACTGGCGGTAGACTCTACCATTATACATATTTTAAGTACGCGCGTAATAAACGACCAATAAAATAATTTAGCTCTCGCACTCGGCACAACACACCTTGGAATGGCGATATATGACTAATCCAGTTCAAAACGAGGACAGTGATAAAAGTCATATAAACAGATATGTCATCACTACCGCTAAATAACGTGTTATCCTGCCATGTGCTTGAGAGCAAAGGAACCTCTTCTTTACTTCGTTTAAGAATTAACATGCATTTCAGATAAATTAACTCTGTTGCGTAATATATTTAATTCAAACAGTTACGAAAACATAAACTTGAAAATTCTCTTCCAGCATATAAAGATATATCACCATGTTAAAAAACGAACTAATTTTTACCGCACAACAGTCTATACTGCAATAGCAGCCAATGAGAGGTGATAAGGTCACGTAACTGTTAAGAGATACGGGGCAAGCTTATGTGAAACAAGAATTAGTTAAATCTTTATTTCAGATTTCTTGTCCTGTAATTGCAATCGTAGATTAAGATCTATCTGTACATGGACACTGAATCCTTCATTTGAATGTTTCATGCTGTGCTGAAGAGAAGTGCCAACTCGAGGACGACGAAGGGAACCTCAGCCCTGGTGACAGAAACAAGATGCAGGATAAATGACGTCTTTGGCGAAGCAGACATATGCTTATAAATCGCTGGTATCTCTCTGGGTTAAAACCAGGCCTTGGACAATGTATACAAGTGCTCCTTCTATAATAACAAGGCGCTGTCTTGGCACCCACTAGCGCCAGATGTTGCTCTGGCATCTCACACAGGAGGAGGGGGGTCTAATTCTGTTCACACACCTACGCACATCACTCCTTGCATCCAGTCTGCAATTTCTGATTCAATTTAAAGGCATACAATGTATGGTTACCACACATTTAGTGATGTATGTAGGGTATCGCGGTTTCTGTTCATAATGAGTTTTGGGATGACAAATGGATTTTCTTTCACACAGTGGTAATCCTCTTCTCTCATGTTTCAACTCTCACCTACTCACACCGATATTTTTACTTTCGCGGTTTTTGTGGTTTGGTAAGTGAATTTTGGAGAAGTTAATCCAACATTTCGATCATTTCCCTTTCATTGTTTCCTTCTTATTTTTCATTTCTTCCTAGAAGCATACAACAGGTGTGCTTCTAGGTTTCGTGGCGTGTAGCTGTGCCAGAAAAATGGCGCAGATGCTTGCTCGGGAAGACTGCTCCCCATGGACACTAGAAGGCTCTTTGGTTGACGGGTCCTACATCACCCTCTTGGCAATTGTAGCATGGGACGGATCTTTGAGCCTGGATTTTTAGACATCTCCATGCACCTTTGATGCCTATGTTTTGGGGAGTTATAGCTTCCTGTAGCTTTTCACTTCATCGCTACTTCCTGGAGGGATGATAGTGGCAATGAGTGTGCAGGTTGTCCACTTTCCTTATATAACTCTAATCTTAAATCCTTTTCCTGCTTGCCCTCAACATGCTCAGAAGGCATCTATGATTACCGACGTTAAAATAAGTGGTTGGCCCATAAATCCTGCAGTTTTTTCAAGTGGAAGTTATGCTTGCGAAATAAAATGTTTTAGGCTCTATTATTTCATAGAGAAGTACGTGCTCTAATAAATAAACAAATTTGCGCATATACTGTTTGTGCTTTTCAAGTTAAGTAGATAATAAATGGCATTTTTGACATCTTATACTCGAGCTGCTTCTTTAGCTTTGGCAACTCGATTAAAAGCAAAAAGCAGAAGGTAATGAAACTGCTTTTTGCTGTCGACTTGTCACTCCATTTGTTTGACCTGAAAAGAATAAACTATATACACATACATATACAAAAGCTAAACATACTAATATATGTGGTATGTAATTCTCTATGAACAATAACATAAAACACGTTGACAAAAGATTTTATTTTGCACAAAAAGCAAGAAAAGGGTGCCAGATCTATGGGCCAACCCAATAATATGAAACATATACTACTGTTTTTTTTTTTTTTTTTAATTTACGTCCTCCAACGTTAAGTCATATCGGACGATAAGTGGAATGGGTGAAATGATGCTCAAATGTGTCCGGGGTCCATGGAGCTTAGAGTTACTCGACATTCGTCTTTCAGCATAAGGGAAATCCCCGGAAAAACCTTATCCAGGTAACTCACGCTGAGGTTCGAACTCGGGACCTCTTGAACGTGAGGCAGACACTCTACCACCACGCTACCGAGGCGGGCGTACTGTTGTTAAACAATACCTTTAAATAAAGAGAATATAATTTTCCCGTTGCCATTAATGGAGAACCATTTGTAACGGTAGAAGTAAACTTGAGGATTTTGCCTTAATTGTACTGTCCAATTGTATAGTTGTTCTTTTTTTTTTTTTTTTTTAAATGAAAATTTGCTGTTGCATGGTAACATTGCAGTTGTGTTGTTAATTGAAACACGTTAATGCCAGAAGCGAACTGTCCCAAAGAGGCGCCCGGCGCCATCGTGGGGCTTTCCATAGGACAAGACCTAGAGACTAACAAGGCCCTCCCCCCATCTGGTCCTGTGGACTCAAGACGGGATGGAAGTGGATACGCCACTTACGCGCGCCAACTCCAAAATGGGAAGGCTACCGACATGACCTCGGTGGGGCCGCCTGGTGATCTAGCACGCCTTCTACTAGCTATGCTGGCTAGTACGCGGGAATATTAAAGGCTTCCCTCAACCCCGTCCGGAGACGTACCCGATCTCCCACGGGTATCGGGAACCAGTGCCCCTCGAGTCCAACCCAATCCGAACAACTCCCTATCAGAGAGGGGCTCGAATGTTCGGTCCGAGGTTCTTGTGGTAACGTAAGAGGTACTATGAGTGCTAGGGTTCCACGGCAGCTGAAGAGGACGGATCCCCTCCCCTACGGGGTGTTAATTGAACAAACTTTGGTTGGCGTTCGTTTGCAGAAAATGACTGAAGGAGAAGTCGTAGTTGGTAGCGCGTTGGGCACGTTGTGGGTTCGATTACCGCCGACTGCGCTCACGGACTTGACACTTAGGCGGATGCCTTGGTGCTCATCCTCTTAGCAAGGCTCTCTTGTACCCATCATACCCTTCATCCATTTCAGGATTGTAGGATTAGGTGACGGAGGCTTGCGGCCGGATGGCAGCTTATTCATTGTAAATGTTTGATCTCTTACGTCGCTCCAGTCGGGTTAAGGCCCATAGTGTTCCCCGGCATCATAACAGGCTGCACCGGTGGTGCCACTTCTGCTCTTGAAGCTCACGAGTGGATGACTATAGGAGCGGGAAGGACCAACTTTGGATGCTTTCGCACTGGTAATTATACACTCCTGGAAATGGAAATAAGAACACATTGACGCCGGTGTGTCAGACCCACCATACTTGCTCCGGACACTGCGAGAGGGCTGTACAAGCAATGATCACACGCACGGCACAGCGGACACACCAGGAAAGGCGATGTTGGCCGTCGAATGGCACTAGCTGCGCAGCGTTTGGGCACCACCGCCGTCAGTGTCAGCCAGTTTGCCGTGGTATAAGGAGCTCCATCGCAGTCTTTAACACTGGTAGCATGCCGCGACAGCGTGGACGTGAACCGTATGTGCAGCTGACGGACTTTGAGCGAGGGCGTATAGTGGGTATGCGGAAGGCCGGGTGGACGTACCGCCGAATTGCTCAACACGTGGGGCGTGAGGTCTCCACAGTACATCGATGTTGTCGCCAGTGGTCGGCGGAAGGTGCACGTGCCCGTCGACCTGGGACCGGACCGCAGCGACGCACGGATGCACGCCAAGACCGTCGGATCCTACGCAGTGCCGTAGGGGACCGCACCGCCACTTCCCAGCAAATTAGGGACACTGTTGCTCCTGGGGTATCGGCGAGGACCATTCGCAAGCGTCTCCATGAAGCTGGGCTACGGTCCCGCGCACCGTTAGGCCATCTTCCGCTCACGCCCCAACATCGTGTAGCCCGCCTCCACTGGTGTCGCGACAGGCGTGAATGGAGGGACGAATGGAGACCTGTCGTCTTCAGCGATGGGAGTCGCTTCTGCCTTGGTGCCAATGATGGTCGTATGCGTGTTTGGCGCCGTGCAGGTGAGCGCCAGAATCAGGACTGCATACGACCGAGGCACACAGGGCCAACACCCGGCATCATGGTGTGGGGAGCGATCTCCTACACCGGCCGTACACCTCTGGTGATCGTCGAGGGGACACTGAATAGTGCACGGTACATCCAAACCGTCATCGAACCCATCGTTCTACCATTCCTAGACCAGCAAGGGAACTTGCTGTTCCAACAGGACAATGCACGTCCGCATGTATCCCGTGTAGACCAACGTGCTCTAGAAGGTGTAAGTCAACTACCCTGGCCAGCAAGATCTCCGGATCTGTCCCCCATTGAGCATGTTTGGGACTGGATGAAACGTCGTCTCACGCGGTCTGCACGTTCAGCATGAACGCTGGTCCAACTGAGGCGCTGGCTGGAAATGGCATGGTAAGCCGTTCCACAGGACTACATCCAGCATCTCTACGATGTTCTCCATGGGACAATAGCAGCCTGCATTGCTGCGAAAGGTGGATATACACGGTACTAGTGCCGACATTGTGCATGCTCTGTTGCCTGTGTCTATGTGCCTATGGTTCTGTCAGTGTGATCATGTGATGTATCTGACCCCAGGAATGTGTCAATAAAGTTTCCCCTTCCTGGGACAATGAATTCACGGTGTTCTTATTTCAATTTCCAGGAGTGTAGGTCTATATTATTTATTTATTTATTTAGTCTCCAAAAGAAGTAATTCTATTTTACCAGTAAGGTATGTTAGTGTTCTAGTTACAAAAACACAAGTACAAATAGCAAAATAACAGAACATGATAAATATTTGGCCAATAAAGTGCTCAAAAGCTGAAGTGCAACATTTTGTAAGCAATACATTAAACAACGGCGTTTGGAGATCTGTATTACAATATGAAAGATGTTGAATAAGATTATATCTCTTTTTGGAATGAAGATCACATCTAAATATTAAGTGTTCAACACTTTCATAAACTCTTTCATATTTACATAGGTATCCATCGAGAGAGTCTATATGGAATCTTCGAAAGTAAGTTTTAAATTTCCTACGTCCGGTAGCAAACTGGGTCAAAATAAAATTAGGTGAAAAGTACTTGCAGTTTACAGATCAATAACAGTAAGAAAAAATAAATTTCGAGTGATTTGTTCTTTATCGCTGTTTATGCAAGTGCTATTCCACATTTAAAAAGTTTATTTTTTTTTTCATTTTTTAAAATGTGAGTGCAGATTCTTTAAAACTGAATTCCTTTTGGGTTAGTGCGTAACAAGCAATTTCATCGGCCCTCTCTTTGCCATGTATACCCAATATGACCTCTAACCCATGTGATACTCAACGTGATTGGTGTTTGTTATAATATCGTTACTTAGTTTAGTAGCAAGTAAATATGTACTGTATTTATCTCTAATAACACTGACAGATGCCTGGGAATCACTGTATACACATGAGCTATAGTTACAGATGTATTATTTTATCTTGATAGGAATCTTGTGCGGTAGGGATGAGTAGCAACTGTGGTGGGGATAGTGCACCTATCGCCACAATGCGTCACACGCTTAAGATTACGAGAGGGGAGGGCGGTGCATAAGGTGTCTAAAAACATATTTCATTCTCGAAGCCTGTTTTGCAGCTCTTATAAACTAAGTTGTAATTCTTACTATGGTAGTACTCTCCACGCTGTTGTTGGATCTTAAATAGTACATAGATATTTGGAACAAAACCCTGTTCTCCTCCAGCAGGCAAGATAAACAACTGTCGGCCTTTCAATATCGCTGCAGAGTCCCTGTAACGTATTTCACTCCAGGCGTATGATCCAGTATGTGCTGTACTTATATAAGTTTCATCCATATAAACTTCACTTCGATATCTCCGAATATTTCGTAAATACTTAAGCCTTTTTGCACGTATGGTGCGATGTTCGATTAAAATTTGTCTGTCACGCTTAGTGTTTTTTTTTCCAAATAATCCTAGCTTCAAAAGAACTCTTCTTAATATTTAGACACTGCCTTGGAAGTCAGTAGAATTTTTAGCTTCATAAGCACTTTCTTCAAAGTTAGTCTTTGTTTCTCTGTGCTTTAAAAATTATTCATAGTTTGCCTAACTACTTCTGGATTAAAACATCCAAATTATATTTTGTGCATGTTCTTAATCTTTGTTTACTGGGCATAGAGAAGGACGTTGTTGCACTGGCACCAATGGATTTTCTTTCCTTAATAACTCTCCTAAACTGCTTTCAAACACAACTGTTGCCTCAAATGCCCTTCCCCAGATTTTTATAGCTGACCCAGACGATTGTTCGTTTTTTATAAATCTATGGATATTGGTTATTACTTCTCGTGTTTTTAAATGTAGCACTTTATTTCCTAATGTGCTGCTAGGAGGCGTCATTTATAAATGCCCTCTTGGAACTAGGAGACAAGCACATTTTGAAACAAGCTGTAGTGTTACCGAGTAGCTCTGCACGTGTTTCGTTGCTCGCAGCTGGTACTCAACTGACCTGCCCTCCCCTCCAGTTGTAACCGTTCTGAGGTGGACTCGTCCAGATACCACTGCGCATCGCTCTGCACTTTTCAAGATAAGTTACATCTGTACTACTGCGGTAATAGTTGGTCTATATTGTCCATGTGGGTCTTCCGGGTCCGGTCACCCTTATTAGCTCTCACCTCATCCCTCCTCCCAGAACTCACTGTAAAAGCACAAAGGATCCTGTGAGCCAACTTCTGCTGATTTGACTTTAACTTTTGTGGGAAATGGAGGCATTAAATCCCTTCTCGGCTTAAAAAATCTGATAAAAATGGTTGGTATCGTTTGCTCCCTAGGTGTGCAAAATAAATTTTTTTTTCTAAGGCTCTGAAACATAAATAGTATAATGTGAAATTGAAAATATGTCCGTAATTTCGTAATCCTATTATTAGTAATAGCCAGGGTTGTAAGAAAATTACGTTATGTATAAAAGATAAAGGGGAGGGCTCGCCATAAAAACTTTTATCCACATCATTGAGCGATAATTTGGTTAAGAACCAAATGAACCAAGGGAAGAACCAAAGGAAGGAGGTAAATTAAATAGATTAAATCGCTCTTCCAGTTTAAAAGGCTATCCAAGAATGTTGGGCGCCCAGCTGTAAAATAGTTCAATTGAATAGGGGCTTATAAAACCATAATTTGATCAGCACAGAGAAAAGTTATCCACTGCAAATGCCAATAAAACAAATTTCCCATAAATTCCAGCCTACTTAACATCTTTGCAGCGTTGGGTAGCGTATATGCCTCACATTTAAATGTCCCTAGTTTGAATCTCGGTTAGAATGAGTTATCTGGATAAGCTTACTTTTTATGGGCTTATTTGAGGATTACTTCACCCATTTCATTCATGGCTTACTTTGGGAAAACATAACTAGATGAAAAATAACAATTCAGCCATATTGCACTCCTTATATCATTTAGCCAGCCTCCGTTTAAAGTGCCAAGTAAGAATAGTTTTGCTATAATAAAACAAAATATCATTTGCATTTAAATTTCGTAAAATAATAGATATGCTTTGTATTACATATCATTAGGTTAATCAAACTTAGAGAGATCCTCACGGCCACCCCAGTAGTTTCATTTAGAACTGGGGTGGACATCTTCAGTGTTGTAAGTATATCGAGAGAACTGTCAGTATAAACATAGCATTGGCAGTCAGCACTTCAGACGTGTCATTACCTTTTCCGAGAGGACTGACTGAGCCACTGAGGATGTCTACTGCAGTTGTGGACGAAACGTCTGAAACATCTATAGCAGACCATACATAACAGCCCGGTAATAACTTGTTATAAATTAATGGACAGCAGTATTTTGAAATGCCCATTTAATTTGTCTATGGTACGTGTATTATATCATATTTTACATTCTCTGCCACCTGTAAATAGATACTGAGATTTCGTTGAACATACGTGTTTAGAGGCCCTCTAAATTTAAAAAGGAAGCTTTTATAGAAAACACTCTATCTGTGTGTGTGCGTGCGTGCGTGCGCGCGCGTGTGTGTGTGTGTGAACAATATAACTCGGAAACAAAAAGTCAATTAAATACCACACCCAAGGATTCGAGACGAAGATTTTCAAGAAAATAGTCCCACACAAAACATCTTTTACATGGAATCTAGTTATTTTTCAATGTAGTTTCTAAATTAGAAGGCAAGATGTTGGTTGGCAAATTAAATCGCATATTGCTGTATGATTGGGACACTTACTCAACATTCTGTAGCGTAAGTGTGGGATTTTTAGCCAAGGAGAACACCTCGCCAACTACGACCTATGTGGAATATATTGTGACTACATCCCCTAGAACAAGCCTGGGGAAGAGTACTCCGCAGTCGTGAACGGAGTACTCGCTCTCCTCCTAACGTGTTGTTCAGGAATTAGGTGAAACCGGTTTTGCCTTGGATTTTCGATGGTTTTCTGCTATAGTGAACTAGAAGGGAGGAAAAGTAGGAGAATGTTTTGACACCTTGTGAGTAGATACTTTTCTCCAGGTCGGTCCTGGAACAAATGAATAAAGCGAAGCAGCTACTGGAGGCTATAACTACAGGTAGACTGCTACAGAAATTTGGGTGTTGCCCAACAGTTTCTGGGTCGACGTCTATTCCATTACTGAGAGGGCGATAAACGATCAGAACCAGGCAACTTTCTAATAACCATAAAGAATACGGTTTCCTATGAGCAAGCATCCACACCATGTGTTCTCTCTATTCTATGAAGAGTTAATGTCATAGAACATCATTCTGAACCTTTATATATATCTTCATGCGGTTACACCAAATAATTCATTAGTTACTATTTTGTTTGAAAATATTGCAAAAACTACTTACTAAATAAATGTTCTATGCCAGAAAAGTAAAACTAAAAATTAGAAACTTAGGATATCACTAATTTTTTTATATATACACTTAAAACATTTTTTTTATAAATTCTTTTAACTTGTGTTGTCACAATGCTTTTTAGAAAGTTGTAACATTTTCATATTTTAACATGACGTGAGTATTTATAAGAGGAGGGAAGTGTGAAGTTTCTTATTTGCATATTATGGACCTAGCCTGTAAGTTTCACTAAGCTAAATGAACACTTTGACACGTGGAAGTTTTTTGTACTGAAAAGTATTATAAAAAAGTTTCTCAGAAGAGTTTTAAAGTAAAGGTTGTTCAAATCTTATCTCTCTGTAATCTTTGTAGGGGGCCTAAAATTCTCATGCTGCACGCATGGGACCCTTCTTCTGTTTCTTCTGCACCAAGTTTAACTATTTCGGCTTCCGGTGGGATTACTTTTTATCACATTGAGTAGAAGTGGCATTCCGCTGAAGCTAAGGACTATCTCGTTATTCACTGATCTTTATCTCTCATTCATTTACACTGAGGCCTAACATGATTTCTCTGAGCTCTTGTGTTTCCTTGCGGTCTACGTTGAAATCTGCAGCAGATGCAACTACAAGCTCAATAAAGTTTCTTTCGGATACCTAACTCCATATTAGGGAGTGTAAACATTCATTTATATTTGTTTTCCCTGATATGCACCTTCTCAACAGCTCATAATATGCTAAATGACTGTACAATGACAGCAATTTCTTCACATCCCTTTTAAAAGCACTCTTCACATTTTGTGTACAACTTTGGTGGTGGTTCTTCGACGATGACACTGTTTTAGAAGTTACAGGAGTTCTCACCAACAGGGCACTGAGATGCATAGGCCCATTATCTGTGGTACTGCAACAGTACATTGTAGCATATATTGTAGATTTAATTTTGTGAACATATGGACTACTATGTGTTTCAAATGGGAAGAGTTCTGGAGTCCAGCTAATCAGATGCCGTATCACACTCAGCGTTGCCAGCTTGTTATTCCACTCCTTTTATATTTCCCTCTCTCTCACACACTCATACAACGTGCAGGTCTGCTTGGCGCAGACGTAAGGGTAAGCAAATTATATTTTACAAACTTTTACGATGATGCAGTTGCCAAAATCAACATTGGAAAAAACATTTTCGCAAATTATGTATATTTTAAAATACTATAACTATAATTATAGTTTATGAACTACCTGTTTTTCTAATCCAATGGAACTGCCAGTGGCTCATCCATATCGCTGTCAATGTCACTTCCGTTAAGAGACAATTCGTCATTGTCACTGTCTGCATCGTCTGAGTCTTGCAAATTTATGATTATAGGTTCCAAAATCTCGTCACGTGCTATTTCTTTCTTAAAATCGTCTTCTCGAAGGTTTTCTGCATGTCTCACGCAGTTTTCCCAGACCTGTTGTGACACCTTGTCAATTTCTTCGTGAACAAGTCGTTTAACGTCCGTCAGTTTAAAAGTATTATTTCTGTTTGCAATTCCCCTTTTTATTTGAGCCCACACCAACTCAATTGGATTATATTGGCAGTGGTAAGCTGGGAGGCGTATTACCTCGTGTCCCATTTCAATTGCAAGTTGATCAATCTGATTCACTTTTTCCGTGTTTTTTAAACGGAAGTACTCTTTGCTATAACTCAGTTTTAGTCTCTTTTTCCGAAAATTTTTTGAAGAATGTGTACAACTTAAAACTAATACTTCGAACCTGACTTCACAATACCAGCCCTTTTCACTCGCCACTAAATTCACCGCGAGAAGTCATTGCACTATTTAACTCTTACTCTACTATTCTGTAAAGAACAACTGAATGATATTGATCTGAACTCTCCAGAGTAAATAAACACTTCTTATCCAGCATTCATTTATAAACATAAGCATACAGCATTCCACAGGCTAACAGGAAATGAAGTGTTTGCGCTTTCTCGAATTTAACACCTTGACTTATTTATTCACAGTGCTTCTTTTATCCGTCATGTCAGTAGTTTAAATTTCAGTTATGAGTAATTAAAAGTATATGTACATACATACACACCAACCACTTTGAACTCTCTAGAGTAAATAGAGTTTACAAACCATTCATAAACAAAGATATGTGACCAGACACGTTTTGCCAGGCTAGCAGGAAATTTATTGTTTCCTCTCGCTCGAATTAGATTATTCAGAGTAATTCTTTAATCACGTCATGTCAAACATTTACGTTTCAGTTCTGAGTAATTACAAATATACGTACACGCATACATGTCAAATTCATACAGTGCTTACGTCGCGATTTATTGTTATAATACAGGTAATAGTGGTTTATTTATTTGTATTAGAAAAACTATTTGAGCTAAAAGTATGAAGTTTTCATGGTTATGTTACATACATCACTCTCTACCTTCCACATGGATCAGTTTCGGCAAAATCTGAATTTTTGTCTTAGCACGAATAGTAATTCATAAGATTGATTAGGTTGGCGCTCCTCACACGCCACTTAGCGGAAATGCAATACGACAACACCGCAGGACTCCAATTGGTTGCTCACCTAGGAGAGCTCAAGGACAAACTTCTTTCTATTTGAAACAGATAATATTTCTCTTTATTGCACTGTGATAATTGGCCAGCTTCACCACTGTGTCTTACTTCAAGCAACCAGAGTTTCTTATCCAATGCGATACCCTTCATCTTCCATGGGTGAGCTATATTTTTTAATCTGCTTCCGAAAATCATTATTCTTATCCTGAAATAAGTGAATGAAAAGGGTACACTAATCCTGTGTTAAGAAATCACTGTTTATAGAAACAGTCCATCAAAGATAGGAGCTAAATCACAGAGGAAGTGGCCTGTATGATAATAGCGCCACTTTCCTCATGAAAAGATACGCTACTGTTTTCAAATGACAGTATTTGTTATTTTAGCAAGTATCAAGAAAGGCTACCAGAAGAGAAACATTCTAACACTGTCAGACAACCAAGCGTGAAGATCCTGTGGTTAAGTTCTGTCTGGTGTAGGAATGCCTCAGGGACCTCAACCACACTGGCTGAATACCGTTCAGTAAGAGGGTGCCTGGACATGCAAGGAACCTGGGTAATGAAAGGAGTCAAGATATCATTTATTGAACCTGAACTGACTTTCGAAAGGACGAGACAAGTAGACTGTCAAATCCTGGAACCTTAAGTTAAGTAATTGCCGTTGGCATTCGGTTAAAGGATGCAGATGTCAAATATCTTTATTAAAAACCTTGATAGAAGTAAAAAGAACTCAAGTTAAACAGGATTAATCTCTCTTCGAATAGCATTCTGCTGCTAAAGATAACCTACAAAAATTTAGTCACAATGCTTATCCAACTTGCCCTAGGTATCCTGAGGGTGATAAACCGCTAGTTAAACTACTTTCTGATTGTGACGCTTTAGCAAAGTGCTCAGCTCTCCGGAAAGCATTTTACGAAATTGGATGAGTTGTCTTCTACTTAGAAGTTTATAGTACTTCATTTTAAACAGGGAACTAGTTGGCTGAAAGATAACGAGGGGGGTCGCACAATACACCTTTAAATACCTCGCAGCGGAAGGCTGCTTGAACATTTTGCATCTCCATTTGTTGATACTAATACACAGCATTCTACATTTTGAAATAGACCTCTCCCAAAGGAATTCAGCTCCATATACTTCAACAGAATTGGAGTTTTGAGTGACGTTATACACATATTCTCCTTTATTATGGTATTGTGTGTTGTATCATTCATAATAGTTACTCTTTTATTACCCGGGGAGTACTTCAAAATCTATTACTACTCCGTCAATACATCGACTGTACCTATGCCATACAAGTGTGTCCACGCTTGTGCCAAGTACCATCGTATGACACAGTGTTGTGAACAATTTCTTTACCACAAAGTTCTGGGTCCTCCAGGGCTTTTCTTACAACATTGTCATTTTATAACCAGTAAGGCTCGGAGCTGGCATATATATCTCCCAGGAAAACTGCTACAAATTGTGTAGCCCCTTTCCAAACGAGAGGACTGCATGTAGCATTGTTTTTGCGCAACTCCTAGGAAGGTCAAGATGTATAGATATAGTCGACATGAAATATTCAAATCAATGGCTGGGATTTGAACCACGGATCTTCTGTTTTCCGTCCAGTCACTCTTACCCATTGAGCTACCATGGCCAGCGTGACGTCCTGACATTAAATTCTCCAATTGACTTATATTTCCCCGGTAGACCACTAGGGGCTCTCGTATCCGACATACACAGTTTGTGGCGACTTACTATCGTAAGTACTTAAATCCCAGGCTTCATCATTAAACTCTTATTATTTAAATTAACTGATGGAAATTAATCATTTTGTTACACTAGCCGTATACAGACTAAGGTTTTGGATAGATAGTCAACATGAAGAATTCAATTCCGTGGCCGGGATTTGAACCACGGATCTCCTGGTTTCCGTCCAGTCACTCATACGTTGGCCATAGTAGGTCAATGGGTAAGAGTGACTGGACGGGAACCAGGAGATCCGTGGTTCAAATCATGGCCATGGCATTGAAATTTTCATGTCGACCGTTCCCGTAGGGGAGGGGATCCGTCCCCTTCAGCTGCTTTAGTGCGAGCGCTGCGGACCCTTAGCACTCGTGGTACCTCTGACGCTACCAGAGGAACCTCGGGCCGAACATTTGAGCCCCTCCCTAAATGGGAGTTGTTCGGATTGGGTTGGACCCGAGGGGGGAGTGTGTTCACGAAACCCGTGAGAAATCGAGTATCTCCGGCCAGGCCTCTGCTGCCCGGAGGGGGCAGAGGGTTGCTTAAAAAATCCCGGGTACTAGCCTGCAGAGTTAGTAGAAGGTGTGTTAGATCACCAGGCGGCCACACCGAGGTTTTCGGTAGTCTTCCCTGCGGGGTTGACGCGCGTAAGCGGCGTATCCACTTCCACCCATCTTGAAGTTGCTGTCGATGAGGGGGGGCTTTTTAGACCCCAGGTATTGCCCTACGGAAAGACCCCCCGGAGTTTTCCATCGTTCCCAGGTAACAGAGGCAGGGGTCTTTGAACTTTCGACAATTGAACTTTGAACTTTGTCGACTCTATGTATCCAAAACCTTAGCCTACATACGGTTAGTGTAATGAAATGATTAATTTCCATCAATTAACTTAAATAGATCAAGATGTATCAGCCCTAATTCTGAGACTTGTGGTAAACTCTTTGGTATGCTCACAATTGTCACTTTATGGCATATACCAGCATTGGTAAGGATTCTACATGCAATCAAGCCACTCTTTCCGCAAGCAAGATCTTTATCCTTTGGTGTAAATAGCTATGCACTGGCATTTACTGTTTTTACTGCAGAATTCGCTGTTTGCCTCCACTGTGTTTAAAATAGTCTGTTTCTTAATACTTGCTATGGGGGAGGGCCATGATGCTTAGGTACGAGGTTCAACAGTGGCTAAATTAATGCAATTCCGTATCTCGTTGTGTGGAAGGCTGCGATCAAGCATCAAACTTATGTAGTTTCATGGCCTTTATCTTTAAATTCCGTTAATTTCTTCCTTTTCTTCTGAGTCTTTTAGTTTTCTGCGGCAGTTACCATAAATATTAGTGTCACTGTCATATGTACACTAAAAGTGTCTGCTCCTAAGAAACAATTATAGCAGATGCTCGCGAAAAACTGATGTAAAACCTTAAATAGAGATAACAAGAAACGGATGAACTTTATTTCGTCCCGAAAATAAATCGGCATTTATTAATGTTTGCATCTGCTGCCTACTTGCCTTCAGAGAAGCCAACAGACTTTTGGAGAGAAGAAAATTCTCACGGAGCAATCTAGTAGGAATATCAAATATAGATATCACAAATAAAAACGAAATGTAAATTTGTTGTTAGACAGCACATTTAAACGTCAACAGCCACACCCACGTGTATGTTGAAATGTTCACGCGATGGCCTAAATTCATGAAAATGATAAAAATATCACTCCGTTTATTTCCATACATTCTAAGCTACAAAGAAAGCAAAAAAAAAAAAAAAAAGTGCATTATGTTCAACATTTTGACCAAATTTTCAGTGCAGTCTTCCATAGGTCTATGGATCTAGTACCTAGGACAGAAAAACCTTTGTGCAATTGTAAGGGCCTGGCAACGGCTTCAGTTTTGTTTGCCGCAGATGGGGAAGCTTTTTTGAGTTGGTTGACACTACTGTTAAGAAAATGGGAAAATGTTGCCCTTCAGTTTAAAGGTCAGTCTGGGTAGCTCAGCTGGTTAGACGCTGGTCTACTGTCCTGAGGTCATACGTCAAGTAAGTCCAAACTGATGGTTTTTAGCTGTACTTAAAAGTGATAGACCCGTGTTAGTAGATTACTCAGTTTATTAAATTCTGGGAAACGAATTTCTGGCACACGGAAGCGCTCTTATGATCCAAACAATTAACACGTGGTTAACAAACAAAACATTTAAGTTAATAGACGGAAATTAATAATTTCTTCACACTGGCCGTATATAGGCTAAGGATTTGGATAGAGTCAACCTGAAAAATTCAATGCCATGGCCGGGATTTAAACCACGGATCTTCAGATTTCTGACCAGTCACTCTTACCCAATGAGCTACCGTAGCCAACGTGTCGTCCTGACATTAAATTCTCCAAAACCTTAGCCTATATACGGCTAGTGTGAAGAAATGATTAATTTCA
Organism: Mantis religiosa; assembly: GCA_030765055.1. Lineage (NCBI taxonomy): Eukaryota > Metazoa > Arthropoda > Insecta > Mantodea > Mantidae > Mantis > Mantis religiosa. The sequence goes on from CM060958.1 coordinate 78,628,828, forward strand.
TTCAATTAATTTAAATAATAAGAGTTAAATGACGAAGCCTGGGATTCAAATACTTAGGATAATAAGTCGGCACAAACGGTGTGTCTCGAATACGAGGGCCCCTAGTGGTTTACCGGGAAAATATTGTGACTTTTTGGGTTCGTGAAATGAAAAGTCCAATTGCACCACTCAAAAATGTTCTTTATTTCCACCGAATTACAATCGGAACACTTGCAGATTACACAGTTATATAATGCACACAATTACAATTCACCAGTCAGTCCGTTACAGTTCCACTTTGCACTCGCAATTACGTAGGCTCCTCTTATGCACGTACGCACTCCGTTCCTTCACTGAGCGATCCTCACGACTGCTCGACAAGAACTCACGTCAATTCACTCACTGCAGCCCTTTTTATAGAAATATCACCGTTTTCTCGAAGTCTCTCGTTTCTGTGAATCACCGCGAAGGTTCCAGACGGCAGGGAAAGGGAGAAGAGGTGGCCAGCGACAAGTGACACTTCCCTAATCATCCCCTCAGTGACTGAGATAAATGGGTGGGTGGGGTCCGTATGCCTCTGGTCCCTTCTCAGCTGTCGTAGGTCGGGCTTTCCGATAATTGGGTGACAATATATATATGCGTCAACTGGAGTATTTATTGTCAGGACGGCACGTTGGCCATGGTAGCTCAATGGGTATGAGCGACTGGATGGAAACCAAGAGATCCATGGTTCAAATCCCGGCCACGGCATTGCATTTTTCAGGATGAATTTATCTAAACAAAATATTTGTTTACTTTTCTGTGCTAAGCGATTCATATGTTCTGAAGGAAATAATAGTATTAATTCCAAATAAATATTAATTTGAATTTTCTGCCGCATTTAAACTGCACATCTCTATTGCACAAGTATTACTCAGGTTTATAGTAATAAACTCTGTTGCTTTTTATAGTAAAAATAAATTACCCGTAATATCGCAAGACTTTTATAGCAATTGGACGTTATTTCGATTTCAAGAGCTAAAGCGTGATATTTCTGCTTGCTATTACTGTTTAAGCGTGACGATTTACAGAGCTTATCCTCGAGAAACTCATAAATACATACACAGAAAACTGGCTATTTGGATATTTCACAATTTCCATTTGCTGGTAAAAGTTCACAATGAGGTTGTATATACTCATGATTCCTGATTTGTCTCAGTCTAAAAAAGTCCATTAAAGAACCTTTCTCTTGCATTTAATGGTCTTTTTCCTTCTACCATTGTTGATTTTCATACATCTACAGCTATTTCTATGCTTATGTTTCTGTCTACATCGTGTTAACTGAGATAAACGTTTGTAGAAATGGTTTAATCATACATTTTAGGCATAAGTAGGTTACAGGGGACTAAAATGAAGTCAAATCTTTAAAAACAGGATTACTCTGTGCTGGCTTTGAAATCTATATATGTTGCTCGACAAAGTATAGGAAAATTCAAACTATTAACAATGATAATTTTGTATGCACTTCAGTTTTAATCATAATACAGATATAGTTTTGTCATAAGTTTTTATCTAGTTCTTCAATTTTCCCATTGATACAAAATTATACACTTATACAAATATCATTCAGAGGTTATAGAAACTTTTACACGCTATTTGCAGAAAATTCAAGATGTGTTTCATTAATCATACGAGTATCTAATACATAATGGAGCTTTTATCAAAACAATTAGAGCTAGATTTTATAACCACATGAATGGACCTATTTCTGAGGGCGGAGTCTTGTTCCATCATACTATGTTTTCAAGTGGCAAATGAATAAATGACTGTCTCTGCTTCAATGCTTATTACTATTATGTGTTTCAAATGGGGAGAGTTCTGGAGTCCAGCTAATCATATGCCGTATCACACTTAGCGTTGCCAGCTTGTTACCCCACTCCTTTTATATTTCCCTCTCTCTCGCACACTCATACAACATGCAGGTTTGCTTGGCGCAGAGGTAAGGGTAAGAAAATTATATTTTACAAACTTTTACAACGACGCAGTCGCCAAAATCAAAATTGGAAAAATCATTTTCGCAAATTATGCATATTTTAAAATACTATAACTATAATTATAGTTTATGAATTACTTGTTTTTCTATTCCAATGGAACTGCCAGTGGCTTATTCATATCGCTGTCAATGTCACTGATACAATGACACAATGCCACAATTCGTCACTGTCACTGTCTTCATCGCCTGAGTCTTGCAAATTTATGATTACAGGTTCTAAAATCTCGTCACGTGTTATTTCTTTCTTAAAATCATCTTCTTGAAGATTTTCTGCATGCCTCACGTAGTTTTCCCAGCCCTGTTGTGTTACCTTGTCAATTTCTTCGTGAACAAGTCGTTTAACGTCCGTCAGTTTAAAAGTATTATTTATTTTTGCAATCCCCCTTTTTATTTGAGCCCACAGCAACTCAATTGTATTATATTGGCAGTGGTAGGTAAGGTGGGAGGCGTATTACCCCGTGTACCATTTAAATTGCAAGTTAATCCAGCTGATACATTTTTTCCGTGTTTTTAAACGGAAGTACTCATTTTTAGTTTCTGTTTTCGAAAAATGTTTGAAGAACGTGTACACCTTAAAAATAATACTTGGAGCCTAACTTCGCAAAACCTGCCTTTCTGACTCGCCACTAAATTCACCGCAAGAAACCATTGGACTATTTAACTCTTACTCTACTGTTGTGTAAAGAACAACTGAATGATATTGATCTGAACTCTCCAGAGTAAATAAACACTTTTTATCCAGCACTCATTCATAAACATAAGCATACAACATTCCACAGGCTAACAGGAAATAAAGTGTTTGCTCTTTCTCGAATTTAACACCTTGATTTATTCACAGTAATTCTTTTATCACGTCATGTCAGTAGTTCAAATTTCAGGACTGAGTAATTAAAAGTATATGTACATACATACACACCAACCACTTTGAACTCTCTAGAGTAAATAGAAATTACGAACCATCCATAAACAAAGATATAATGTGACCAGAAGTTCTGCCAGGGCAGCAGGAAATGTAATGTTTCCTCTCGCTCGAATTGGATTATTCAAAGTAATTCTTTTTATCACGTTATGTCAAATATTTACGTTTCAGTTCTGAGTAATTACAAATATACGTACACGCATACATGCTAACCAATAATGATGTTCATACAGTACTTACGTAGCGATTTATTGTTATAATACATGTAATAGTGATTTATTTATGTGTATTAGAAAAACTATTTGACCTAAAAATATGGAGTTTTCATGGTTATGTTAGATACGTTACTGTCTACGTTCCACATGGACCAGTTTTGGCAAAATTTGAATTTTTGTCTTAGTTCATACAGATTGATTAGTTGGTGCTCGTCACACACCACTTAGCGGGAATGCAATACGACAACACCGCAGGACTCCGATTGGTTGCTCACCAGGTAGCGCTCAAGGACAAACACCTTCCCATTTGAAACACATAATAGTAGTGCCTATATTAGTTTCTCTTTGAACTCGATGCATTGTTCATTTGTCTGCCTATTTTGAGTTTTCTTTTTCGGACAGTACGCAGAGCTATGTTAGCAATATCATTTTGTTTATGAAGCATTTTTTGGGCAATGAACTAGTATAACTCAGGAAAGAACGTTTCCCGGGCCTGAGACGCAGGGGAGTTGGAGAAGGTTCCCACATACTCCCTAGATAAATTTATAACACCCTATATCAGTTCAGCTACAGACCATTCAAAAACATTCTAAGGGCTCCTCTTTTGTGAATAAATCTTCTTTTTTGTACAGAGTTAACAGGGCGCATGTTTTTTTAACAGTTTTACGCCTTGTGTGGCATGCGTTCTCTGTCACACACATTCGCTGTCCTTGTCCCACTGTGTAAGAGAGCACATTCCTTTCAGGGACTTAATTTGCGTTGTTGGACAGTTTCCTTGCCCAAAATGTTGTCAGCTTCCATCTTGGTGCTCTCAGAATATATTCTGGAGAATGAGCTTCTTAGCGCTTAATGGAGAGAACTATAGTATCTCTCGTAAGCTTGGCAGGAGCATAATAAATATCGTAGAAGTAAAGTTCAAATCAAGATAACTGAATTATAAGAAATACGGATCGCCGATATAACACTGATAATTGGCCCAGAATATTAAACTGGATAAGACGTACCCGTAAGAATATTCGCAATGAGGTAATACAATTTATTAAACAGATGTAAAAAGTATACTGTTTAATTTTCAAACACAAACGCACGTTAGAAATGTGTGCACACGAAGTAAGAGTTCCAATAACTTATGGGGAATAGCGTTTTTATACTGTCACCGTGTGGCATTGCTGTGCTGCTAGGACAAGCCGAAGCTGGACGCTTGCCAAGAGAGAAAAAGACAGAGGGAGACTCCAGAACGTTCTGCCCATTGTTACGCCGCGAAAGTTCTCGGAAGGCCTGCGGCTTTCTAGAAACAATGGCTGGGGAGGCATAAATACCAGCAAGGTGTTAGAACCGACAGTTGTTTGCTGGTTATTGCGACAGTCGACGATAGAAGTGTACCGCAGTCATTTCTTTCATTTGTTTTCGTGTAGCAAAACACCGAGTCAGCCTCAAAGACAGCTGATTGTCAATTTCATGTCTTTTTAGTGCAGCAAAGATTGCTCTAGGTTTCTGCAAAACAGATTTCCAAATCTACGTAACCCACGCATTCACAATATGCATTAAGATTTATTGAAAAGTCCCTCCTGTTGTATGCGGTCTTGCGCAAGTGCTAATGCACCGCTACTGTACTGTCTGCCCACCACAAGAAGGCAAGGCAGAGGAATGTCTAACGTAATCACTTTTGCTGTGTTTATGATCGCCTTCTGGATATGATAAGTGTGCTAAGTTCATGTAAAATACGCAGTGTTGTCACCCATGCATATTGCCTATTACTGCAGTTACTGAAACAGCAACAGATCTGACAGCATGGATGACTTATACTATATGACTTATTAACTATCTGGTTAATATGTCATGTTTCTCATTTCTAGCATTAAATGTATACAAATCATTTTGCAAAACATATTGGAGCTTTTTCCCTGGAACTTTTCGCACTGATGTAATGCCTACACAGCTCGCAGTCTGCGAGAGGGTGATTTATCTGGATAAGTCATTTTCCTTTCTTTTCCGGGGTTTACCTTCACAAATAACTAATCTCTGTTTCATATAACTTTGCCCCGCTGACATGTATCACTCCGCATGCAACTACCTTCCCCCTCACCCTAATTGGCTAATTCTTTTGCACCGTAGGCCATAGGCGGTGCGTTCCCGTCACATTTAAAACTGCAGTAAACGTCATAATTATTGCCAGGAAGATAGATAAAATCATAACTATAGGAATATGAAGGCATGCAAAAATAATGAAGTTTCTAATGAAACTGAGCAAGTTGAAACTAAATGAATTAGCAATGAAACTGAAACAAGTTTATAATGAATGGGCTTCGGCCTTCTCCACTGGGATTTTTTTTTTAAACCAGCACACATACCTTGCAAAAAACGGTTGTCTTTCAGTCCTAAAAGTCGTATCACGCCATACTTGTCGTGTGTCCTTCATTCATCCAAGTCTCGTCAAGGTAGTATATTTTGCGAATTGTATTTCGATACAGTCTGATTATTCTTAGATAACGTCTTCGCCACACAGCAATATTGAGCAATATCGCCCCTGGAGTGGTAAATTTTCCGGTTGTCTCAATTTCATGTCGCGATATTCCTACGCATCTAACACACCCGTAAGTTCAGGGCACAGCTGTTCGAGTTCTGTCACTGACAAAGACGGATTCTTCTCTGTGAGTGCATTAAACACATGCACCACAATTCTTTTTTCGCCGCTTTGTAAAGGTTTTTCCTTGCGATACTTCAGCGAAAAACTGGAGGTAGACTCTGCTATTATACATATAAGTACACGCGCAATAAACGATCAATAAAATAATTTAGCTCTCGCACTCGGCACAACACACCTTCAAATGATAATATATGACTAATCCGGTTCAAAAGAAGGTCAGTGATAAAAGTCATATAAACAAATATGTCATCATCACTACCGCTAAATCACGTGCTATCGTGCCATGTGCTTGAGAGCAAAGGGACCTCCTCTTTACTTCGTTTAAGAATTAACATGCATTTCAGATAAATCAATTCTGTTGCGTAATATATTTAATTCAAACAGTTACGAAAATATAAATTTGACAATTCTCTTGCAACATTTAAAGATATATCACCATGTTAAATAACGAACTAATTTTTACCGGACAACAGTCTATACTGCAATAGCAGCCAATGAGAGGTGATAAGGTCACGTGACTGTTAAGAGATACGGGGCAAGCTTATGTGAAACAGAGATTATGCATAGCACGTATAAGCAATTGCTAGGTCGGAAATAAGTAAGATTTTGAATTTTTGTGTATTAAGTACCACCTCCCCCATGAATTTTGCTTTCCGATCTAAACATTTCTTTTTTCTATTCTCCATGACTGATTAAAAGCAACTGAGAAATGAAAGGAAAACAGCTGTTTAGCAGTAAACATCAGATACAGAAAAATATCTTTATTTATTCGTTGCTGTGACACCGTTGTGCGAAAGATCAACTAATTCTTTGTTTCTTGTCAGCTGCGATAAGGAAAATATTGTAACTTTGTAGGTTCGTAGAATTAAAAATCCAGGTTGCAGAAATTAAAAAAAATATCTTTATTTCGGTAGAAAGACACCTTGTACACCCTTGGCACTTTAACTGCAGAAGTTCTACTCCAATTAGTCCCGGACTGGTAGGTGCAAAGACCCTGGCCTCCTTCAACCAGGGAGTTACCGAGCTGTCCCAAAAGGGTGCCCGGCGCCCCCATGGAGCTTTCCATAGGGCAAGCCCTAGAGGCTAACAAGCCTCTGGTCCTGTGGATGCAAGGCGGGATGGAAGTGGATACGGCACATACGCGCGCCAACTCCAAAATGGGAAGGCTACCGATATGTCCTCGGTGGGACCGCCTGGTAATCTAGCACAACTTCTACTAGCTATGCTGGCTAGTACGTGGGAATATTAATGGCTTCCCTTAACCCCGTCTGGAGACGTGCCCAATCTCCCACGTGTATCGGGAACCACTGCCCCCTCGAGTCCAACCCAATCCGAACAACTCTCAATCAGGGAGGGGCTGAAATGTTCGGCCCGAGGTTACTCTAGTAACGTCAGTGGTAGCACTAGTGCTAGAGGTCCGCAGCACCCGCACCATGGCAGCTGAAGGGGACGGACCCCCTTCCCTATGGGGACACCCTTGGCAGCAGAATGACGTAACATATACCAACAAAATCACTCGTGGCTCCTGCACAGGTAAATAAACAAGCGTTCACTTTCAAGTCACAGCTGCACGCACATAATTATCGAGTCCAATTACGAGTGCCCTGACAACTAACCACGGCTTCCTTTTATACCTCCACTCATTGTTCCAGAAATTAGTGGAATGTTCTGTAGCAATCAAGAAAGCGAACCTGACTCTTTCTTTCTCTATCTGACTCTTTCTTTCTCTGCTTCGGCAAGCTTTTATCTGCGCGCTGCACTCTGTCTCTTTGCGCGCGCTGGACGCGCCAGTCACAACAATGGCTCGCGGCAATATGTTTGGAGTTTATCTTAATATAACATATGCCGTATACTCATTTAATTATGTGAAATTCAGTTGTATCTAACTGAAATTTAATACTTATAGTTGCGAATTACGTATAAATGCATTACATGTAAATAAGGTTCTTTTAATATGTTTCTAAATTACATTTTTCCGGAACCTGCAAATATCTACCTATAAATACGAATTACCTATAACTGGGTTACGTATAAAGCAGATCAAGTGCAATTTGCTGCCGAATGAACAGGAAAGGCTATTCCCTCATAATTCAGTATATACCTATAGTTAATTTGTAATTCTAATATTAGTAATATATGCAATTTTATTCAAAATTGTAAGACATTTAGGGAAAATGATCAAATAAATATTCTATCTATAGGAGTTTGACTGTGGGATATTTTTAAATCTCCATTTAGTATCCTTTGGCATCTATCAGGTATTTTGTTTTTGGGTTTTATTAACACTCACATGCACTCACATATGGTTGCTTTTCTAAATTGTATGTTTTTGATAAAGAGATCCTGGAAAATGTTTTTCCGGTGAAATCTCGACAACAAATGTTTGGGTGGAACACAATACACTCTATTAGCTACTATAGGTAGGTGGTAGAAGAAAGTAAAAGAGCAGAAACGTTTCCTTCCCAATGGAACAAAAATAAACAATTTACTTGACGTTATTTATTCACTTTTGGTTTCAGTGAGCGCTCCTCTTTGATAAAAGTAATATCATTACCGATGCAAGAGACCCTCCCCTCCCGTTTTGGTTATGGGATTAAAAACTTTTGCATCTATTCTTTTGTTTCCTGCCTTGTACCACGGGATGTATCGCACCGTCTTTTGTTCACTGCGTGTACAAAGGACTTAAAGCAATTATACTCAAGGGCAAGGAAAAGGGAGATAAATGAAGAAAAGTAGAAATGTGTACCTTTGAGAGTTTTTCAAAGACCCGCAGGTCGCTAAATACTTTATTTGGTTTTCTCCCAACACACTCCTTTGTAGACGCAGTTGTCCTCCGTGGTCTAAGGTAACATGCCAGCTTCTAGTTCCCGAAGTCGCATGTTCAAACCCGGTGGAGGGTTTATTTGATTGTAAAACTCCTTTAATTTATTTATCGATTGAGAATTGTACATGATATGATACGTCAATAGAATAAAATGATACAAGAGTTAAGAAAGAATACAATTAATCATAATATAAATCTAATACAGTAAAACCTCGTTTACCCGGAACAACTGAGGCCAGGGGCAATCTGAGTTAACCAAAATCAGGTTATCCGGAGAGTGACACAATATAAAAAATGTACCTTAACTGAAAGCCCGCCACGGTAGCGTAGATGGTAGCGTGTCTACCTCACGTTCAAGAGGTCTCGGTCAGGGTGAGTTACGTGGATAAGGTTTTTCCGGAGTTTTCGCTTATCCTTCAAGACGAATGTCGGGTAACTCTAAGCTCCATAGACCCTGGAGTCATTTGAGCATCATTTCACCCAATTCATTCACCGTCCGAAATGACTTAACGTTGGAGGACGTGAATTACAGAAACAAAGTGTACCTTAACCGAATATTTTTATTGGAGTTTAGAAATTACTTGCGGTACACTGACCCTGAAAACACAGACTGTGTGCTTTGTGATAGCCTTTGTATTTGCACTGTACTACAAACTAGTCAGTAGTAAAAAAGTCAGTGAGCTTCTGCTGGCTCACTTTAGTGTATCGCTTACGAGCAGCACTATCTCTCATCCGTTTTAACATTAGAAGTTCAACAGGCAATGTTTCAGCTTGACTCTTGAAATGAGCATAAATTCCTCTTTGTTTGTTGCTGCTTGTTCTTGGGCCATAATCACAGCTGGTTCATCGACACTGTTGGAATCTGAATACACTTTATTTTAATTTTCAATAACACTACATGATGCAATAATACCTTCCTCTACAATCAGTTTATAGCCTCCGTCATTGTCCATTTGCAACCAATTGTCACTGTCTTTTTCACCAACTTCAGATCAGCCATCGATATTTTTTAAAAATGTTGATAAAGTCTTCTTTCACACTTACTTTTTCTTCTTCATTATTATTTTCCAGCAAGTCACACACCAGGCCACAACTTTTTCCATAACTTAAAGTTTCTCTTCCAACCTGATCCTAAAAAGGTGGAGTGAGTACAATGAATTCTCCCGCTAGTAAGAGAATTCAAGTAATGCAACAATTTATCTTTTATAAAACAAGTCCTCATTTATTACGCTAAACAACATAACATTTTCTTTTCAAAACTGATTGGGGCTATCTGTACGTCCGGGTTAAAGAAGATTAACTGTACAATTTACTTTCTGGAGTGTAGTGTAGTACCCAAGTTTCATCCATGGTCTCAAAAATTCACTGCGATTTTGACGGTGAAGCTCCAAATTCTTAACTTTTGATCAGGTGTAAATAAACACGGCACCCATCTTGCACAAACGTTGTGAAAGCCCAAAACATTACTTAAATATTACATGCATGTTCTTTTGATAAGTTTAGAACCTCTACTATCTCAAAAAACTTTAATCTGCGATCTTCCAATATCAAATGATAATTTTTTTCAATGATCTATGGAGTTGTGACTTCCACAGGGCATCCAGAGCGAGGCTCATCATTAGTGCTCGTATGTCCCATTTTAAATTCTGCAACCCACCTTTTAATCATTGTATGTGAAGGAGTAGTGTCTTTCAATGTACTGTCCAATTCCTCCTTGACTTTTTTAGGCGGTAAGCCTTTCAAATAGAAGTGCATTTCTAAATCCCACATTTTCGTGAAATCTCTACACTTGTCTTGCTTAAAATTCTGTCATTCAAAAACTAAACAAGCTATTGATCTGTATGTAACTACGGATATAAGCTGGTGTAGGGTTAAACTATATGATGCTATCGGTCAAACTGACCCAGTAGCACCATCTCTATATGATGCCCGGGACTTATCTGCCGACCCTCGTAGGAAGGGTAGATGTGTTTACTTCTTCTATCATGGTTATGTATCTGTGATTTGTGTGCGTTTTTTTTTAAATTATTAAAGCACAGTTTTATTCCAAGGTAGTAGATATAGCCACATGGTAATGAGAGTATTTTTTATTATTTTGTAGTATAGCTTACAGCAGTTAGAAAGAATACAATATAGGGTATCGCAGTATCACGCTTTTCTGTAATCTAAATTTTTAGTTATATCTTTTGCATTGCCCCAGCCTTAACATGGCTTCTATCAGAAGGGAAGTTACCTTCTTTTTCCTTCCTTCTTTATTTCTTCCACAAAATCAACATAGTGAATTTATTCTCTGCTCTTCAAATAACTGTTGAACTTTCTTTCTTAATATTATGTAAGCAATATACTTTTTGTTTAATTTTAATGAATTATTTTTAATTTTTTGTTGAATAATAAACATATGTGTGTATAAATACGAAAAGGCAGAGAATACTGTGCGTCTGTATCCTTCATATATTATTTTTCTAAGGTTTATTGTGACCAAGATATTTCAACATCACGGTGCTTCTCTTCGTATCTTTTATGTGTACAATAAGAGAGAGGGGAAGAGGGGGGAGGAGGGAAGCCACAGGTAGACAGGACTTGACCAGGTTAGACTGCTTTACTGCTTTACTCCATATTCGGATGTCAGACAATATATATATAACTGGGTTCAGCAGCACTGCTGAGTCACAGTTGAGTATTCTAAAGACGAAGATGGTAATCTGTATCTCTTTATCGCATTACACAGATATGACTTTAACATTCGGATAATTCGTGTCTCATTAGTTGAATTAGATTTCAAAGTACTATTCTGGTTAATTCAGCGAGGTATAGTCCCGCTGCTCGAACGGTTACCATGGATTTATCTTTGTTAGCAGAAACCTCTCAGATAAAGCACTGATTATTCTTGTAAGAGTGAGGTGGGTACTGACGGGCTTCCCAGTCGTGTGCTAAGCACCAATGAAAGCATCACTTCAACCACTGGAATTTGCAGAAATCACCAATGACAGATATATGTTCACTCCACGTGGAGTAATCAGTACGTTATCTGAGAGATATCTATTAACAAAGATAAATCCATGGTAACCGTTCGAACAGCGCCACTATATCTTGGCGGTAACATATGGGGCTGGCACTAGGAGTCTCGGTTTTGATTCGTGGCCTATTTAATCATGGGCTTTTTCGTTGTTTTCCCGGCTCATAGGGAAATGCTGCGGTGATCCTTACCTAACACGTATTTTCTATCCATAATTTCCTTTCAACTTATTTACATCACACGTTTCAGCCTTAGAGAACCAAGCGATACCGTTGCTGAGGAACGTGGAATTTTCGCTCTTGAAAATTTTCTCTCTGTAGTTTGGCAGAAGTGCTATACTATCGCCCCGCTCCGAGGAGCTGCCTTGTCGGCCACGGGACGCTTAGGTTGCGGATGGCTTCGGCACGGAGCAGGCGTTAGGAATGGTGACATGTTGTAATCATTAGGGACGATGCTAGCTCGTGGTGTCCGGCCAACCTGTATCCCCAGAGGTCACAGTGGAAGCAAAAATGGCTACTATAGGTCCCTCCTCTATATGGCTAGCGAAACCTTACGATAACCTTCCCGAGCGGAATAGCCGTATCTAGTAGTGAAGAAGCCAAAATCAAATAGCCTTATTCCATGGCCAGGATCAGAGAACTATACTGCCTCTCAGTCAGAACGCTTGTTCTTTTGAAAGTAAAATGCGTAACAAAAATTTTAAACATCAGATCACTAACTTAAACCATACATTTATAACAATGCTGATAAAGAGTGAATCCGCTTCTTGTGAAATAAAACGCAGTAAAACGGCTGTTAGACTTCTTTTCCAAACGCCAATAAATAAACGCCGATCGCTCATGTCATATGTTTGTCTTCCCAATTGTTGAAATGAATCTGGTACATCACAGCAATAAACCAGTCGATCTTTCATCTTAAAGAACTTGGTAAAACCTTTGTCTCTATTCCTATAGCAGGGAAATGTACTGTCTGGAGCCAGTATATCTTCTTTCAACTTTCATCTGAGTAATAATTTGGTAAGTCGTTCAAATCTTCTTGGTTAAAATACTGTAACTTGTCTTCACCAGTGTGTTAATCTATATTGAAGAAGGGGCGTTTGTTTGTAGATAAATATATAGCCTGAAGACGTAAACTATGTTACATTATTATTCATCTTTTGCTGCAAAAATAGAGGTACACATACAATCGCAATTAACGAATTTCATAAAAAACGGCACTTGTTATATGAAAACTGTTATCGTTTTTGAAATTGACGTGTTTGCTTCCATATAAGTATCTAATTTTCATCAAAACCGGGAAAGTGTTGACAAAGAAGCTGGACAACGGCGAAACAGGCTGGTCGAATTTGTATATCCAGGTATAGATTTACTTAAGTGTTTGAGTTGTATGGTCAGTAAGGGAGGAAGCAAGTCAAAACAAACCGTGACGTAACCTTGATATGCTGTCATGCTGTGAACTTCACTGTTCACACTTCCAGTTGTTTCAATCGGTAATTTTCATTGCTTACTTATCTTGTTTAGATATTTTGTTCACCCAGATGAATAATTTATATATGTAATTAATTTAGGAATAGTAAACACACACTTCGTTTAAAATAGCTTAAGAGGTAGAGGACCATAAATGAACAGGACTGTGTCTTATACCCAGAGAAGAAGAAATAAACAATTTTAGTCTAATTCATACTTATGTAAGTGTGAAGATATGCAACGATGTAAGTATATCTATAGTATCCGCAACAGAAATACCAGTGTGGAATAATATTAATTGACCTAATTTTTTATATTAAGTTTATTCATTATAAACTTTAATGGTTGTAGAATTAATATTATGGTGCACTACAATGTTTTTTTTCTTTCTAAAAGATGGACTTTCTCAAAAGAAAATCTACGATTTTCACTTAAAAACCGCCTGTGTTGCAAGAACCGTAAAATGCAAATATAGTTTGGAATAGAATATCCTAGAAAATGTTTGTCGTCTACTTTTTTCAGCCATCAAAATCCATAGCATGGCTTCCTTCGGAAGGGAAGGAAAGTCTGCGTTCCTTTGTCGTATATTTATAACACGTAAAAGTACCTCTTGTGTGATCAAAGCCTTTGAGCAAAATTAAGCGCTATTTCACATTAGTTAAAAAGTACTCATAAACAAAATCCGTTTCAATCCCAGGAAAACTTCGGGTCGTATCTTTGACAGCAGCTTAATGCTAACATAAAGTTCTCTATTTATATGACATTTCTTTTTTAACTGTTCTGTACATACAAACGCACACATACTGAGTATATCTGGATGTTTTTGTAAAAAAGAATTTGGGGGGGGGGGCTTTATTGGTATCTAAACTTGACTACTACTTACGTTGGAATCTGGATATCGAACATCTCTTATTAGTAAGTGGTAGAGAAAATTATGACGAAACAAAGAAAATAAATTATGCTACAATCACTCTAATATCTTACACACGGCTCTTAACTTTTTCCATGGGTTTGAAGTAAATCTTTTTGTGACACAGGAAAAATTGAAAATTTCTTAGTGCAGAGAGCTAAAATTGTGATTTCTGTGACCAAAATGCTGTAGTTTTCATCATAAATAACAGTGAGCTAGCAATTGAGTAGCTATGCATACAGCAGTCCGCAATATTTGTGCATTTTAATTTCCAGGTATAATAATGAGAAAACCATATCTTCAGAAGACAAAATAAATACATTAGGAAAGAACCAGCTTAATAGAAAAATAGACGATTGATTGGAATATTTTGTAAACTAACATTAACGGGAATAAATAGAAAGTAGGAATGTTGTTTTGTAACGTGTGCCCTCTGGCACAAGATTGGAGGTGAAGTAATCAGGCGAGGAAAGCGGCCTTCGTGAGCATTATCTTGGCAGTGAAAGTGGGGTCATAATTTGACTGGCTTCATCATTCGCCGCACGTCCTTCAAAGGTTGGTAGCAAAGACAAAACACGCTTGGCGGGGAACTTAATAGCCAAAGGTACCTTCTATCAAGGTGCTTGCAGATCTGAGCCCCTTTGTATACATCACCGAGCATGGGATAATGGAACCCGCAGCCGGATTTTGGTTCTCAGGAAATTTATCCAGTTTTTAAAGCTTCAGCACGAATCATAATCTCTGATTTCTAAGTAAGCAAGTTCAAATTCTTAGGAGGGCGTCGAAAAGTAAAGCTACTGATCGCGGATGGTGTGTATATAAAACGACTTGACATTCTCATACAAAATCTTAATTAGCAAAGCTGTCCAACGATTTTATACGTGATATATAGGTGCCTACTTCTCGTTACTGCCATCTCGCTCTCTGTGGACTAACTCCTGGATGCATTTAGTCTGGCGCAACTTAGGGAAGTTTTGCTAAAACTGACATATTGAAATTTAATAGAAGTACTAAATATACAGTGACGGGGCGTGACTTTCAAAGATACAAATAATTTTCATTAAGAGAGGAGAATGACTCAAAAACCTAAGGCTACTCTTCAGTTCTTTTGTACAGTCACACATAGCCCTTCTTGCATTGCAAGACTGGTCACACTGAAACTATAACCCGACAGTGTAGAGGCGTATTGACCTTCAGGTGACCAGCACTTTGATCACTCCTTATCGAGTCTTATCTGGTCGTTTAAAAGAGTGAAATGTTAGTAAGTTGACGTACAGTAAGTTACGAAACACAAATAGAGTGATTGGAAGCTGCGTGTGTCTTGACATGTTTTCTCACGACACATTGCTGTCCAGAAGACATGATTATATCTGAACAGGGTATACATACACTGGACTTGCCATGTATGTGCGATAAGTTGAGGTAAACATCTCTGTTGCCAATATTTTCCGATACGCCTTCTCGCTTTGCCATGTAGTATATTGCTGTTTCACCTCGCCACTCAGAGGTTCCAATTTTTCCTACAGCTGTGAACTCTGTGAACTCTTAGCCTAACACGGAGAAAGTTTCCAATTCACACACTTCTGCTAATCACTTAAAACTACACCGGAATTTCCTACCACTAAGTACCAATCTACGTAAAATACTGTTGGTAATTCTATTGAAATATTCCTTAGAATTGCCACATAAAAACATTTCTTCACACGCTATAGAGACTTCATGTGACAAAATCTGTCAGCGCTTCCTAAGTCGGAATGCATCCCGAAACCTGTGAAGCAAGCTATTCAAGACTATAAATGCGTAAATACAGAAGTATTCAGTATCGAATGAGCTCGCGGAACTGCTCACTCGAATCACTGCTCACTTTCCGCAGCGCCGTGGATGTTCACAAATGAATTTTGAAAATGTATACAGAGCAAATGAAATCTTGATAATCTCAGAGTGATATCTTTGGATGGAGAACTCTCGCACTTTAACTGACGTTAAATTGTGGCGTTCAGACACAACAACGTCCGCCTCTGATGATAGCGTGTCTATCCCGACTTCAAATCTCGGACAGGGGAAGTTATCTGGATAAGATCTTTTCCGGGGGTTTCCCTTATACTGAAAGATGAATGTAGGTTTTCTCTGAGCTCTATGGGCTCACTTGAGCATCATTTCATCCATTTCATTTATCGTCCTATTTGATTTACATTGGAGGACGAAAATTTAAAAAATGCACATAAGACACAGCATGGATCCTTTTCTAAACATGCCTCTTTTGAATTCAGTGAACCTAAACCATATTTTGGACATCGAATTTTTTGTTGGGATGCACACGTAGGTACTAGAGAAATTCAAAATGCACAAGGGGGGTGGGATCCTCCACATCTTTTGGCTGATGAAGTATTGTAACTTTGCAGGTTCGTAGAATTAAAAGTCTTGTTTGCAGAAGTTTTAAATGCTCTTTATTGCAGTAAACAGTAACTTTGTACACCCCTTGCAGCAGTAAAAAGACGTGACATACACAACAGCAGTATTCAAGGTCGTATCGTTTTCAGCTACACGTAAACAAACAAAAGATATCACTGTGGTACCCTTCAAATGTCCACTGTCACAATAACCATCACACAAATCACAAAACTACACCACTAACAACTGGCTACTCTAACACTTTGGGGGGTATTTATTCCTCCAGTCATTGTTCTAGAATCCAGTCGATTGTTCAATAACAATCACCACGCAGCGAGAGAAAGATGGAACTATTTAGCTCTGTTTCTTTCTCTCTCTCTCTCGGCAAGCGTCTATTTCTGCGCGCCACTATCTCTCTTTCTTTCCTGCCCACGCGTAGCTCTTGCTTTGCGGCGGCTCCAACGAAACAATGTGATCGGTGACAATATTTAGACACCAAAATAATTCAGTGGTTATGTTATATGAGTTAAATCCTAGTTAAAAGTGCGCTTTAATATTTGTGATAGAAGAATGCACCTTTCCTCAGTTAAAATATTCTATGAGATGAAAATGTCGCTCGATATCAGTTGATTTAATGGGAGTATATGTGTAGTTGGTAACTTAATATTTGGTGATAATCTAATAGTTGAAGTCTAAGGTGCGTGAAAAAGTGGACGACCTTTACTTTAGAAACAAATCAAATTCGATTATTCGAAACGTACTTGGAATGCTGCAGTTGTTTCCTTGGATTTTCTAAATAGTGGCTGTTGTATGCATTTTCCCAGCTTATTTACAGCTTATAAAATAGAGGAAGCCCTGGGTAATGTAACCTACATCAATTTTTGTGTCTATCGCACATACCAGGAGGAAGGGATGAAGTGACGGAATCGCTGGTGGTTACAGCTCCAAGGGCTGTCGTGTCCACAGGGAGTAACGTCATTATTCCGCGTCAACTCTAAGGCACGACAGTAAGAGATAATACCTAGAGGACACTTGAAGGATGAGAAGGAAATGGAAGGAAAAAGAATAGATAAACATGAAATCATCCAGCAATCGCGTATTCATCCAGAGAAAACTACGAAAAACTCATGGTGGGGGTTGGCAGGAATCGAACCGGGACTTAATATGTTACCGCGGTCTCATTTCACTTGGTAAAAGCTCAGTCAGTTAATAATGAAACTACCGATTTTGTCTTGAATGACTCGCAATGGCAGACAACCACTCCCATGGCACTACTATACGAATATCATGTTATAATTAGATTGACTTTAAAACTAAGGTGTTTACAGCTGTCGCTTCCTTCAGTGCTTGGAGTAGAGTTCATTGTTACTTCGCTTTCATCCAGAAGGAATCGCTTCACCTCCAAGTTTAGCCTATCATAGACATCAAAGCATCTTCCCGACTTGGTGTAAACACGTGATAACTAGTTTTGGTTTACTGATATGGACACCTCTTATAATCTAATTATAAAACGGACTATGGAGACAGATCGGTCCGCTATTTATGCATGGGTTTCGTATTTTTGAACTGAATAAGCGTTTCTGAATTGCATTTTCACACAGATTGCAAAACTGAAATCCGTTTTCGCGCACCACGAATTAATTTGTTGCCATTAAAAATTTTATGTTTTGTATATTTTTCATAATGTACGTACTGGAGTATTACTCGACAGAGCGTTGAGGGTATTGACCTTCAGGTGACCGGCGCTGTGATCGTCTCTTATCGGGTCTTATCTGGTCGATTAGAAGAGTGAAATATTAGTAAGTTGACGTACAGTAAGTTACGAAACACAAATAGAGCGATTGGAACCTGCGTGTTTCTACGGATATTTCTCACGCCTGCCGATGAGTAGAAGACATGATTATATCTGAACAGAGTATACATACACTGTATATGCGATAAGCTGACGTAAACATCTATGTGTTGCGAATTTTTCCTGATACGATTTCTCATTTTGCCATGTAGTATATTAGTTTAATGCTATGGACACCTTAGCATGATATGGACACCTGAAATCCGTTTTCGCGTGCCACGTCAGAAATTTTTTTGCAATTCCTGGTTTTGTCTTGCACATTTTTCACAATGTACGTACTATAGTAATATTATCGCGTGCTTATCATTTAATAGAAAGGCTCAATAGCTTATAATTTCGACTTTATTACTTAAAATATGAAATACTATGAGTATTATTATGTTTATATTTTATATTTTATATTTTGTTTATATTTTTAATGTTTATTTAATACCTACTAACTATATCCACCTTAGGGAATGTACAAAAATGTGTTCCTCTGAAAATTAATAATTCCAAAGATTGGAGGTCCTTCATAGTTCCTTCTCAAAAGGTCTCTTTTGTTTCATAATGGAAACATTCAACTTTCCATTCCTGTCGACTACTCTTTTATTTTAAAGGAGACAAATAAAAGTGTTTAGTTTTTGTTACAAAACCTACAGTTAGAAAACCATCTATTGCGGGTGTGTGGAGATTTCCATATTGTTGGACTATTACTTGGTCAACAGCCTGGTTTTATAAAATATCCTTGTTTATCATGCAAATGGGATAGCAGAGCTAGGTCAGAACACTGGGAAACGGAACAGTGTTGCTATTTCTCCATGTAAAACAATTTGTGAAAACTGTTAAAGGCACTGACTGCTTTAAATACCTTTGTGTTACATTTCCTTCACTATACCATGGAAAAATTAAAGCTGGTGTATTCGTTGGCCCACAAATTCTAAAACTAATGTTAGACAGTCAGTTCAAGAATACTATGAGTAGAGAAGTGAAGGATGCCTGAGATATTTTCAGAAATGTTGTTTTTAATTTCCTCGGAAATAAATAATATCCAGAAAATGTTAACATAGTGAAAATGATTACAAAGTTTTAAACACATTGGTTGCAACGTGCCAAAGCACATTTTCTTTATTCCCATCTAAATTATTTCTGTAATACCTTAAGAGATTTTAATAAGGAACGGGGTGAAACATTTCACCAGTGAAAAAAAAAAAAAAAAAAAAAAAAAAAAAACCATGGAAATGAGGTATGATTGGAAATGGTGTGTTTGTATGATGGATGCTAGAAAGGTATTGCTCTGAACAACATGCGAGAGGCCAAAGAGGAGAAAATTTGAAGTGCAATATTGTGGTTAAGTTATGAATGTGCTTATAATTATTATTATAATTAATAATTAATTATTGGCAAATGAAAAACTATACTTATGGCATAGTTTTCCATACAGAACTTTTGTTGAAATTAATTTTTATTACGCTTCACAAAACTTCAACTTTATTTCTGTTATTTATGTATAGTTTGAAAACCTGACGTGAGAAAATAGAGATTATTTTCGAATTCAGCAAAAAGAATCCTTTTAGAATCACCTATCGGATTAAAAAAAAACATTTTGAAATGCAGAATAGTGTAATGATAACATACTAACCTACAATGGCCGCCAAGATAAAGTTTATAAATTTATTAGAAGCCTAAATTCAATGGAAAAAGACAAAGCAAATATAAAAATGATTAAAGATGAAGAATTAAAGGAATATTATAAAAATCTCTGGAACACAGGAGATAAAAAATTGGGAAATAGATAAATTATATAGAGCAGAAGTAGACCCCTTAGAAATAGAAGAATTAATGGAAGGTATAGCTAAAAGTAGACATAGGAAAGCCTGCGGAATAGGTAATATTAATTTAGAATTAATTAAATATGCTCCTAAAGAATTACGTGACAGATTACTGTATCTATATAACAAGTGTTGGGGAACGAAAGAAATACCGCAAGAATGGAAGACAGCTAAAGTGATATCAATATTTAAGAAAGGGGAAAGAACAAGACCTGAAAATTATAGAGGGATTAGTTTATTGTGTGCTGCCTACAAAATATATTACAAAATAATAAGTACTCGGTTAAAAAAATAACAGATGCAATACTCCTAGAAGAACAAATTGGTTTTAGAAAAGGAAGAAGCACAATTGACAGTGTTTTTACTCTTAAACAATAGAAAAACGACGAGAACAAAATTTAGAGACGCACTTACTATTTATTGATTATTATAAAGCTTTTGACAAAGTATCACGAATGATACTGTGGAAAATTTTAAATAATAGAGGCATACCTTTACAACTAATTGAAGTTGTAAAAAGTATGTACATTGACACAAAAATAAAAATAAATATAAGAAAACCAGTAATAGTTAATGGTGGCGTAAGACAAGGTTGTCCTTTATCAACCACACTTTTTAATTTGTATGTTGACGAAATAGTAAAGATTTGGTCGAATAAAGTCAATGGAGGCATTAATGTATCAGGAGCTAAATTGAAAACTATGTTGTATGCAGATGAT
Organism: Mantis religiosa; assembly: GCA_030765055.1. NCBI lineage: Eukaryota > Metazoa > Arthropoda > Insecta > Mantodea > Mantidae > Mantis > Mantis religiosa. The sequence continues at coordinate 78,649,609 of CM060958.1, forward strand.
CAAATAATAATGGCCACAAATGGAGATGACCTGCAGAAAATGCTGTATAGTCTAGATAAAATTGCTATAGCATATGGAATGAAAATATCAGTAAATAATTCCAAAACCATGGCATTTAAAGAAATTAGTCCAGTAAGATCAAAAATAGTGTTAGATAACATAATAATTGAGTAGAAATCACACTTTAAGTGTTTAGTATGTAATGTCTCGTACCAAGGGGTAGCTGATATAATAGAGAAAATAAATAAATTTAACTATATAACAGGCACAATAAAATGAACATTAAAAGTAAAGCAAGAAAGGACTATAATAAAACTATACAAAACAATGGCAATACCAACTGTGATCTATGGATCAGAAACATGGAGAGTAACAAAAAGAAATAGTACGAGAATACAGTCATCAGAAATGAAATTCATAGGAGCAATAGCTGGATATACCAAAATTGATAAAAAACGTAGTCAGGATATTAGGACAGAATTGAAAGTAGAAGAAATAAACCATACTATTGTAAAAAATAGAAATCAATGGAAAGAACATGTTCAGAGGATGAATAATAACAGAATACCAAAAATAGCCTTAAACTATAAACCTATAGGAAGAAGAAACCAGGGAAGACCGAAGAAAAGATGGGCAGACCAATTTGGAGCCGGAACGGGTTAAACAGTCCAAAGCCATGAGTTAGAAAGAAGAAAGAAAGAAGAAAAAATAACATGCTAAACAATATGGACATGTCAAATTGACCTTTCGTTATAAAAGTTGATCGAAGTAAATCGAACAATACTGATACTTAACACGCCACTAATTTCTATGGCCGAAATATTACAGCATCTTCTAATTCATGGAGGTTTGGGGAAGATATTGAAATTATTTAAGTATTGGTATTTATTGGACTTTTTATTATTCTGCTATCTCTCCCTCTCCCTCTAACTCACAAAGACCTTTTATAATGCTATTCAAGGTGGAGTGGATGAATTCTTTATCAAATGAATTATCCAAAACCGAAAAAATTGCTACATAAGTTATGTATACACTTTGTGAGAAACAGAATAAGAATGGAATGCTTCTATAGGGTTAGGTTCAGTCCTGTAAGCTACATAACAGAAGGAATCTGTTGTAAATGCATACCGAACGCTGTGATGCGCAAAGTTCGCCTCCAGATGTTGCTAGCTCAGAGCTAGGCATGCGGAACAAAGTGCCCCTCTGTTTAATCCTGCTAGTCATAAGGCTTCTTCACAGATGAACATCATATATTTCGCTAGATTCGTAATGAAATCCACGGCCAACATTTAGTATTAAGAGACCATGGGCTTTCAAGGCCGGAGAATACAATATGAACGATATTGATATACTCAAAGGACCTTCTCTGCTTGCTCTTCTATATACTTAAGCAGATAGACATTTATCATTAATTTATTCATTTCGATGTAGATGTAACAAATTAAACGATCCAATATTTTAAAAGCAATCATGCAACTTCTTCAAATTGCTGTTATCTTTGCATAAAAAGTAGGCTGCTTTACAAAAAATGTAAAGTACTTCAAAATTTGAACTATAACACAGAGTATGTCGGCTATGGTTAACGCTAAAAAATTATTCTATAAAAATTATGAGCTTTTAATACAACCTAAATTTTTCAGAATTTATGTATTTTTACGGTTTAGGAATTGCATAAAGTGTTTCAAAATAAAAAATATTTTGCAGGTAACTCCAAAAAAAATTCAAATATTTTCACACAAATATCCTATGCTTATGGTATTTTAACTTGAAAATTTCCCGGGCTTCGACATTTCCACATTTCGAAATAATTCATCCTCTTCAGGATAAACGAGTGCCGCAATAAAATTTTACTGCAAGATTATAGAGAAAGTAAAACTTGCTTTTATCTTCAGCATTACTGCAATTTACAAGGATTCATTCTTATATTCAATTTTTTTCGGGAATTACCTCAGAAGTATTCATCAGTTTTACAATTTATATATTTTTTGTAACTTAAGTCCTCCAATGTTGAGTCATATCGGACGATGAATGAAATGGGTGAAATTATGCTCAAATGAGCCCAGGGTCCATAGGGCTTAGAGTTAACCGACATTCGTCTTTGAGGATAAGGGAAAACCTCGAAAAAACTTATCCAGGTAACTCACCCTGACCGAAATTCAAACTCGGGACCTCTTGAACGTGAAGCAGACATGCTACCATCTGCGCTACCGAGGCGGGATAGTTGATAAATTGTAAGAAATATATGAAATATGACAACACGAAAAGTTGTATAATTATATTTTATCAAAAGATTCGATTTTGAATCATAAATGCCACCATGCCATCAGGAAAGCTTCAGTTCTAAAAGATATTTTAATAAAAATCGTGAGATAATTTTTTATAAAATAGAGAAGTACAAGTTCATATAAGAGTTGCTTTGGTTGTGAGGATTTTCTTGAAACAACTCGCAAAACTTTATTTAAATAATGGTACATAAAAATTGCACTTTCTTTTCAGTTTTCTTATTAATTCTAAGAATACGTTTGTGACACAAAGGTGAATTTGAAAGATTTCTACATTTTTCTGCATTAAGTTGGCCAATAGTTAAAGGTCTCATAATTCAGATTTATGAAAAGTTCAATAATAGAATAGCTACATCATAGGTTATTCATAGAACATTCGAGATGTAAATTTTATTTTTCTCTAAATGTCTTAAACATACCTATAGAACGTCAATAAAAATCTATGGAGCCATTTTGATAAAATAAAAAATAGAATTTTTCTATGTAGAAGCTATTTTAGAAATTAGTTGAATCTTTTTGTTTGAGCAACTTTAGTTTTCATTTCCGATCTTCTTCAGAGATACTACGAACGCTCGGGCACATGCATAGTCAAACCGATCCGCGGCGATGCCACAATTTTGATGCCGACGTTCTCAATGGTCTGAGGCCTCCTGTCTTAGGGTTTGCATGAAGTACCACCACTTTAATTACCTGATAGAGAGTAAAATATTTGTTTTTAAACAAAGCTGCTGACCGCTAATTTAAACAATTAAATTCCATAATGATGTGAGGTGCAGTTGGCAGGAAGTTTACTGGGAAAGTTCCCTCGCATTATTCGCTAAATGTTTCTACCCCGAGGGTGTCACTGGATGCTAATTTTGCAGCAATTTGTCACACATGAAAATGTCACACTAAAGACACCAACGATAATGGAACAAGTCAGCAGGTAGGTTAGTAAATTCACTGGCTTTCTCAACTTATGTACCGCCTACATATCACTACCTCTATCATCGTCCATAACGTATTATTTTATCATAAATCACCATATATTTTCCATCTGAATACACCTTTCATGCTGGGCCTAGCTAGATATTAAGAACTTCTGTATCCTATTTGAACCTAAGAATTTCTATCTACGCCACTTTGCAAGGAGATGGAACCATCGTGATGCTTTTCCCGAACATTAAGGTAATGTCTTCATTACAATTTCTTTACAACAAAAGGTTATAAAATATCTTGTTTATATTACCTTAACGTTTACAAGATCATAGCATGTGTTACAGACACAGGAAGTGGGTCAACTCGGTTCAATAGTTTCTGAGATATCGCTGAAGAAACATCCCTATTACATTTCCTCTGTTATAGGAGAAACAAATGACCTTTCGAAATCGACCAAGTATAAAGTTGAAAGAAAAGTCACTCATTGTTGTGTTAACGGTTACACCTTGATAGTTGCTTTGTTTATTATATTATTCTTTGATGTATTTAGTTGTTGCTTACCAGGAGTCCTTCTATCCTGCAGGTTCTATTTTGATCTCAAAAAACAAGAGTTATCAATTTGCCCTCTATATTTTTAATATATGCAAATATAATCCAAATAAAATTGTGGGATTAGTAGCAAAGAGTTGAATGAATGAAAATAAAGGGGTTGATCCCTTTCGGTCCCTTGCACGTAGGCCGCATACTGGGCCCATTGTGCTCCTCTTACTGGAGTGCTTATTCAAGTCCCGTGGCCTCCAAAAAGGACAGGATAAGTCTTGGATGAGTCCTCCTTATATTATCTGGTCTCAGTTTATCTGAGCCCAGAATAAAGTGCCTAAGTGCAGCAAGTGCTTCACATTCACACAAAATATGTAGAGAAGACTCATCCTCCCCACCGCACTTGCTGCATGTAGAATCTGCACTAAGCTTCATCACATGCAGGTGTCTCTTTAGGGTGTTGTGACCTGTCAACAGGCCAACAACACTTCTAAGTTGTACCCGATTGAAGGTTAGCAGAATCCTGCGGTTCTTCTTGCTAGGTCCCTTGATCATAGATCGAGCCTGCCTAGCCGTGGTAAGATTACGCCATGAAGTGCCATGTTGAAGTGATACCCAATCAAGGGCCCTTCTCGGTTTAATGCCAAGGACAGGTTCTGGACCAATAAACGTGCTGGCCGAACCCTCCCTGGCTAGCCTATCAGTTAGTTCATTTCCTCTGATCCCAGCATGCCCATGAACCCAGCAAAGCTGTACTGGTCGGCAAGAACAGAGAATATTCAAGAACTCTTGGCACTCTCGTACCAACTTAGACCTTGTTGTGCTAGCACATAGTGCTTTCAGGGCAGCCTGGCTGTCAGAACAGATACTAATCCGACCATGGAGCCAGGGCATCCCTAAGATATGATAAACACAGGCTAAAATAACATATGTCGGCCTGGAATGCTGTAGAATAATCTCCCAGTGAGTACGATAGCCTCGTCTTAGGCTCATAAATGCCAGCCCCGGTCCCCGAGTCAGTCTTGGAGCCGTCTGTATACCAGACAGACCCCTTGACACACCCACGAACCCGTGGGCCACGAGACCATTCCTCTCTGGGCGGAAAACTGACTCTATATTCAGAGTCAAAATTGTAATTAGGTTTCATATTGACGCAACCCATCGCTAGGATAGCAAAGAGTTACTAGCATTAAGAACTATTTGATTAAAATATTAATAGGACAATCCGTTACGTAGTTGCAAACGGACCACTGTTAAAAACTCCACTGACACTTCAAATTTTCCACAAATCTATAGCAAGTGGAACTGTGGAAGAGAAGATTATTAGCATTATACACAGTTACCGTTTACACCAATTTAGTGACCTACAATGATAATGAAACTTCAATAGAATATTTAAGTGGTTGAAAAATAATAAGTGTCAAAGCAATCCTGTGTGAATGAAGGTAAGATTTTAGTTGGTATTTCTACTTTTAAGCAGACGAATGAATTCGTTCGTGTTGGGATTAGTTGCACAGTCCTAAGGGTACTGGAACTTAATCATATCATCCAGAAAGATGATCAGTGTGGCTCCTCTGATTGAAAGGAAGCTCACAAATTCTCTTGAGGTTAGTAGCTGTGAGTGAAGAAGCACCATCTCGCCAGAAATATGTTTCGCCTGCTGTTGGAGTACAAAGGATGTGCAGTAAAACACAAAACTGTATTTCAACTCAGTGCATGTTGATTTTTTTTTGGACGACACGAACCATTTTCGAATGCAATTAAGTTCTCTAACACAGGACCCTGAACACCTTTGAAGGTGAAATATATCTATGTACAACGCATGTTCAGTTCTGCACCAATGCGCAGATATGGTAATGTGTGGAGATATGCGAATGTCTGCTCAACGTTGGCATTAGTTCTGATACGATACTCCAGAAATAAAATGAATTTAATGGAATGGAAACATCGCAGGAGACCTCGTTTTATGAAGTCAAAGTTTGTATTAATGTCTTCATGGAAACACGCAAGTAGCTGTTCATTCTGTTGGACTGTGTATTCGAACATCAAAGGAGACGTCGTCCTAAGATGTCACAGCGGGGATTATACGTCCACGGATTATATTCTGACTTCAGGAGAGGAAGCTTCAATTCTCTCTATACTTCAGGCCATCAACCGTAGTCATGGCCCAAGAAGTCACGCGGGAATTAATTGTCCAAAAGCAAACGGGAAGGTTTCGTCCAATCAGGAGAGGATCTTCCATTGGATTGGTTACCTAGCAATACGGCCATCAACAAAAGCCTTTGTTCCGAGAAGTCTCTCTCTCTAAGTAAATATGACGTGAGTTATAGGACCGCAGAAAATGCCTCTGTTAAATTGACTGCTTCCAGTAGAGTGCTGCCAATCTAAGCGAACAAATTTTGGCAAACCAGAAAAAAACCTACCGTAAATTGAAAAAGGAATCTGTATTTTTCTTAAAGCTATTACTTCAGTATTAATGAAAACTTAAGAAATGCTTGTCGATGTTAAAATACACATTTATAATATAATTTATAATAACAATATCAATTGTAACACTGATTTTAAAATTTGGTTTGGGACTATGAACATCAAACAATACTTGTACAGTTTGTCCAATTTCTTCACAAACGTATTTCCAACACAAAACAATAAAACAACGATTTGTTAAGAATCTGGACAAACTATAATTTCATTGGTATTGTTATAAGCATATCATTTTATTGTAAATCATTTTCTATTAGCTGTTTATATCATTGCTGTACTTTTGCTTTTAACTGTTTGATGTTCAACATTTTATGCCTTCTTTATTAGGAAACTGAAGCAATTTATTGCTTTAAGCTGTATACCACGGAGGTGTCTGGACTATTCTATTCCTCACTATAGTAATTATTTAAGTTTACTTTAAAAAATATAATTTAAATGGAATTTTTATTAAAGATATTTAATGAGCGAGAGAGAGAGAGAGAGAGAGAGAGAGAGAGAGAGAGAGAGAGAGAGAGAGAGAGAGAGAGAGAGAGAGAGAGAGAGAGAGAGGGAGGGAGGGAGGGAGGGAGGGAGGGAGGGAGGGAGGGAGGGAGGGAGGGAAATATAAAAGGAGTGGGGTAACAAGCTGGCAACGCTGAGTGTGATACGGTATCTGATTAGCTGGACTCCAGAACCCTTCCCATTTGAAACACATAGTAACATATGATTTCGGTTGGTTAAATGGAAAAGTAGGTAAGTTGTGGCACTGCTGCAGTATGATAATCAGCACTGTTGTAATTTATTGTATGAAATCCTTGAAGGCATTGAAATATGGCATCTCCAAAAAAAAAAAAAAAAAAAAGTTTTGTGGATAAGAACTTTACCTCCAAAGGCAGCTAGCTATCTAACAGGGGTAATTTGTCTAAATGAACAGTGCTCCAAAGAAAGAATTAAATCATCTATTTCTACTTGTCCGGGTCTTAAGCTGCACAACCTGAAATATATTACTAACATTGAGGTTGGAATGTTTCATTACTTTTGTTGGATGCTTCAGGTCGGTCTGTTAGCTTTTAATTACTGTGTCCTTTCTTAGTAAGGCCGCAAGAGATCAGGGGAATATAGCCCGAGGAACTGCTGCATACAGGACATGATATAGCAACTAGCTTAGGGATCTGCTGTCGGCTAATCGTCCTTGTCCCTCAGGGACTATTGCCCCATGGACTATCATTATCATACACATTAATAATCCATAGTCTACATTAATACCAAGGGCAACGACAAATTGCGTTGATTGCTACCTTCAGCACTGGAGGCTTCAGAGGTAATGTAATTGCTAAAAAAGCATACAAAGATGCTTTATTCATTGGACAACCTCATTTTGGAACGTCTGAACTACCGCTTTGTGTACCGTCCTTAATATCCTGTTTGGCTATTACAAACGTAGTGTCCAATAGCCCTATCCTGCATATGATAAGTTAATTATTTCAGTCCCATGCAATTTCTTATAGTCCTGTGAACCTATAAGGAAATTTTAAATTGGGTTGAATACATATACAACGTACTTATTTTTTATATTTGAAGTATCCAGGTTAATATTAATGAAATGTAATAATCTGTGGCATTACTTTTCACCAAATACGTTTACGAAGCGGAGCAATTATTAAACTTCTAGGTTTACTATTGACATTAATAAAATATCAAAGCATATTGCTAATAGAAATTCCACATAAAGTCTTTCGTTTCTAGCATTATATAATTAAAAACCTTTCATGAATGTCTAATGGGTGTAGTTGTAGCATTATAATTGAATTAATGTTATATAGTGCGATCCATATAAATCTGAACCATTTGAATAGGCCATAATTTCCATTTGAAAGCTCGTAGAATGTAGATGTTGTTTTAATGATCTCAGTGTCTCTGGTAGAATTGACAACACTGAAAATTCTTGACAGTCTTAAATGTCCAGTTTCTTTGATACGACTGTGAACACTGAAGTTTATATGGGTATTTTCAATACATTTGTGGAGCAGCTGGATGATATCGAATTGAAAGAAGGTTATTTCCAGCAAGATGGATCAACGTGCCATACATCTAATGACACCATGGAACTTGTAACCAGTTTCTTTGATAATCGAATAACTACAAAAGGTCTGTGGCCCCCCAAAACCCCTAACCTAAACCACCGGATCTTTTCTTGTGGTGTCTCTAAAAATAGAGTATACAAGAATAGGCCACGGACAATTGATTGTTTTCAGGGAATCCATTCAACCCGAGATAAGTGACACTGGCGAGGATACTCTCCGTAGAACTTCAGAGAATATGGTGAGACGAGTACAAACATGTATAGATGCTGGTGAACACTTCCAACATTTTCTCTGAGATGTAAACAGTGTAATGTAATCTCCCAATTGTGTATGATATTCTCCCAAAGTTGCACGTGTGTCCTATTATTGTTTCAAAAGTTATGGCCTATTGAAATGGTTCAGGTTTATATGGATCGCACTGTATAACAAAATGCAGATTTCTAACAATCAATATAACTAACCCTTTTGATTTAAGAGGATGGAGAACTGTAGAAGGTTGAACTGACTGTTATATATTAATTTATTATTTTTAAATTTTTCGTAGCCTCTTGTATTTTTACGTTGCTATATAAATAATAGAGAATTTTTGGGTTACACTAGAATGGCATATTCATTCTTTAGGCTTCCGTTTCTTTATTCATCTTCCAGTAGCTATTATCCTCAAACTCCAGAAACATAAGTTATTTTACTTCGTTTCTGCTAATTCGAAAACCCAAAATTCTCTTCTGTTTTGTATACAAACTGACAACATTGTAATATTAAGAGCAATATTTCAACTACCACTTTTATATTATTTTACTAAGACGGGTTGGGAGAAGTATTAAGGAAATTACATACGGAAAACACTTAGATAAATGAGCATTCATTAGAGGGTTTAGTACACAGAGCATGTAATAAATTCATCAGTTCAACAACATGAACACGTCCAATAGGAAGCTATGCGCTACCAACCGTAAGGTGTATGTTTTTATAACACTACACTATGTGGATTCGTAGTGTAATGGTTTCGGTTGGCGTCCGTTGCGTGAATGACCAGGGTACCATAACGCAATAACGGTAATTTTTGTTGATTAATTGCACTATGTTGAAGGCCACAATGTTTACATATATTGCAACGACCTGCCCCTACTGTGCCAGAAGTGGGTGGACACTGCCTAAGGTAACTTCTCAAATTAATGCACAGCTATCTTAACAGCAAATAACATAATGTGGATTCACAATGATTTATAAAATCTCCTATCACACAACGTATTCTTAAAACTATTAAGTAGATAGTAATCCTGCAAAATACAACAGCGGTATACAACTTAATTTTTAAGTGTAAGGTGAAGAGCAATTATGAAATCTGAATTTTAGTTGCAGTTTCTTTAATACTTTGTTTTGTAGCCATGGTACCAAAATAAACAAAATACGACCACACTTATCCACTTAGCATTTTGAGTGCTATAATTCGCGAAATATAATTGAGTAGCTATAGTTACGTGGGCATACAAGTGAACATTTGCTGTTGGCGCGCGTTGTAACAACATTCGTAGTTGATATACTCACAATCAATGTGTCGGTTACAATTTTAAAGGAAAGAACATCGTAAGAATATGCGTATCAGATGAGAATGGAAGAGTCGGATAGGCTTTTGCGTGTGGTCTTTAAATCCTGTCCGTTGGACGATTGGAGCAATAGCAATTCCAACAATAATGGTATAAAAGGCCTTAGGAAGCCTTCCACTGCTACCTGCAGAGGCACCATTTGAGAGGGAGGGCTACTGCAGTAGTAGGATAAATACACCACAAATATACTCTGTGGTCGTTTGTGTAGTACCTGTAAGGTACTTAGCTTTAATTAGAAAGTACACGACTATAGATATTTGTGAAAAAGAGATTCGAACAAATGACTCGTTACATCAGACATTTCATTACATCACGGAGCTTATCTTGCCAAAAATTCTATACATCACAGCAAACTTGGTACAAAGGTATGCATATAAAATAGTTGCTATGAACGTCAATAAGCCAAAAAGGAGTTCAGCGGAGCCAAGGCTAGATAAAACATGCACATATTTATCAGGTTTATGTAAATTGTTTGCACGATCATCTATATGTATTGCACCGAGTGTTCCATAACCTATCTTCTCGGAAGGCTAAGAAATGTGCTTCTTCAGTACTACTTGTGTATAGTAATTGTCAGTGTTCCTACTTCTTTATAACCATTCTTGAGGGTTCCATGTGCCCTAAAGGCGATGGCTTTTTGAGGAAATATAAAATTAGCTAGACCATGTTTCACACTGAAAGTTGTTGGACAGTTTTCTCAATGCTGGTGCTAACAAAATTTATTTTGATTGGTTTGGAGTTTGGTCATTTGGTGTTTTGTACTCTCTGGGGGAGATCCGTGGCCTTCGGTGTTACTAGTGCTACAAAAAGTATCCCTGCATTACAGACTGTACTTTTCAAGCTATATTCTTAGAACTTCTGTCATATAGACAATTACTGATACTATATTTAGATTTTTATAATTCCTTTTCCCCTGATTTTTCAAAGTTCATTTGCAATTTTACTTTAGCTTTCAGAATTTTATCTCGATTTGAAAATACACTGCAGTTTGCAAACATTGCAACACCAAGAAGGAACTATGCGAATAACTCCAAATTTGCTGGAAGTGTAGAAAAGAGTGCAAGCAATAAGTGATTAGGTTTGCAGAGAGATGGGGTAGACGTAGGTCGAGCAGAGTCCTTGCGTGTCAGTCCAAAAGGTCAGTGTCGCCCCTAGTGTAATCAGCGCAGAGCTGTCAAACAAGGTGGAAAGAATAAAATGATTGCCAATATGTCTCGTCCACGTCAAAGGGAGCCATATCGGCATGTGACCGATTTCGAACGGGGCAAAATGACCGGTCTCCGGGAAGTGGGTTTGTCATACCGTGACATTTCGGCTCTTACAGGTCATGCTGCTAGGATAGTGACAAGTGTATGGAAGCAGTGGATAGATGAAGGTCGTACGCAGCGAAGAGCGAGAACTGGGCCACGAAAAATGACCCCAGCACGGGATGACCGTCATCTTGTCCGTATGGACATAACGGACCGTACATCTTCATTCACAGTGTTGTCTCGTCGCTGGAGCACTGCAACAGGTGTGAACTTGTCTGCATCATCGGTTCGTCGCCGTCTGCTGTAGGTTGGACTGCTTGCACGCATTACGTCGGCTTCCATTGTCCAGAAACCACAAGCTCCTCCGAGTGCAATGGATACGTGAACACCGTCACTGGGATGCCGAGTGCCAAGATAGTCTTTTCGGATGAGTCCCACTTCAAGGTGTCCTACACTGATGGCCGCATACGTGTGCGACGGTACTATGGTGAGCGCAACTTGGGGGGCTGCAATATTGAGCGGCATAGCGGACAAACACTAGGTATGATGGCTTGGAGCACCATTGTTTAAAACAACCAATCTCGTCTCCTATGAATTGAGGGCACTTCGGTACCTAATGGTGGTCGCAGAGCCTCGCTCCCACTGCTTTAGGCACATCCTCAGTCATATTTCAACAGGGCAATATCCGGCCACATATTACGAGCAAAGTAAAAGCCTTCTTCGAAGAGCATCGGGTACCATTGCATCCCTGGTCTGCACGTTCGCCTGACATGTCGCCCATTGAACACGTCTGGGTTATGGTAGGACGGCACCTGGTGCGTCATGGTTCTCCAATAACTAGTGTCACGAGTTGTGTGTTCGAATACAAACTGCGTGGAGGAAAATCCCTCAGGAACGTGTTCAGAGAGCTTTTGATGCAATGTCACGGCGTATAGTAGCTCTAATTGCAGCGCACGGAAGCCACACGAAATACTGAATATTAGGAGTCAAAGGTCAGGTACCGATTTGAAAAATTATATATATTATTATATATTATATTAAAGTATATTCTCTCAGGCTATGAGTCAGGTTTATTTTGATTCCCTAGGATGAGAGCTACGTCAGGGACTTGAAAGCTCGTAAATATTTTCCAGAATTCACCTGGATGATAACCCGATTGATACTGGCGCCAGCAAAGCTTCAAGCCATAGTATACATCCATTTATTTAAATACCTATTGGCATATTTTAATGTTAAATACTAATTATTAACAGGTCTATTTGTACGTTGAGTAGTTTTTTCCGTTTATACTTGATGGAAAATCTTACTTTTAAGGGGCTTTGGCGTGATGAAATTTATTGAATGATTGGATTACTGGCGATTGTAAGTTCATGATTATATTACTGTCCAAAGTTAACATTTCAATTAATGCGCTGTCTTGTTTTTTTTTCTCTTTTACTTAATGTTTGGATTTCTGAACACTTTTCATCACACATTTAAACTTTTCTTTGAAAATGAATGTTTTATTAAACTATTATACTCATTCTTGTGTTGATCGTTTAAAGTGTGAAATTATGTATCTCTGTTAAAATTCATATGGTGATCATTTTATTCTTTATAACCAGAGGTATTTTATAAAAGAAGGGTCAGTGGATGCGAAGAAATCTACAAAAGAACTTCTGAGCAAAGTGAATGATTTGGCGTTACCCATTCTTAATTCGAAATGCCTTAGTTGGATAATTTTAATATAAAGCTTAACTGAAGTGATTAATGAAGTACTGAATCGTGTGCGGGATTTAAGTTTTTTTTTAACTTTTGTTTATCGGTTGGTTTGCGAAGAATCATGTATTTCTTTTCCGATGAACTAAGAAGTTTATCCTCCTTGCATAAACAGAGTGACTTGTTAAAGTTTGCGGTAACGATATATAAATTAGTGATTCCCAATAGATTTCGAGAGAATGTATGTGTCATTGAAAATTTATTTATAAGTAGGTTTACAATGTAAGACATTTTACGTGTACCTTGTTACTTCCTGCCTCTTTAGTGTAAGGGTGCGTGTCTGCCTGGCGTTCAATAGGTCCCGAGTTCGAATCTCGGTCAGGGTGAGTTACCTAGATAAGGTTTTTTCCCCCCGGAGTTTTCCCTTATCCTGACAGACGAATGTCGGGTAACGCTAAGCTCTATGGACCCGGGGATAATTTGAGCATCATTGCATCCATTCCACTCATCGTCTGATATGACTTAACGTTAGAGGACGCAAAGAAAAAAATCTTCCTGTATTCAAAGTTCAATCTTTTATCCTCTTCCTCAACTCTTCTCTATCCACCCAATCTAATTCCTCCAGACCTAATTCCCTCATTCCTCTTTCAATATGCTCTCTCCATTTGTCTAGGTCAACCACGTCTTCCTCTTCCAGGTGGATTCTATTCCAAAAATTGTTTTGGTTATCTTATCTCGGGCGTTCTGTGGACACGTCCGTACCATTCTAGCTTTTTATATCTTATAAACTCTAAAATTAAGTTTTGAGCTTGCAATTTTCATCTTACCACGTTATTAGAGATTTTTATAATATAGAAATTAATTTAAAGTGCTTTTCAAAATTGGTAAGTAGATTTTGTTGATCCAGAAACTTGAGATAAAGTTTGATTGAAATCCTCAGAGTAGATTAAATTGAATTTGTTGAAAATAAACAAATGAATTTTTGTACTAGGTGTCTTAATAATAAAAAAGAAATTGAATTGTGGTTTACCGGGAAAAACACGAGTCAGTTGGAGAATTTAATGTCAAGTCGGCACGTTGGCCGTAGTAGCTCAATGGGTTAGAGTGGCTGGACGGCAACCAGAAGATCCATGGTTCAAATCCCGGCTATGGCATTGAATTTTTCAGTTTGACTCTATCTTTCCATACTTTACACTACACATGGTCAGTGTGAAATAAAAATTAATTTCCATTAATTGACTTAATAGTAGTTTACTATAAAGCCCGGGCCTTGAAGTACCTACACGTTGTAAGTTGTCATTAAGTTAGTCGTCTCATGTGTTTATGAGAACTCCTAAGTGATTTACCGGGAAAAACACGAGTCAGTTGGAGAATTTAATGTCAAATGTCATGTCGGCACGTTGGCCATAGTATCTCAAGGCTTAGAGCGGCTGGATGGCAACCAGAAAATCCGTGGTTCAAATCCTGGCTATGGCATTGAATTTTTCAGTTTGACTCTATCTTTCCAAGAAATTGAATTTTCTGATGGCTTTGAGGTGTACCTTTATTAGAAGATATAAAAGAAAGAGTTGCAACTATATTTCAGAGTAAGAATTATATGCATGAATATTTTAATGCTTCATTTAACTACTGTGGCCATATCGGAGGCTGGAATTATAAAACAACCCATCTAAAGGATCTTTTATCATCGCTTTTTTATCCTGTTGAGCAGGAAACGCAAATTCACATCCGCATGCACTCATGTGACTGTGCGGTTTTATATGTATATTTGAACGAGGTCCACATCCTGTCTGGAGTAAGTTTCATTCATATTTTCCATTTTTTCCATTTAAATAAAATTAAAGTGAAGGGGCTTTACCCAGTTACCCAAATAATTTAATGATACACTATTTTATTCGTTATGTAAGTACACATCGCTAACGTAGAACATTTTTGATAAAATAAAATGTAAAGATTTTCCCCTGTAAATATTTGTTTGGTACAGAGAAATTTCTTGAAAAGCAACACTTTAGGTCCTTTGGTAAGCGTTGAGGTTAGGTAAGTTTCTTGAATTCAATAAGCCTTTACTGTCAATAAAATATTAATGTGGAACTTTTTGATGGATTCAATACCTTCTCCATCTTAGGTAAGCAGTACGAAAAGTAAAGATCAGCGTTTTAAAATTAAACTGGCATCGTAATTAAGAACATCGCAATACTCAGTGTCTCGCCAGCTCTGCTACTGTCTTATCCTTCTTTGACTGGAGAATTTGTTCCTCTACTCGGTTCCATCGAGTAGAAATCGATTCATATCTATATCTTCTCCACATGGATTAAATCACATGATAAGAGCTGGTTTCACTTTACCACTATGAACACCTCAGTTCAGACAAATTTTAAAATCGAGTATACTACATTGGTGCTTCCATCAAAATTGTTGAACTAGTTTGCTGGATTGGAAATTAAAGAAAGGTGCAGGTATCCTTTCATAATTAATGAATGACCTGTGCAAGATATATTTGAATCCGTAAGTTAGTATTTGGTTCCCAGCTTTTCTAATTAGTTTTATATAGTTTCAGCTATTCCAAATGTCTACACGAAAAATCTACATATATCAATGGTTTTAAAATCATTTGTATTTAGGACTCTCTTAGAAGCTATTTATAAGACCGTTTTTGCGACATTTTTGATAAACAAAGCAAACCTATAATTATGTTATTAACAGAAATATTTGAGATGAAAACGTTGCTTTAATTGAATCACTTTTGAAAGCTATTCAAACGTCGAAATTGAGTTTTATGAAAGGAATTTGCTTCTAAATAAAGTGACTTGGTATAAAAAATAACTGCTATTGTCAAATGCATGAAATATCGTTAAAGGGAACCACTGATAATCCCTCTGCAGTCTTTGATGAATAGAATGCCTTCAAGTAAATGTTGTCCAAATATTCTTCACTTTACTTTTATTTAAGGGTACTAATAACTTCTGCGTGCTGAAAAATTATGGTTTACGAAAGACGATGCAAGGTAACATGTTTTTTAAATTTTCGTCCTCCTACGTTAAATCATATCGGACGATGAATGAAATGGGTGCAATGATGCCCTTATTAGTCCGTGGTCCATAGAGCTAATTGTTATCCGGCATTACTCTCAGGATAAGGGAAAACCTTACCCAAATAACTCGTCCTCGCCGAGATTCGAAATATTGAACGCCAGGCAGACACGCTATGCTTACACTAAAGACGTATGAAGTAACATGGTTCGATTCCGGTATGGTGAAGGTATTGTTCCCCTCCTAAAAGGTCCAGTACCGATGTATGTTCGGGCTAATAAGGATCTTGGTGACTAACTGAACATTCCATGGAAAAGTATCGGTCTCAGAAATAGCACAATAGAGGCTGGAAGCGGTAAGTTACTCACATTACTCGACACTTCCATTATGTTCTGTGCAAAGTTAGCCAGAGGTTTCAGAGGCCGTGTGGCAGAGCACAATGACCACATTTTTTCTTTCCGCTATAAGGTGATAAAGGATCTCGGTATACCTCTTCCGGCACTATTTCCCCCAAAACACTCGGTCCTCTCTGTGGAGAGATCCCGCGAATGGATTACATATACTATTATGACTTTAACGTTTGGGACAGGAATTTGAGTCTATTCGTCGTTAATTTGTCTTCGTCTTCATCAGCCGTTCGGGTGCAATTTGGGACAGGATTTCTATGTTGGACGCACAATTCTTTCTCTTCTCGTGTGAGTTTTTGCGGCTATCTATTTCCTCTGGTCACCAATTGTATCATATTGTTCTAAATAAGAGTCATGAGACATCTGTGTTTCAAGGCGTGGTTCGGAATAAAGAAGTCAAATTCTGTAATTGGTTATATTTATACAGATTCAAATTATAACTTAAAATGTTCCTGATCTAGTACCAGTATTCATCACACTCCACCATTACAACAAAAATCTCTTTCTCTCTTTAAAAAGATTATTGATTTATTTCTTACTATTCAAAACTTTCATCTTCTCCGCGTCATTTTCCCACCATGAAGCCAGATTATTGATTTATCGTAACTATCGTTACTTCTATCTTATTTTTGTGATTGGCCGATCCAATGGCACGTCACCACATTATTACGTCATATTAGTCATACCATTACTACTTCGGCCAATCACACAACTACATATATTTTTATAAATTGATAATCAGTTTATAATTCCTCCGAACATAACCCACGTTAACTATAGTAAGCCTTCTATCTTAAAAGGTTAATGCAAGATGTCACCGGAAAAAACTCATTTTGAGACTCATGTAGACGCGCGTCTGTCTGTGAAAAGCATACTAATAGACAACAAGTCGGTTAAAATACAGAATTTGATATTTAGCTTCAATATGCTACAAATATGAAACAAGAATAATCTCAAAAATATCTCTTCACCTCAAATCGCTCTTTAAATGAAAATGTCTTCTAATTGTTTATTTTCTTAAGATTCACTAACCATTTTTAATAAAATACCATATGTTCCAAGATATTTGTATGACAGACAGGCATGTTCAGTTTTCTTTGGTTAGTCTAAAGTCCTAAATGACTATTGTATAATTGGGAAACTGCAAGAAAAGAGCACCATTTCACTATGTAGAACTTGTTAAGATGCATAACTCAGCAATTTGAAATAATTTTTATATGGTGTTAACGATTTCAGAGGTTTTGTTTATTTACTTAATAAGTCTTTGCTAGTGACAAATGGTTATTCGTTTTTCTTGTGATCACGCAAAGAGAATGGAGTTTCAAAGCTGACACACTTCAAAACATTGTTTTGCCTTCTCTTTTCTTTCCTATAATGAAAGATACACATATTTATTGAACGGTTTATCTAATAGCAGGAAGTTAGTGGAAGAAAAAAGGTTCTTTAAGAATAGTTTGTATAGGACTGATTAAAGAAATACACGTAAACGTAAATTTTTTTGTACCTTGTAAAATATATGGTGCCTCTGAGTCGTGTGGTTAGATTTGTTAATTTGGTTAGTAGCAATTTTGTTTCATAATGTTATTTAATTTCAAAATATCACAAAATAATTGCATAAGCGGAGGCTCAAATTGCCTCAAATGAGTTCAGATTTTGTTTGTTCGTTTAGCTATTTTTCCACGCAATTGGCAGCGCTACGTGTTACCAAGATACGAGTGGCTTGGTAATTTTGTGAAGATGTCTTTGTAAAGGTAGAACAAGGGATAGGATTCATTTTCCAGTGCTGCTTCCTCTCACGTACTCCATTGTATACACTCTTTGTATGCAGGACGCCTCTTTCCCACCCTATCTGCATCTTGTGCATACAAGGGGAAGAAGATTCAGTGGCCTTAAACAATTTACTCGCTTAGAACTCCTCAAGAGTGTGCGCCATATGCACAAAGTATTTTCTCGACTGTTTTACATTACAGCGACGTGCACCAGAGTCGGTAAACACACCTAAAGCCGTTCTGTGTAATCACTTTTTTCATATATAGGGAAACACACTAAAGTATAGTATTAATACAGTGTAGCAGGTTGGACCCTAAGTTTCTGCTTTTTATCTGTTTTTCTTTTACGTTTCCTTATTTTTAAGTAAAGGTTTTGCAATGTTTTAGCAATGTTATTCCATAGGGAAATACGTGTTCTTCAAATTAGTGTCAGTTTTTGTATGCTTACATATTTTTTTGTTTGTTTAAGCAAAATAATATGGAGTGTTAACTAGACAGCAAACAGCATTTTTTGAGTTTAACCAAAATACCAAAGCCATAGTAACTGCCCGCGAGAGCTTGATTTAATACGTCATTCTAATGACGTGAAAAGGACAGACAGCATTTCAGCTTACAAAAACCTTTTTTTTTTTTTTTGTAAAGAACATACTGTATTTTATCGCGCAATTCCACCCGTTTTGTTGAAACATTTGTTTGAAAAGACTTGGGAGGGAATCATGCTTCTAAGAATTCAGAAAGGAAGGGAAACCATGTAGAAGTTATACAGATATACACTAATTTGTGAATGATTTCTTTTCTCCATTCTGCTGTCTCACATTCGTCACTATCATTACTATTGTCATTTATATCTGCCTCAGATAATACATCATCTTCATTTTCACTATTCCACATGTCCTCAGAACCATCAATGACACAAGAAATTCTAGCTTTTTTAAAACTCTTCTTAATAATATCCCATGCACGGATTATCCACTCGCTCATCGTTGGTATTGAAGGCTTCCTGATATTGCCTCCTGGAGTCAACTGATGAGATCCCACCGCCATCGATTTTCCTGTTCTAGGACCAAGGAAAGATTTGGAGTTTCTTTGTAGCCTTGAGTTTATTTAAATATGGGGGGTTATTGCTAAAGCTCCGACTGCTACATATCTATAATATGTGCTGGAAGAAGCAATGTATCCCAGAAGATTGGCTTATAGCCCAAACCATCTCTATCTTTAAGAGAGGAAAGCGAAATGACTGTAGCAATTACAGAGGAATATGTTTACTGGATACGGCCTATAAAATATTTGCTAAAATAATAAACAAAAGGTTGCAGAATATAGCTGAATGTCTTCTCTCGGAAGAACAAAGTGGATTTAGAAGAGGCAGATCCTGTGTAGATAACAACTAACTGAAAAACATAGGGAGTTTAACAAAGAAACGCATATGGCATTTGTTGACTTTGAAAAAGCCATCGATAGGGTAAACCGATGCAAAATGTGGCAAATATTGCAAGAACGAGGATACCCATAACAATTAGTAAAAATGATACAATGCTTCTGCTTCCAAACAAAAATAAATGTGAGGAACAATGGTAAAATTTCTAAAAAAATTCTTACCAATCAGGGTGTCAGACAAAGGTGTACTTTATCACCTACACTTTTTAGTATTTATATTGACGACCTAATGTGCAAATGGAAGCAGCTAGTGAATGTAGGTTTTAAACTTTCAAATAAAAACTTTTAGAATAGTGTATTGTTTGCTGACGACTTAGTTATTATACAAAATAGCGAGTCTAGCCAGCAAAAATCTATTTTTAAACTTAGTGAACTTTGTAAGCAATATAATATGAAAATTTCTTTTATAAAATCAAAGGTAATGGCATTCATTGGGAAAGAGCCAATTAGAACAAAAATAGTTATAAGTAATCGTTGCGTTGAACAGGTAAGCTATTTTAACTACTTAGGAACTGATGTTAGTTATGACAAGGAATATGATGTTTACAATAAAATATACACATTTCAAAGAGTGTGGAACAATAAATAGAACATTTAGAAACAAAATACGTAAAGAAACAAAATTAAAGTTCTACAAAGTTATGGCTGTACCTATACTGACGTACGGAAGTGAGACTTGGACGTTAACTAAAAAGCAACAGAATAAAATACAGGCTTCAGAAATGAAATTCTTGAGAAGTGTGAAAGGATGCACGAAGAGGAACTTAATAAGAAATGAAATTATAATAGAAGAGCTGGACATTTTTAGTATGAATGATAGGTTAAAAGATCTCAAACAAAAATGGAAGGAACATGTTGAAAGAATTCCAGATAATAGACTTACAAAACAAATATTACAGTATCATCCTAAAGGTAGGAGATCTGTGGGCAGACCCAGGAAACGATGGCTGGAGTACTTCGAAGGCGGAACAGGCACTTGATTGCCTATGCCATGAAGTGAAGAAGAAGAAGAGTTTATCCTTTTGTCTCCGCCAATATCGTTTTAATTAGGATCAGCAGAAAAATGTCTTCCTGCAGCTTTCACCCCGTTTACATCGGCTTAAGGTAATACATTTAATTAAAATCTTGCTGTGTAGTTCGAGTATTTCGACATTATGACGACTTGTAACAAACTGACTTAGAAGCACTTCTGCAGCTTCACATTTCAATTTTACGATATGTTGTGATAGTGGCAACACGAGTATTTTGTGTCCGTGACAAGCACTACAAACACACACACACACACACACACACACACACACACACACACACACACACACACACACACACACACACACACACATACATACATACAAGCATACACACACAAAGTACTGACAGACTGTGTTTAGCCTGAAGGTTTTTGCTGCGTGCCCACCCAGGATTGGGTTTTGCCGCAGGAAGGATTTTCTTTTGTTAGGATAGTTAAGGATGGATTTTTATTGTATAAGGATGGCGGTAAGACTTGAGATATTACTCCTCTAAGTATATTACTCCTCTAAGAAACACAGGATGCTATGCCTGATGCACCCTGGCTATACAAGCACCACTGAGTCGATTGTTGTCCATTATCAAGTTATTTGAAGGTCGTTTCAATTAGCAAGAACCAGGAGAGGGAATTATGCGACGTTTAATTGGTAAATAAATTTTAGTGAGAAAAATAATAGGGGAGGGAAGTATCTGAGGGGGCGTTTATGCCATAAAATACAGTAATTATCTATCCAATAACGTAAAATGCATCCAACACTTTCTCTTAAAAACGCAAGGACCAACTATTATTTCAAAACAGGTTTTCATCATGCTGTAGTTATATCTTTCCCCATTCTGGAATACATTAATGTATCCTTATACTCTGAAGTATGTTTATATATAAACCCTTATCCTATAATAATCACATAAAATGAGATTTTTCCATTTATATTACGTTATTCACAATATACCTTTGATTATAAATAATTTCTGAGCAATAAGTACTTCCTAAATTTACATTGAGAAATAGCAGTTCAAAGCTTTCAGAGATACATTCATATGTACAAATTCCTGAGGAGAAATAGAGCGTGTATCGAAAATTAGATTCAGACTTGAAGTATTGAATGCTATAGCCGGGATTTGAACCAGGGATCTCCCAGTCTCCGTCCCGTTGCTTTTAAGCACTGAACTACGATGGCAACCTGCCAGCACGACACTAAGCTCTCCAAATTGGCCCGTATTTTCTCAGGTAAACACACCAGCTAGTGTGGAAGAGCAATTAATTTTCACCATTTGACCTAATAGTGATCTAAATTATCTGGGACCTAAGTACTTACAATATCAATATAATAAGTCGCCACAGAGGATATGTATCTAATTGAATTGGAGAATTTAGTGCCATGCTGGCATGTTGACATCGTAGTTCAGTGCTTAAAAGCAATGAATCGCAGGCTGGGAGATCCGTGGTTCAAGCCTGGCTTCACATTTCACAATCTTGTTTTACAAACGGCTAGTGTGAGAATAATGAATTTCCAAGAACATGTATGTTCCGTCATATAATGCACCTTAAGTTATTACGAGTATAAAATCATTATTTCGAAAACGGCTAAATCTAGGAAGAAAATTGTACAATTTTAGATTCTACATTTTATTTCGTAAGCTTTGTTTATCATTTATGATGTTACAATCAATAATTTACAGAAAATTCAATTGGAATGAGGATGACCTCGCTAATTTACTGTAGAAAATTCAAGATATTCATTTTATTAGGTGTCTTAATACACAGTACAGCTATGTTAATCAATATAGCTCTTCATAACGACATATCTACAGAATATAATTTGCAATGGGGAAATTTATAAGACCTCTTCCTGCAGCAACCTAAGAAGATATTCGATATAATTTGAGTTTGGTATTTTTACAATTTTTCGCTTTTTTTTTAAGCTGCTAAAACCTAGAAACACATGCACACAAATTCACTAGCAGATCTTTTTTTTTGTATTAAAAATTAATGCGGCTTCAGGGACCTCACTGAAAATTCAGTGATGTTTGCTATAACGTACAATGCTTGCTCTGTCTAGTAAACTGTATGTTCTTATTCAGTCTTATAACCGTAAAAACCCGTGATGGAATATGCTTTCATACAGTTATGCAAACTTAATGAATGGTTTCTGAATTTAACAGTGAATTATTAAAATTCCGAATGTTCCTACCTTTTTGCCCCACAGTTCCTAAATATTGTAGAGTATAGAATGCATTCAATACCAGGGAGGATAAAATCTCTTAACTTCAATATTTAAAATAACAAGCGGCATATATGAAATTTGTTCAACAACTGGTGGTGCGCGTAACCCTCGTGTAATATGTAGATATTTACGGGAGAGATTAAACTCAACAATCTGATTAAAAGCCTACCATAATTACGCATAACATAAATGAATCAACATTTAACGCTTACAATTATAAACCTACGAGGGCTGTTCAATAAAGAATGACCACAACCTTTCCTTGACAACGTAGCTTTACTCATCCTGATAATTTGGTTGGTACATCTCAAAATAGTCTCCCCTGAATGCGATGCACTTGTCCCCGCGTTTCTGCCAGTCTTCAAATACATGCTAGAAACCATTTTTGAGAGATCCTTCAAAATCACCTCCGCAGTCTTCACCACTGCTTCTGATAATGGATAATGCCTCCCACGAAGGCGTTTCTTCAAGTTAGGGAATAGAGAAAAGTCACGTGGTGCTAAATCCGGACTGTAGGGAGGGTGAGGCATGCACTTCACGTTGATTTCTGCAAGATATTCAGCAACAACATTGGCAATATGCGGCCGCGCATTATCGTAGTGCAGCATCCAGCCTGATTCACGGAAATGTGGTCTTTTGCAATGTTTTAAGGACATCCCTGTAGTATTGTCCAGTTACTGATGTGTGTGCAGGCACAACATGCTGATAAACCATTCCATGAATATCAAAGAATGAGATGATCATAACTTTCCCAGCAGAAGCAACCACTTTTGCTTTTTTGGGGCTTGGTGATGAGGGGGATTTCCACACTGAGCTTTGCAGTTTGCTCTCAGGATCAAATGATGTAGCCAAGTTTCATCAGCAGTGATTACGTTTGAAAGAAACTCCGGATCTTCCTCTAACATCAACTTTAACTGCATGCAGACCTGCATGTGAATGTTGTTTTGTTCGGTAATCTTGCAACCCATCGCGCACAAACGTCTCATGTGTAATGTTTCTGTTACCAAAGTGTGGGTGGCACCCAATGAAATGTTCAGTATTTCAGAAAGTGATCTTAAGGTAACTGGTCGATTCTCTCTCAGAAAGGCAGCAGCATTGTTGATGTTTTCTTCCGTAAGAGCAGTAACTGTAGTCCACCTTTCTTTGAAATTGATTATCTCTCCTCTTTTAACATTTTAAACCACCTTCGAGCTGTGCTGTAGGGAAGAACAGACTCTCCATAGGCTTTCTGTAACATTGTATAGGACTCAACTGAAGATTTGTTGAGACGAAAGCAGAATTTCAAAGCCACAAATTGGTTCTCACGTGTTACCTCCTTTGCAGCGGTAGGCGATACTGGACATGTCTGAACTTACCTGGTTCTCACAGGCGGGAATCGGGAGTACCAACAATGAAACCACTACGGCGTGTTTGTTTCACATTAAGCTAACAATATAATAAGTTTGAATTTTAGTGCGAAAAATTAGGACCGTAAAAAATGATGTATAAGTGGATATTGCTCTCTCAATTCTCATTTTTATTATTTTACATTAGTATAAATAAAATTTATTTTTAATTTAAATAAAAATGTTAACATATTTAAAAAATCTATTATTTGGAGTGCAAAGAACATACTTTATATAAAAATAAGATTCCAAGCCGCACTCTGTCGTGAAAAAATTGGAAAGCATTGCTCACATCAACCTATTTCATAACGTACAGGAATGTATCTTGAATGTTTTAAGAAAACCAATTATTTAAAATGTGTTTTGAGAAGCATTTAACTAATTTTCCAAGTATTTACCATTAGATTCTATAGGTCTTAGCCATCGTTCAGTGAGGTTTATTATCCCACGATGGCACCAGTCTCTGGTTCTTGATGCGAAGGATTTGGTGACACTCACTTGTACTGATTCAATGTCGAAATATCTTCTACGTAGAAAATGTGCCATGGATCGAAAAAGATGAATAACTAATGGTGTGAAATCAGAGCTGTATGCTGGGTGTGGTAGCAGCTAATTCTTTCCAATTACATAATTATTTACATGATTGTTCCTGCAGTATGGGGTGTTGCATTGTCCTGTTCAAATAGAAGTATATTTTGCCTAACTAATGCTGTGTATATCCTTCTCAAAATTTTATGAGGTCATTCCAATTATTGAGAATCCACATCAATCGCCAGCACGTTTGGAACAAACTCTCAGTCGATCGTGTCTTAAAAATTCCACCAAATGCAGATCATTACTTTGGCACTGAACTGATTTTATTTTTAATGATGACTTTGGCAGGTTGGCGTAGATCAAGTCACTGTTTCGGGGCATCAGGGTTTCGGTAATATACACATTTTCCATCACAAGTGACAATTCTCCTGAGAAATATATCATCCATTGGATTACGGACAAGCTGACGACAGATATCCACGGTACGTTCAGCCTGTTGAGGTGTCAGTTTGAGGTAAAAATCTAAAGCGTCTGTATGATTTTCCAAGTGTTTTAATGTGACGATGTACAGTAACTTTTGATGCACCAAGTTCTTTTGCGGGCCTACGGATACGTTTTTGCTGATTTTCTCGCTAATCTTGGTGGATATCCTCAATATTCCATACGTTGGTCTTCCAGAACGTGGTAAATTTTTAGTGTTTTCGTCTTCATTGTTGAAACGTTGAAGTATCGTTGTGCCACACGCTTGCTAACGACACCTCCTGCTTCGACTTCACATATTCTTCGAGCTGCGGCAGTGGCTTTATATAGTAGATGGTAGCGTGTCTGCCTCATGTTCAAGAGGTCCCGAGTTCGAATATCGGTCAGGGTGAGTTACCTGGATAAGGTTTATTCCAGGGTTTTCCCTTATCCTGAAAGATCTAAGCTCCATGGACCCCGGACGCATTGAACATCATTTCGTCCATTTCATTCATAGTTCGATATTACTAAATGTTGGAGGACGTAAATTATAAAAAAAGTGGCTTTATAGTCTTGTTTGTAACAGTTTCAGAAGGAATTTAAGTTCAAAATTTATCACCATTTTGTGGTTGTTTATTAACAACTGAAGACTGATACATGCTCGCAGTGTACACAGCAGTAACTATGGCCTGTTGAAAATAGCATTGCCATACCAAAGATAACCAATAAAATTTTCAAAACACACACACACACACACACACACACACACACACACACACACACACACACACACACAAACACAAAACGACCTTACGTATGGGACCACCTAATAATGTGACTCTATCATGTTAAGTACATCTTTGAACTATATGATATACATTGCGCCACCTAAAATATAAAGGAACTTTATTAACACTATGTGCATATACAGATCACACACACACACACACACACACACACACACACACACACACACACACACACACACACACACACACACACACACACACACACACACACACACACACACACAAGTAACCACTTTACGTATGACAGTATGCTCCTTATCAAACCAGCTATTGTTGAATGACCATCGCCAACAAACTACTTAAAACTGAGAAGATTTGAGGTGAAAGCTGATCTTAGCGCATATTGTCCCGCCCCACGGGTAGGGTGACCACTGGGGGTGCGTAGCTGTGGATCAGATGGTAGGGCAAGGATGGGGCACTTGAGAGGAGAGTAGAAGAGACAACACTTAGTTTCCTCACATGATAAGAGACTGGGTTTTAATCGCCAAGGCCTTGTGAGGCGCTGGAGTGAATTATTATACAAATACCTAATAATTTGTTGTAGCTTACGTACGAGAATGTGTCCCGTACTAGTGCAGATGTGAATGAGTAAGGCTGATAGGCGGCACGGTGACGGAGATTCGGCGTGACCCCTGCAGAAGAATTCAATTTAGACTAACAACGCGCTCGCCAAAAACCATGACTATGTACAAAACGATAACGTCGAAAGAGAGGGGGCAAATTCACTGAACCTGGGGACTTTCCCACATTAGATCAGCAGAAAAGCTTCTAGAACATTCCATCCACCATATTGGTTTAAACCTAAGACCTGCTGATTGCTAATTCCTACTACCGGGTTCAACGGTTGGAGTTGCAAAACGCAGCAACTCTAAACGTTGGAATTGGCAATCAGCAGGTACCCCCTGGCTAGACTGTCAACCAGCACTTTTACTTGGATGTTTTAAGGCGTCTGCGAGAGGATGTGAGGAGGAAACGCCCGGAACTTTGGCTATCAGGTGACTGGTTTCTGCATCACGACATCGCTCCAGCACACGCGGCATTACGAGTGACCCTCTATTTGGCATCTCAGAGGTGGTCTGCCGTTCCCCAAGCTACGTATTCGCTGGATCTATTCCCGTGCAACTTTTTGCTATTTCCACGAATTAAAAAAAAAACGCTAAAAGGGGAGCGTTATGACGATGTGGAGGCGGTAAAAACAGCTTCGCAAAGGGCACTGGACAATATAAAACTTGAAGAGTTCCAAACATGCTTCCAACAGTGGGAAAAGAGACTTGACAAGTGCATCTCATGTAATGGAGAGTGTTTTGAAGGTGACTGAAGTAATTTTGTAAAAAAGGTTCATCAATAGTTTTTATGACAATAATCCGGTTTCTTTTGGGTCCCCCCGTGCACTATTTTGAGGAGCATATAATTTTCTGTCAAATAACATAAAACGTACCAGCAAACTATTTTGTATGCAAAACTTACACGCCGGGACCTCTGGGCCAATCCATTACATGTAGCATTACTTCTGGTATCACCCACTATACCCATGCACGCCACTGATTACCATAAGGATTTCAGGATCCAACGCCCGTACGTGACATAGAGGGAAATGTCTTCGAATTATCCCGGGATTTCCGTCTTCATTCCTTCCGGAAATCCTGATTTATTATTGTTTTTCGTGCTTGGTCGTGAGTCTAAACGTAAACACAGAGGTAGCGATGTGTAACAGCCTGTTGCAACAGCTGAGCAACAGCTTGGCTTCCCTTCCGTTCTTTGCTTCCCCCTCCAAACTGTTTGGAGAGGGTTTTATATATAATTTGATATTTAAGAGAAGGGGAGGTTACCGTTCCTCCGGGAGGAACCTAATTGTGTGTCCAAGAGAGGTTGCCAACTTCTGTAAATCGCAACGCCGCGAGAGAGGAAAAGTTAATGGAATTTACTGTGGAATCATTATAAGCGAAACGAATCGGAAAAAAAGGAAATATTCTCTCCCTCATGGAAATGATGTAGCGAGCAATAAAAGACGAAGAAAAGCTATTTCATCTTCTGTCAAATATTGTACTGCTAATGAACCAGCGCATGGAAAAACACGAAGTGAAGCAAATGTTCTACTGTTTTCTTTGCTGCACTCATCTTAGTGTGGCAAGTGTTTTTAATCATTTAATAGTATCATAATTATCTCTTAACATTTCTCATAAGCCATTTATCCATGGGGGACATATCAGCTTTAGGGTAGAAACATTTCTGAGGTAATTTAAATTCAACAATAACACTGGGCAACAATGAAAATGTTTCGGGCTTACAAATAGTGGATTTACATGTATTTCCATCTGCTGAATTAAAAATGCACCATAAAAATAATAAATTAGCTCTTGTTTTGAATATAAAGTGATATTTCATTTTTAGAGTGAAGATTTTAAATTTTGGGGAACTTTTTTGGGGGGGTGTTGGCACATCTGTCAAATAACAAAACACAGAGAGAAATTTTGGAAATTAAGTGATGCAAAAGTTAAGAAAGGCATTTTTGTCGGACCACTAACAACTGTAAAGGATCCTGTATTTCACCCAATTTTGGAGGGGAAAGAAAAGGGAGCTTGAGAAGACTTCAAGGGCGTTGTTCATGGATTTTTAGGCAACAAATGAAATGACAACTACAAGCATTTGATGACAGTGCTCCTGCAAAAATACCGTAACCTTGGATGCAACATGTCTCTTAAGATCCATTGTCTCCACTCTCACCTAGACCTTTCCCTCCTAGTTTTGGAGCTGTTATTGATGAACATGGGGAGAGATTCCATCAGGACATTTCTGTTACAGAACAAGGATATCAGTCGTTGGAATAAAGTAATGCTTGCGGATTACTGTTGGTCTTTGTATAGGGATTCTGCGGAACTCCATCACAACAGGCAAGCAAAAAGACGACGAAGTCAATAGGCCACCACATGATTCTCTTCAGATACGACTATCTGCGAAGTAGTTTTCCAGCAATTTAGAACTCTTAGCGTGTAATTAGTAGTTAAAAATATTCAAATGCACTTTCATTGTTGTTAGCATGTATGCAATTAAAATGTATCCTTTTCTCTCAGTCCATTAACATGTAATACTTCCACCTTGTGTATATCATAGAAACCAGAGCTAATAAAATTTTTTCATTGTCATATATGTTTTTCTCAACCCAAAATTAGTACGAATTTCCTCATGAAGTGCTCGAAACATTCGAATATTCTTTTTTTGTTACCCAGTGTAATTTAAATGGTGTAGTGACCGAAATTATGAGACTTTGTATATCTTTTAGACGCTCTGCAGTACATGAATAACATGTTACAGGTCAAGTAATACGAGTAGAATGCTTCATCTACTTCTACTTCTTCTGTCCGTACCTCTTCATATTTTTTGACATCCTGAGACAACTAGGATCCTTTACAATACGATTTTATAATTTTATAATTCAGTACTGCTTCCAACAACTGCCTATAGTCAACTATTGCCTGGACTGATTTGTAGTTTTACATACGCTCAATTAACATGTGTACCAACGCAAGGAAAAAAAAATCATGATAGTAGTGCTACGATCTCTGGTCGAGTCCAAGAACTTTTCAGACCAACCTCGTAACACCAGCAGTGTGCTCCGAATTAGACGCTGTGCAAACAGCTAGCTTTTGTTTTTAAATAAGGGGTAGCAGGTAAGTATTAATTGTATGTGATGCCAGGTACATACACGTTGTCTCTCGAGGGGTAATATGCTAACCTCTCCGGCGGAGGGCGATCGATTCTTTGGGCGTGAAAGTCCTTTGTATGGCTCCCCGGAAGGGAAGTAAAGTTGGTTTCCTGAGGTAGATTTACGTCACGTAAAAGAATCTCAAACCTGATAAAGAGGCTCCTGAGAAAAATTCATGCTCAACATAAATGGAACGCTGAGGAACATATAAGTTTAAGGTCCTGCATAAATTATAAACCTCATTTTCAAACTGCATAGCAACGTTTCTCTGATATTTCGTTATTTTTCTTCACTAATCTTAAATCACAGTTTGAATATGCTTTTAAAGCCAAAGGCACAAGGCGTCTGCCCTTTGCTTTATCGCAAAACTCAACTCTCTCACAGCTTACTATCCGATGAGGTTACTCCACAGCAAATTGCACAAAACTGGGATAATAAGTTTATAAACTCTCAGATATCCTAAAATGTATTCCAGGCAATTGCTATTGTGTGTTTCAAATGGGAAGGTGTTTGTCCTTGAGTGCTATTAGGAAAACAACCAATGGGAGTCCTGCGGTGTTGTCGTATTGCATTCCCGCTAAGTGGTGTGTGAGCAGAGACATCCTAATCAATTGTATGAAATATTATTCGCGCTAAGACAAAAATTCCGATTTTTCCAAAACTGATCCATGTGGAAAGTAGAGAGTAATGTATCTAACATAACCATGAAAACCCCATATTTTTTGCACAAATAGTTTTTCTAATTCAAACAAATAAAACACTATTACCTGTATTATAACAATAAATCGCGACGTAAGCACTGTATGAATATCATTATTGGTTGGCATGTATGCGCGTACGTGTATTTGTAATAGCTCAGAACTGAAATGTAAATGTTTGACATGACGTGATAAAAGAATTACTGTGAATAAATCAAGGTGTTAAATTCGAGAAAGCGCAAACACTTCATTTCCTGTTATGTTATTCATATGTTTATGAATGAATGCTGGATAAGAAGTGTTTATATACTCTGGAGAGTTCAGATCAAGATTATTCTGCTCTTTACACAACAGTAGAGTAAGAGTTAAATAGTGCAATGGCTTCTTGCGGTGAATTTAGTGGCCAGTCAAAAAGGCAATTATTTGGAAGTCAGGCTCGAAGTATTGTTTTAAGATGTACACGTTCTTCAAAAAATTGGGCAATGAGGAATATAGAAATCAGCTCGATTTCAAAAATGCTCAACGGCTTACTGCTGAAGCGTGTGGTGTGGGTAAAACAAGTGTGTTCCGCATTTGGATTAGAAAAGCAGGTAATTCATAAACTATAATTATTGTTATAGTATTTAAAAATATACATAATTTGCGAAAATGCTTTTTCCAATTTTGATTCTGGCGATTGCGTCATTTTAAAAGTTTGTAAAATATAATTCGCTTACCCTTACATCTATCGCCAAGCAGACGTGCATGTTGTATGAGTGTGCTAGAGAGAGGGAAATATAAAGGGAGTGAGACAACAAGCTGGCAACGCTGAGTGTGATACGGCATCTGATCAGCTGGGCTCCAGAACCCTTCCCATTTGAAACACATAGTAGATCTTACCTATTTGAGGTGTGCTTTGCTGCAAGTTTTATAATATCCCCATTATTCCTGGTTCGCGATCTTCCTAGAGTTAGCACATGGAGACAAAATCTGGTGTGACAAGGCAGAATGATCACGTGATAAAGTGTATTACTCTGTGATGGACTGGCTTCTTAACTTTGACTTGAATATAAACATGAAATCTTCGAGCTTGCAAGCTCATCTTTACTGCATCTGTGCAGGAATGCTAATATGTTCGATGACGTACGTTGGCAGCGCGAATTTGTAAATCTTGTATTTGTTTGTTCATTCTTTTTCACTTTTCTTTTCTTCATTTCGCTGTTTCGGTTAAGGGCGATTAGATTTAGTGGAGCTATACTGTTATTTCCTATAGATGCCTTAGCCAGACAGAGAGTGAAGAAAGTAATACTGAAGTGAATGGGATTTTAACAGAGTTGACGAAATCTGTGCTATGTTGCCAGATGTCGGAGTTCCTAGTTTAACCTCCAAAGGAATGCGTTGACACCGCCTAAGATAAGCACTTAACAGCAACAACACGCGCATCACGTTTTGCTGTCCAGAAAGCTTCATTTCCTTTTACTACTACGTGACGTAATTAATGGCGTGCGGAAAGGAACGGAATTTGTTCGAAGTCATCCATCACCGCAATTGTATATGGCATATCCACTCTCTCTGCTTTTAGCGCCGAACAAAAGAAGTAATGCACGCGGTCATACCCAGAAATTACCAGCGTGAGTGACTGACTGCTGCTTCAAGGACGCTAATGCGAGGCTGAGAAACAAAACGTTCTTTTGTTTGGTTTCGTTGGTTTGCGTGTCTCGGAAAGCAGTTAATGACAGCCTGTAAAGCGGTGAGGTCTAATGGAACAGTTAAGTTTTCTAAAGAATTTGGGGGCCGTGATTTCACTCATGGTCCCTTTTACATCCAGTAATTCAAATGCAAAACTTTAAGTCTGGCTTCTGTATAGAACAGTGCAACCAGTCTTTCTTTTTGAAATCGTGTAAGGATATCATTGGATTCTAGGTTTTCAAAACGAGAAAACTTAGTGTTGATTTTTCTGTGAAACTAAATGTTTCTTAAGGGAGAGTAAAATGTAACTTCATACGCGACTATTTCCTACCAATCTAGCTGGAACAGAATCTCTTGCACTTCAATAAGGGGGAAAAACTCGTATTGATAGTTGAATAGAATGCATATTTTGAGAACTTCTGATCGAAAGACATTATTTAGAAAATAGGGTATATGTGATAAAAGTGTAAATTAGAAAAACGAATCTTGGTATTTGGACTGAATTGGATGACGGTACGGGTAGGATTCGGAATTGCGACAAGTTTTGATCCACTGTATCTATGCCCCAAGTGCGGAACTCCTGGAAGTAAGGATGAGGAGAGAGGATATATAGGGTGGCCGACCCAATGAGTCACGACAATACATAGGGCAGGGTTGATAGTATTTATCAGTTTTAAAATCCCCCGACAGGCCAGCACAACTTGTATCCTCACCGTCGTGGTCCAGAAACGGCTATCCAGGTCAGCCCGGAGATCGGAAAGCATCCTACCTAAGCAGGAAGAGTTTCTCAGCAGAGTTTACCGACACTCTCGCCCACACTTCTAACCTGAAAGAGACTTCCAGATGTGAAATGATAATATAGATGAAATGGAACGGGAGGAAATTCGGGGGATGTAATTAACCTACCCAGCATTCGCCTGGTGACCCAAGAAAATCCCCGTAGGCCAGCCACGAGAATCGAACCCGGACTTCGCGATGCCGGCCGCAATTAAGCCGCCTGAGCCATCCAGTACTCTCCAAATGTCTGACACAATTTTATTAATGATATCCCCACCCTGGATACAATTTTCACAGGAATGGTTCCAACGGTTTTGATTACAATATTTATATAACTGTGTTTATGTTACTTGCAGACATCGGATCCCATACACCTTTAGATGGAAATAAAGTTTACGAGTCTCGCAGTATATAACTGCTGACGTCAACAGCAAGGTTGGCAACACGCAGGGTTGGCAACGCGTAGCTTTAGTTTCATTACAACTACTGCTTGCCAAGCAGGTAGATCTGCCTCCAGGGAATGCAAGGTGTTTAACATATTGTGCTAATAGCATTACTTTCACAATTTTTGGACAATCTCTATCTTATAAATCAAAAGTTTTGGGTATTAAAGCCATTAAACGGCTTGAAGAATGGAATTTCGAGGTGTCTTAAAGCAAAAATTAACAATATACAGAATGCACTAGCTACCAAACGAACAAAAAATAAATGGTCAAGTATTCTACACAAAAAAAAATATTTGATTTTCAGTGCTGAGTGATATAAGAAATGAACTTAAATCTCGGACAGGCATATGAAAATGATTTCTACTACTCATATGCACCATTAACGCCATGTCACGTTGAGCGATCACTCTCCCAATATTTCTATATTGTTTCAGTGAGAGCCTGAAATTCACATTCGACAATTTACAGATGTACATAGTTGCTCACTGTAATTCCCACATCGAAAGCAATGAAAAGGATGGCATATTGTAATGTAGGTTATATTTTGTATTCGTAGCTGAGTGTCACACACAGCGCATCGGTATACTTGTTGACACGAAGGTTTGTTGATGTCTCGCTTGGCCTTGCATAATACCTGAGTGCGTACATTAATTGCTAAGCTGTACGCGATCCGATGTATGGTTATTTGCATATGAAATCAGGTGAATTTGTTGCGTTTTGTATGAATAGCTATTCATTTCTTCTACATTGGTGCTGTTTTTGGGATATGAACCGCGGATCTTCTGGTTTCCGTCCAGCCGCTCTAAACCATTGAGCTACTATGGCCAACGTGCCAACATGGCATTAAATTCTCCAAATGACTCGTGTTTTCTCCGGCAATCCACTTAGGAGTTCTCATAAACACATGAGACAACTACCTTAATGGCGACTTACTATGCTGTACTTACTGCTATTAAGTACTTTAAGGCCCGGGCTTTATAGTTCGGACCACTATTAGGTACAATTAATGGAAATTAATTGTTCTTTCACACTAGCCGTTCTTTCACACTATGAAAGGATAGAACCAGGCTGGAAAATTCAATGCCATAACCGGGATTTGAACCACGGATCTTCTGGTCTCCGTCCAGCCGCTATAAACCATTGAGCTACTATGGCCAACGTGCCAACATGACAAATTCCCCAACTGACTCGTGTTTTTCCCGGTAAGCCACTAGGAGTTCTCATAAACACATGAGACAACTACCTTAATGGTGACTTACTATGCTGAAACTACTTTAAGGCCCGGACTTTATAGCTCGGACCACTATTAGGTGCAATTAATGGAAATTAATTGTTCTTTCACACTAGCCGTGTGTTGGACGCATTATGAAAGGGTAAAGCCAGACTGAAAAATTCAATGCCATAGCCGGGATTTGAACCACGGATCTTCTGGTCTTCGTCCAGCCACTCTAAACCATTAAGCTACTGTGACATTAAATTCTGCAACTGGCTCTACCCTTTCATTGTGCGTCCTACACACGGCTGGTGTGAAAGAATAATTAATTTCCATTAATTGACCTAATAGTGGTTAACTATAAAGCTCGGGCCTTAAAGTACTTACAGCATAGTAAGTTGTCTCATGTGTTTATGAGAACTCCTAGTGGTTTACCGGGAGAAACACGAGTCAGTTGGGGAATTTGTCATGTTGGCACGTTGGCCATAATAGCTTAATGGCTTAGAGCGGCTGGACGGAGACAAGAAGATCCATGTTTCAAATCCCGGCTATGGCATTGAATTTTTTAGTCTGGCTCTAACATTTCATTTTAATTCATATAAGAAAATAGTTTCTTCCAGAAAACGGTTAAAATATTTAAATATGTATTGCAATAAACACGAATAATGATAAAAAGACTGAAATAGAATACCTGTATTTAAGAATTTACTATTTGATTACTCCAAGATTAATAAATGTGAGAAAGGTGAAATATTATACATTTTAAATTCATATATAAGGCTTTTAGGGCATATTTAGCAGACTTTTAGTGCATAAATGCATGCATATATTCATACTTTATAGTGCATATAAATACGAGCTCTACTTATAACGAAGCAACATACCCGAACAGCGACAGATACGTTTTATTTTTGTCCATAAAAGTCGCAGGAAATCGATCTGCCCACGACGAACTTCAACACTAACAACTAACTCGCTGATCCACTATGTGTCTACGAAGAATCTTGGGAAGGCTGACATGCGAAGTCCCTAGTTATGATCTATTCATATCCCTAGACTGCAAGCAATGTGGTACAAGGCAACGAAAATAACCAATGGAAGGGCGATGATATACGAGGAAATGATTTTACAAAAATGCAAACGTTATGAAAATCAACTTGAAACCAGTGTACAAGTCACCATCTCAAGAAAATTAACATCAATTACAATTTATCTTCAATCACTATTTTTAACATTTAAAATCATCACCTGACCTTCCTCTGAAGTACATACAGCTTAGAACTGTCAAATTATATTCTATAAACATTGCCCATTCGTAGCTTTGAAAAGATTTCAACAGTATATAACATATTCAGTTCCGTTTAGAGTGTGATAAAGAGACACTGACGGGGTCGTATGGAACATCTTCCCTTGCTTGGCTGGGAGTGCAATGACAAGTTTATGTTCATTCCGGTCTAAATTGGGAGCTCCCAAACTTTGCTGGGGACTCTTTAGCACGACTTTTTCAGTCTCTATTGGATGCCGGAAGGCTGTCAATCAGGGTTTAGTCTTCCTCAAGGTGGCTGAGCTGTTTATCAGCTTATCAGTCCACCAGCAAGCGGATTCCCATCCATTACTGATAGTGCCTACAGAAAAGCTGGATAGTGTGGCCATATACCTTCAGGAAGAGCTTCTTTTATACCATTTCCTCAATTGACGGAAAGTTTAAAGTTGTTTTGCCAAAAGCGCTGATTCTGTAGGTCACTATGTTGTTTCATTCATATAGTTCCCCACCTCTGTAGTATGCTGGTAACGTGTCTGCATCACATTCAAGAATCTCGGTCAGACAGAGTTACCTGAATAAACTTTCTATGGTTTTCCCTTATCCTGAAAGATGAATGTCGGGCCTAAACGCAATGACCCTGGGCTCATTTGAGCATTATTTCACCCATTTTATTTGTCCTCCATATGGCCTGATCTGGAGGACATTAAATAATAAAAATGTCGTAGCTCGGTATGCATAAGACTGGAGAGAAAATATGGTAGAAATTTAGTAAGTAAATACACTGCAACACGAGGGTCGGTTGATAAGTCCTGGGCCTCAGAATAAAAAAAAAAAAAACTACTTTCATGTTTTTTTACTCAACATAATCTCTAGAAAGGCTAATACATTTGTGATATCGGTGTTCTTCGTAGGGGAGGGGATCCGTCCCCTTCAGCTGCCGAGCTGCGGGCGCTGTAGACCCGTAGCACTCTTGGTACCTCTGGCGTTACTAGAGAAACCTCGGGCCTAACTGCCGAGCCCCTCCCGTCGGGGAGTTGTTCGGATTGGGTTGGACTCGATGGGGCAGTGTGTTCCCGACACCCACGGGGAATTGGTTACCTCCGGCCAGGCTATGACCGCCCCGGGGAGGGGGGTAGAGCTTTGACTAATAACTCCCGGGTACTAGGCTGCAGAGCTAATAGAAGGTGTGCTAGATCACTTGGCAGCCCCACCGAGGTGTTCGGTAGTCTTCCCTGCAGGGTTGACGTGCGTAAGTGGCGTATCCACTTCCACCCGTCTTGACGTTGTGCTCAACGGGGGTGGGGGCTTTTCAGACTCAAGCTATTGCCTTATGGAAAGAGCCCCGGAGTATCCATCGCTCCCGGGTAGAAGGAGGCCCGTGTCCTCGGTCCTACGGATACAGGACTGATGGGAGTAGAACCTCTGCACTTAACTATCATATCGGTGTTCTAATTTAATTAAATAATATCTGTTCTGCGATTTATCATGATCTTCAAAATAGCTGTTTCCCGCCATCCAGAAAATTTGCTGAGATTCGAGAACAGATGGAAATCTCTGGATGCTAGATATAGCAATTAGGGTTGATCCTGAAGCTATTCGAACTTTAATTCGCACACTTTTCCCCAGTGGAATACTGAACGAAGGGCCGGAGTCTTGAAGAAACAAGAATTTTTTCTTAGCCAAATGAAATCTTTTTCTTTTCACCTTGAGGCGGTACTTAGCCGTTAAGTACCTCGTTGAGCCCTCTCGGTAGGTCTGCATGGATTCTCTCTTTTGAATTTCAGGGAGTGGGTGACAATGTATGGGTATTATCACATAGAAGACACCACGACCGTTGAATGGCAAGTTTATTTATACAAATCGCCTTCTCCACTCGTCACTGTTGTGTTTGTGCTACTCGCA
Organism: Mantis religiosa; assembly: GCA_030765055.1. Lineage (NCBI taxonomy): Eukaryota > Metazoa > Arthropoda > Insecta > Mantodea > Mantidae > Mantis > Mantis religiosa. Next base: position 78,687,205 of record CM060958.1, read on the forward strand.
CCTTAGGTGCGAGATTTAGGATTTGCACGTTGCTGTGCGCGTGACACGACGGCTACTCTGAATCTCAGTCGCGAGTGAACTCGTAAATTACTAGGACGCCCCGAGTGGTGTATGTAGCTGTGTACGCTTTGCCGTTCCTGGACGTCGCGAGAGCATTACTTCCCGCACTAGAGTATATCCAGAGAATTATACAACAGAGTTTGGTAAAATATTAATAATGTTGTCATGTGTGCTGTTTCTCTTACTCGCTAACACAAAGTTCGATAACCAAGTAATATGTGTTGCTCCGTCCACTCGCGAACACGGACTTTGATGAACTTTCAGTACCTGTTGCCCACTTTACTCGCCAATAATAATAATGATGACAGTGGCAGTTACAGTGACAGTGACAGTGACAACCCATGGCGCGACAGCCCTTAGAGGGCCAAGGGCTACCAACCCGACTGCCGGCCTCACGCCCACTTAATCACGGCAGAGATGGACGATCATCCAACCGATACGGGGAAGAGATGTGGTCAGCATCTCGGCATCCCACAGCCGGAATGTTGGTTTCCGTGACCAGGGCCGCTTACCTAGCGTAAGCTCCTCACTTTCCTCACGATGCTGAGTGGGCACCGGTCCTATACCCGCATTCTCCTTTAGCCCGCTACGCCACGGCGCAGGACCCTTCACTCGCCAATACAGAGTGTTTTTCCTAGCAAACATCAAACATCGCCAATGCACAATTTTCCCCTTCCTTTCGCCAAATTTTGGACATGTGACCATGTTTAAGAGGTCATTTGACCTGTTACTCGTTCCTTATAGGTTGTGTTTCATCCCTACTCTTAAATTTCATCGCAATTTCGAGTTTCTCAGGCATGTATTCCATGCATCTTTCACTTGCCCACGGTCTAGGTAATTAATGCAGTAGCACGTTTGAAAATGTGTAACTTAAATCCCCGGGCTCTATTCTCTCATCACGTATCATGTGCAGACCAATGAATCGGCAGGCCACTCGCTGTCGCTTGTGTCTACCCCTCGGGCGATTCTCGAACAATGCCCTCTTTGACGGCTCAACACAAGGAAAATTCCTGCGAGGGTAAGTGTACATTTTCCCGGCTCTCTTTACACGTTGGGTTCACGTGTTTGCAATAAAATATATGTATTGGGATTGCCTGTTTAGTTTCTGCAGCTGTATATTTAATCATTATTCTCTATATTTGTTATAATTTAGCTTAATTCCTATTGTGGTATCTATCCGCCCTTAATTATGCATTTAAAATGACTTTCGCGGTTATTATGTCAATGTTATGCCTAACAGGGACGGTATCAACCTCATCAGTTAAATGTTGCAGTAAGCTTGCGTAGTAGTACCAAATATACTTCTATTCTTTTCCAAGTAATCCATAAAATTAATTCCCTGTTCATCCCAGAAAACACTCGCTATAACCTTGTTAGCTGACAAAATTGACTTTGCATTTCTTGGAGTTGGTTCACCTGGCGCAATCCACTGTTCTGACTGTGATTTACTTTCTAGAGTGTAGTGATATATCCAAGTTTCATCCATGGTAATAAGCAGTATTAAAAATTCACTAGCATTTTTCCATTGGAGCTCCAAATTCTTAATAGAAACAAATTTTCTTTGCAACTTTTGATCAGTTGTCAACAAACGTGGCAGCCATCCAGCACGGACCTTGTGAAGGCCTAAAACATTACTTAAAATATTAGCTCCATATTCTCTACTATCTCAAAAACTTTAATCTGCTATGTTGCAGTACTAAACGATGAATTTTTCAATGATATCTGGAATTGTGACTTCCAAAGGGCATCCAGAGCGCGTCTCCTCCTAGTCCTCGTACGTCCCATTTCAAACTCTGCAACCCACCGTTTGTTCATTGTATATGAAGAGGAAGAATCCTTCAATGTACTTTCCATTTCCTCCTTCATTTCTCTAGGCATTAAGCCTTTCAAATGGAACTATTTCATCACGGCACGTTTTTCAAAATCCTCTATTTTCGTGAAACATATACTTGTTTTGTTTAAAATACCGTCATTCTAAAACTAAACAGGCTATTGACGTGTAACTATGGATAGAAGCTGGTCTAGAGTTGAATTATATGATACTATCTATTGTAGGATACTACTGGCCTAGTGGCGCCATCTCTGTAAGGCCTGAGACTTTTCAGCCGACCCTTGTATATCGACTAGGTAGTTTCTTAGACGACTTATACCATGGCGAAGACAGGCCAGCGCACCTTCTGGGGAATTCTTAATGTCCAGTGTGCCAACTTGGTTATTGGGAAAATGGTTTGTCGACCTCCAAATTCTTCTACGACAAACTAACGCTGGAACTTGTGTATAGTGGCGGTTTGACACCTTTGTAAATTTGTATTGTTCTTGCTGGTGCTGAGCGTCACAACCGCAACGACCATAAAGTATCTTATAAACGTTTCTCTCTCCTTTGGTCCTCCGCAGTGGGTCCAGTTTGGGTCTCGTGCCTTTGAAACCTTTTGCTTGGTTCGAGGTTATTCATGTCACCAAAACACCATATTACAAAAATTTATTTCATCCGAAATTTGTTTTTAGGAATTTGAAAGGATGGAACTCACAGTAAGTCATTCTTTACAATCACTTTGTAATAGAAATCCTGACACAGATAGAATATGATTTTAATCCTAAAGCATACAAGATGACTGCCCTTTAGTTTATCGCAAAACTCAACTCCCTCTCTCCAGATTACTATCCAATGAGGTTTTCCGGCAGCAAATTACTCAAATTTGGAATAATAAGTACCGTACGTTGCTTAAGCGACTGAACCGTCCCGTGGCAGCACCGTAATGCGTGAGGGCCGGTGCTCTCTCCGCCAGAATTACGCCTAAAGGACCGGCAGGTACATCGGTACGGAACTACTGTACTAACTTACATTGGGCTTACTTGAAATCACAATAGATGTTGAAAATGATGACGTCCAACGCGAATACATCCCCTAAATCTCCGAAAACAGTTCTGGTACACTCGAAAAAGTTCATCTTGCCTTTGTTTCTCTCGTGACGTCCTTCAATTATTGTAACATGTGGGGTTGGATGCGTACACTTTATTCTTTATCGTTCCCCATAAATAATAATCACATGAAGATAGTTCAGAAGAACGAGATGGCACCAATCCCCAACTAATTACTCTGTCACCGTACACACTTTGCAGTTTATGCTTAGAATTCGCAGCAATGTGCGCTGTAGCTGAGTCCTGCTGAAACTACCCACACTATCGTTCATGTCTTGTTAGTTGTGTAAAAGAATTAAAATGCAATCTACATAAACGTGTGAATCAACTACTGTGTCGAAAAATTTGGAACCGATAATTCTACGTGCACTTACTGCATACCAAATCTCAAATTTTGCGGAGTGATGAACACGCACACAGAACTCCTTTCCTCACCACAGATTCAACTCGACTGACACTTCAGTAGGAGAGTGCTATTTTCTGGCGGCAGGCACGTCACTCCTCACCCAGTCCAACGCCGCCGCGAAGCGGTCCGGTCGTTCAGGGAATGCACGGTATAACCCTTCAGATGTTCTAAAATATATTCAAGGCAATGGCTAGAGCTTCCCTATTTTAAGTGTGCTTTGCTGCGAGTTTTATAATGTATCCATTATTCCTACATCGTGATCTTGTTAGAGTTAGCACATGGAGACAAAATCTGAAGTCACAAGGCAGAATAATCACGTGATGAAGTGTATTGCTCTCCGATAGACTGGCTTCTTACTTTGACTTGAATATAAACACGGAATCTTGGAGCTTGCAAGCTCATCTTTACTGCATCTGTGCAGGGATGCTAACATGTTCGATGGATTTTATGTCAGTAGGACGTACTTTACTGAAAAAATACACAATATATCTTATCTTGTTAATATAATTACTGATTTTTTGTGTTACGTCGCATTTACATTTTACAAAAATCCATAGCCATTAATATTTGCTAGTAATCGCTGATCATTTACATCTTCAGATGCTGCCAATAGGTTTAAATAAGAACAGCTTCATAAACGTAATATATATTTATCGGGGTTATGCCGTTCTAAGGTAAAGTTCGACTACTACCGCTTTTCTAAATATGCCTCTGTGGTGTTTTCTGTACTGCATTTCGGCTGAGGTTCATTTAGTTCATCGTTTCGGTTTCAAATATAATTTTACAGCTGCCTAAAGCACGTGTGATGTTTGGTGAATATTCAATGTGAAGGACGGAGCATTATCTTCCCAAAGCTTTCAGTAATAAAGAAATACTTTTAAGGACGATACTTGGAGCTGAAAAAAAAAAAGTGAACTGAAATATTGGAACCCTGCATTTATGCGTGCATTGTACTTATGCCTAAGTTACATTGTGAATGGCTTCTAAAGTGACAAGGAAATTGTTAAGGTCTCGTGTATTCTAGCAGCGCCTATGCAGAAGAAGATTGCAACATAGACTTGGCTGAATTTCACAAGGAATTGCAAGCACTGCTATCACGCGGAAAGCCTTGCAGTTTCTCATTAAAAGTACATCATCATTTGCGTCCTTGTAGCTTTTTCAACGTCACGGCGAAACAATCAAATAAAGGCAGCGATAATGCTCTGCAAATTTACACGCCAGCCGTATATTTCCTTCACGCAACGGCCTTTGTTTAGTTGTTACTTCTACTAATCGTGATAGGCTACAAAAGTGATTTACAAAATTATGCATTCAAGTTTTCTTTTATGACGTGCAAATGCATATGATGAAATAATTTTTAATTTTCCTTTAGTAGGTAGAGGCAATACTGTATACCAACCAAAAACTGGATATTGAGATATTCACTTTAAATACGATATTTTTCAGTGTATTGCCAAAATGGAACAGGGAGACTCACAAGAAAGTCCTGTCCCAAATTAGCCGTTACATGAAAATGTTTATCTACTTTTAGTATACTCAAAATAACGATAAAGCTTTTGATTAATTTGATACCCATTATGTATGGGAATGACTAATAGAAAGCATAGTCTGCTGAATTTATAAATGGAAAATAACAAAAAATTCAAGGAACTGTGTATTTCATTAGTCATTCCAGTACGAGGGTGAGATCAGTAAAGCTAATGAAAGGTTCATCCCAGAAAAGGAATACAAATTAGTCCAAATTTGATTTTAATGGTCTTTTAAAGCATTGGCTTATTTACAGTATATATTTTAATCTAAAACTATATGGATTCCATTTTTACCTTATAATGGAAGCTTCTGAATAAATTTTGTGTAGCGTTTACCATAAAAATATAACTGAGTTTAAAGAAATAATCTCAAATCAATTTTTATGGCTAAGTATTTTATATATATTGTCGCCGAGGCATTGTTGTGCGGTAGGCCGCGGACGGTGCGTGGGCGCGGAGCTGGACGCTTGCCGAGAGAGAAAGGGAAACAGAGAGAGAAAGAGACAGTCTGGAATTTCCCGCTGCATCGTGATTGTTATAGAACGGTCTACTGCATTCTAGAAAAAATCACTGGAGACATAAAAGCCGCAAATGTTAGAGTTGCCAGTCAGGTGCTAGTGAGCTGCTAATTGTGCGTGTGCAGATATATGAAGTGTACCGCAAGTGATTTCTTTCGTTTGTTTACGTGTGGTGAAGCAACGAGAAACCTTGAAGACTGCGTATGTTGCGTCATTCTGCTGCTGTCAGGGTTGTACAAAGCGTGTTCAACTTGTAATAAATAATATTTTTAATCTCGGCGAACAAGACTTTTAATTCTACGAACACACAAAGTTATAATATCTATTGTTTTTGTTCGGGGCTTTCAAATAGAGTACTTTTATTATTTTTAGAAACATTGTATCACTAGTAGTTTGACTCTCGTGATCGTTCAAAGAGTATTGAATTTCAAAGCCGGTATATAATGTCACCCAATTATCGGAAAGCCCAACCAACGACAGCTGAGAAGGGACCAGAGGCAGCCGAGCCACACCCTCCCATTAATCTCAGTCATTAACTGAGGGGATGATTAGGGAAGTGTCACTTGTCGCTGGCCGCCTCTTCCCCCTTCGCCTGCCATCTGGAATCTTCGCGGTGATTTACTGAAACCAGAGACTTCTAGAAAACAGTGAAGGGCTGCAATGAGTGAGGTCAGTTAGTTCTTGGCGAGCAGCGAAGCAGCGTTGTGCTACTGTACGGACGAGAAGACTGTGTACGTGCGTCGGAGGAGTTTACGTAATTGCGACTGCAAGTGGATCTGTAACGGACGAACTGGTGAAACGTAATTGTGTGCATTACGTAATTCTGTGTAATTGGCAAGTGTTCAACTGTAAGTCGGTGGAAATAAAGAACATTTTTGAGTGGTGCAATTGGACTTTTCATTTCACGAACCCACAAAGTCACAATAACGATCCGCTTTTTATACATATGACTGTCGTTTCCTCCTGCTTTACCCTAACAGTAAGTACCTAAAAGGAAATGTGTAATGAATCCAATTATGTATAGGTTTATCTCGGGGAAATAGATATAATATAATTTATAGGAGAGGAATAAAAAAATTAATGACCTTTAGTTACACTAATACCGTATAATGCCTATTCCTATTACTGGATTACTTAGCATCCATTTGGGACTTAGCTCCCAATACTGTAGGTTTGACACTTGAACTGCACAAAGGGAGGAACTAAAGGTGAAAAAACACATGGACTACCAATTATTTCTAATTTTTTGGAATATCCTGTTTGGAATACGTTATTGTTATTGTGCTTGGTATTTGCTGTATGTTATGTCTCGTTTTTTGTGGAATCTTATCAGATAAACCGAAAGAGGAAATATGCTTTCGAAGCCCAGAAATGCAAATAACATTGGTATTTTCAACGTTTTAAAAAATATTGGTAACCATGGTTTGGATTAACATAATTAAAAATCTCTGCGTCACATTCAAAAGATCCTGAGTTCCTTCGGGTCAGAGTGATTATCTGGATTAGGTTTTCCCGGTTTTTCTCTTGTTTTGAAAAATGAATGTCGGCACCTCTAAGCTCAATGGAACCTGGGTTCAATTAAGCATCTTTCACTCATATTTATTTATCGTCCGATATGATGTAACCGGTTAATTAAAAAGAAAAGTCAATAAGACTTTATTTTGCGTGAGCTCGTTTTATAATCACACACTAGTAATATAAAATATAATTTCATGACTAAAGCTTTAAATATTTGATTATTACTAAAAGAAGGAAAAAAAGAAGAAACTATTCAACAACATTAAAATAGAAGATAGGTACCTATAGTTATAAAACGGCATTGCTTGTTGTAGTAACACCTTTCACGTTTTATTTGAACAGGTAAGGCATTTATTTAAATATCAATGGCAATATTATTTGGCATGCTTATTAAATACCTGTGATAAAATTAAGTCTGCCAGATTATTTTATTTGTTTTTATTTATTATGACCTAAACCTAAAATAAATAAAGCTTAATCTTAAATAAATCACGTTTTACAAATGAAATATATGCAAAATAAAATCGCGGAACTAGGAGTGCAATATATTAAAACACCATATTAATACTTAAACTACCATATACTGTTTCTATTTGGCAGTCAAATAGGGGGGGGGGGGCGGTTCTCTTAACTTTGGAGGACGTAAATTACAAAAAATAGAATAAAAAACCCTCAAAAACTGTTTAAGATTACAATCTGAGCATTTTATATACTGTTAGATGATGTCTTCTAGCCGTACTGGTCTAGTATTATACAATAAATTTAATTATTATGGAAGGCATGATTTTTGTCGATTTTATACTATCCTATCATTAAGATTTTTCAGCAGTAACCAAAGTAGGTGTAATACAGTACTTAGGATGGTTTTTGTCATACTATATTTTAGTTTAGATATCTTCAAAGTGCTCCACGGTACCAATGCGAGGATTCCATTAGATTCCTTGAACCGGTCACTGTTGACTGAGGTTTTGGTAATTATCCCAATACTGTGGCGGTTTTTCTCCTATCATGATTTTGCTTTTACTTATCTTTTACCATTTGGCTTTTTCTTTCTGCTTCAGGTGGGCTTAGGAACCTTTGTTCAGTGTCGGACAGGTGGCGCAGAAGTAGCTCTGGCATTGCCAAATGGCAACCTTCTCCGAGCTTGTTCCGGTGAGTAGCGTCTCCCTGCTTCAGCCACAACAAAACTTTTCTGACAGCTCGCCGAGTCAAAGTCTATGTCGGCTATTCCGCTGAGAACCAAGGCTCCCCTGAGGATGGTAAGTACAGAGAATCTATTTCAAACCCAGGTGCGAGGTACCCCTCCATTCCCTGATTATCATTGGTGATGTGTCCATTTTCAATAATTTCTGAGAATACCGGCCATTTATATTTACAAATGTCACGAAAAAGCTGTGTAAAGCCTAAGCTTAAGCCTTAAGCTTACTGCAGGTGCCATAGTTAACCGAGCACCAATTTATAGAGTCAAACTTACCCTGAAATGTGGAGAAAATATTAAAAGAACGGTTTAATTCTGGGGGAATCAGGAAAAAACATTTGGTTCAGAAGAGATTCCTGTTGCCAAATGGGTAAGCTCACAGTCAAACTTCATTATATCAGCTCAAAGGTTTAAGCTCCAGAACTGTTCTCTTATTTAGGTTACTCTACTTATGTATGTCATGCAATGTTCTCTCACGTGAACAATATAGCAGCACAGAAGGATGCAATGGCTAAGCCCAAAGTTATCGAGAGCTCGAGATGTTAAGGGCAGCTGGAGCTGTAAACAGATAAGATGCGCACTTCCAGGAAGAGCATCAATTACATTATGTTACGTAGTTACTTCGTTGAAAATTGTGAAGTAGCATTAAACAGTGGTTTAGTTCACATCAGGGAATGATGTAGTATAGGACACAGTCCTGTTCATTTATGGTCCTCTACCCCTTATGCCATTTTAGGCGTCGGGTAAGGGAAACACAACTATGTATTAGAGATAGAAATCCAGGAATGGATAATCAGCCCATTTTCCGAAATTGAGAGTGAGCGAAGGTGATGAACGGAATAAGGGCGAAGTGGATGAAAGGAAAGATGATAATGCAGCAACTGGTGAAATGATAACGGGGGGAAACCGGAGGTTCCACAGAAAACCCGCTCCAGCGCCGTGTTATCCGTCACAAATCTCACCTTGAGATTTGCCTGGGGTTGAGAGACGGCACGACCTAGACCTAAGTTGATCTACATACTGAGTGAATGTAAGGAAAACTGAGGGTACTGCAGTTTGGAAAACTGTACGAAATTGTAATATCTTTAGTTAGATTGAAATAAGTATTCGGAATTTGACTCTGTTATATTACTTTTAGTTGTGATTAACTATGCGGGTGTGGCAAGAAATAATAAAGCAATGTTAACAAAATGGAAAGAAAATGAAATAATAGTAATTCATGCAAAAGCTGACGATCCTGATTACGCAATGTCGCTCTACATCATGCTAAAATGACCCAGGAGGTAATACATTTTCTGTAACCTTTGCATTATACCCTACAGAAAATGAAACATGAAACCATTCGACATCCTTCGCTGATATAAATGAGAGTGTGTTTACATGTTAGGATATGTTAACTTCTGTTCTAACATTTCGCTCATTACCTGGTGTGTTGGAACGACGAACTACTTGCGAAGTAGTTAGGAGAGAGGTGAGCATGTGTTACGGACTGAGATGTAACTTATCAACCCAACATAGAAACTAATTATTCATATTTTAATTATTCTGTATCTAATACTGTACAAAGGTGTTTGTATCTTTGTTGGCAAGAAAAGAAGAATCTTTTCTCTGCACAAGCAACCATAATTCACAATACCTGTATTACATCACTGCTATAGAAATGCGTCATTGCTATTATTGGCACACGTGCTATAATTAGCCAATTATGCATGATACTGAATACAGTGACAGCCTGTTTATAATGGTAGGATTGCATAAATTAAATTATGGTTTATGGGCAACACGACGCTTGATTTGCCCAATCAACTTTACCACTTCCAGAAATGGTGCTTAAATAATGTGCAGGAAGTTAACTGAAGGTTTTCAGAATGAACAGAACATAATTTTGAAAATATGAGTTTGTTCTTGAATCTTTTAAGACTATTTTCGATTACAGTCCATACCACCTCTTATCTATTGAAATCGCTTAGTTAATGTTGAATATCAAATATCTTTACGTAAGAAAGCAAATTGCGTTTTTCCGATGTAGTCACTGTAAACTCTGATGCAAATCGTTGACCACATTTTAAAGACATTAATATTAGAAAATTGAAAAATATTACAGATGTCCAAACCTAGAAGTTTTCAGCTTATATGGGCAGAGCGTTGTCTTGCAGCAACAGTCTCAGGATGTCTTCTTCTCAATTTGTTGTAGATTTGGGACACATATTTTAAGGCAACATGAGCGAATGGATCAAGTCTTGGCCATACAAAAAGAAGAACTCTAAAGTCATTACATAGTGATCCAATGTTTTTATATCCACCACTTCAATTTATTATGCTATTTTATACCTATATTATCTGTAAATTTTTAACGGACTATTTCTTCATTTATCAAGAAGCACATAGAGGAATTATCTTTTGTAAGAATAGTCTTTAGAATAGCAGAGAAAACAATGTAAACTCAGAAATCTGAGTTTGGTGTTTATGTAGTTTTTCACTTTTCATGATATGTTTTATTTCAGACATTTGGCAAATTCCCTAGTACTTTTGTACATTTACTCAATCATTTCCACAGGTTTGACGATCCGTGTGTTACATTCAATGGGAGGCATCGTGCAGAGATACTGAGATATAATGTCGCTACCCATCTATTGGGGCAGTAGCGTAATGTGATTCTTAGCTTTGGAAAACTATTTTTTAAAAATACGGTATATATTAAATGAAAAAATAAAAGGAAATGCTTATTCAGTATTATTATACTAGTCGCCAATCTAGAAAGTGATTGACATTTCGTACGGAGAGAAAGGCAACGTTGCCGCTTATTGCTGCCACATGGAGAGCGCGATAGCATTACGCGTGCGAAGGTGATTTAGTTGCGACTACAATGAGTATTTTATTGTCATCAAAAGAGGCATGCCTGTGACATTTTGATGCTTTTTGAAGTGGGAAAGTGCCACTTACATAATGTTTCCCGGGAATTTCTAATTTATACCCCAAAGTCTAACTTTCTTCTTTAAAATACTTCTCTTTCCCAATCTTAACCTTGATGCCCTTACTGATACCTACAGCACGTGAAGTCCTATCAAGCACTTAGAGAATGGAATACTAGACTCACCTTTTAATATCTCCTCATCGAAGTATTCTCTCACAGAGCATATTATTTCTCGTGTATGTCCTTTAATTGGAATACCTTTACCAAATACAGTTTTATTTGGTTCCCGAGCACGTTCAGGTTTTCGCTTGTCACTATATTTTGACATAATTAAACATTTATTAAACACAATTGCAAATGATCAAACACGCGCTCAGATACACATAAACCAAGGCAAATTGCCACAAATAAAATGCAAAGTAACTTACCAGTACAGGATCTCTAACTGTTGCATACGTGAGGGCATTCTGTTTATGCAGCGTTATCAGCAAGAGAAGCAAACACCCAGGTATTGTGTTTACTGCAGCGTTTGCGTAACTCGCTCGCCCGCAAGTCATAAAAAGTTTGGAACTCAAAGTATCTTATGTCTCTTATCAAATTGATAGAAAAAAAGAATATAATATCCGTATAAAGTTTCAAGAAAAAATGAACAAATAGTAATCAATACCTACAACTTAAAAATTACTTCATATTTTCAATTGAAGTTGGGCTACTATTTTCAGGCAGAGGTTGCTGTTTCATGCCTTTTGTGTCATTTTGTGGAAAATAAAAATTAACACTTTGTGTTTATTTGGTACTGTTTAAATTATTTATATGTATGGCAGTGTTTTATATATTTGTAACTCAGTTATTTACAATTTGAATTATGTATTTATATCCTTTTGTTTGCTCTGCTTTTTTATGGCAGCTTAGAAGTGGAGTAACTTGGAATATCTAATACATTCTCCTCTCTTTCTTTCTCTTTGTGTGTATGATCACAACTCGTACGCCACAAAGTATGAGTGAATCCATTCTACCTTAAGTCCAAGCACTATTATGGAATTGCGTATAGCAATGTTCTACCACTGGATTAAAAGACTACTTGTGTGTTGCAAACAGCAGACGAGAAGGGAAAGAAGGGATGGATATCGTTTGGGGTCAAGATTGCCAAAAGCTGCTTAACAGCATGCACAAACATATTAAAAAAATAAAGGCAACCTCCTTCAACCTCTTTCAAATTTGTTGGATCCCCGTAGAATATACCAACACAATAACACATAAAACAGTCATTTTTCCTGTAATAGAGTATAGTTCCTCATACCTTTCTGTTAGTGTTGTTACTGTTGTTCTGGGTGCATGAAAATCTGGGCGGCGACTCGTCGTTAGGTAAGCCGAGTGTAGAGCGGTTTCTTACCTGTAATCAAAATAAACAATAAACGTTCATGTTTGGATTATCGTTGTTATGGATGGATGGATGGATAATTGGATTTAAGGGCACTCAACTATAAAGTTATCAGAAATCCAATGGGGTTAAAATCGATCTAAAAGTCTAAAACTGTCAGTTAAATAAAAATAAGATAAAAACCCGTACAACGGTATCTCAAATACTAAAATAAAGTTTAAAACCATAAAAAGATTAAAATTCCAAATTAAAGGGTCCTATATTCTAAAATGTAGATTTAAAATGAAATCTAAAACTTTGGTCACCTCTTGCTCGTCGTCCGCCAGGGTCTCCGCCATGCTGGCCGGCAGTTGGAGAGATCTGCGAAGACGTGCTAACCTAAAACAATCTAAAAGTAGGTGGCGGACAGTCAGAAATGAACCGCACAGTGGGCAAACAGATTCTGGGATCCTACTTATTAAAAACTATGACTAAAATAGCAGTAACTAATACGTAGCCGAGCCAATATCACCTCCTCCCGCTGGGATAATCGACAGGAGGTTGCCCAGTGAATCGGAAGCTCCTTCACGGTCCTTAGCTTGCTGTCACGCAGAGCCGACCACTCATCGCGCCAGCACGAGATCGTCGCCCTACGGACAACAAGCCTGAAATCTTCCGCGGTGGCCAAGGGGACGGTACCACCAGGTGCTGTGGCGGCCACCTTAGCCGCCGATTCCACCCTTTGATTCCCCCGCAAGCCCACGTGACCAGGAACCCATGCACACACCACGCTAACGCCAGAGACGTGTAATACGTGGAGGGCATCCTGGATACGCTGTACAAGGGGATGGTGAGTGTACAGCTCACGAAGGCTCTGAAGGGCACTAAGGGAATCACTCAAAATGAGGGAATTACCCAACTTTCGGTGGCGAACATGTAAAATGGCTCGGTAGATTGCGTAGAGCTCTGCGGTGTAGATGGGTGTGGTGCCATGCAGGCCGAATATAAAGGGTTCATCGTTGTTATGCATATAAGACACATGTTAACTCTAAGGAGTGAAATTTCTAATTATTAAATTGTTTGTGTGTTTGAATTTACGCTTTCTCTAAATAAATCCCCTTTATTCTAGTGTTTTAAGATAACCCATATATATATATATATATATATATATATATATATATATATATATATATATATATATATATAAAACTTTCATTCTTATATGATACTTGGCTTTCTAGATATAAAACATTTTATAAAAGTTTAAAATCGAAGTACTAATAACATTTGAAAACACCCTGGAAATATATTTTGAAGTTAAGCAGTAAGTAAAAATAAATTTAAAGGCATTATGTAATTGTACTTACATACATTTATTTATAGTGGTACTTATTATGTTACTTCTCCGACTTTTTCAACAAAATTAAAAAAGGACTGCCTATGTGATATGGTGGTTAAAATATCAATAAGCAAATTCCGTGGACCCAGGTGGTAATTTTTCTTTAGGATTTTTCACTATACTTCCTGGTTTTGAGGTGTGAATGTGTTTAAATTTTATTCAATAAACCACTGCAAAATGAGTATATATTGGACATAAGTTCGTAACGAAAAAGCCGTATGTGTAATAATGCAGACTTGGTAATTCTTGGGTTTGGCTAGCTCTTAGTTCAAGATCCAAAAATTAAATTTTGCTCTATGTAACTAATATTCCATATTTGCCCTTATGGTTGCTATGATCGTAAGTTGATATTCCCGCACTAGTGCCTTAAGTAGTTTCTCCATATCAACACCACTAGTGCGCCCGCCTCGGTAGTGTAGATGGTAGCGTGTCTGCCTCACGTTCAAGAGGTCCCGAGTTCCAATCTCGGTCAGGGTGAGTTACCTGGGTAAAATTTTACCCAGGGTTTTCCCTTATCCTGAAAGACGAATGTTGGGTATCTCTAAGCTCCATCGACCCTCGACTCATTTGGACATCATTTCACTAATTTCGTTCATCGTCCGATATGACTTAACATTGGGTAACGTAAATTTAAAAAAAAAAAAAAAAAAAAAAAAAAAAAACACTAGTGCGGTAAGTAAAAACATTTATTTTTAAATATTGATTGTGATATTACAATCTGTACAATAAAATACATATGATGCAAAAATAGTATGCAATACATATGTGGTAAGCACATAATGGAATCTCGGAAATTGAAAAAAACTCGACGCAACGGCCGATTTTGTCAAGTCGCTCATCATAATGTTTTATATGCTAGTTTGAAATTGCAAAAAGCAATATATGATGAGCACTTGAAAAACAAGAGACATAGAAAAGAATTATTGAAAAATTTACAAATATCTTGAGAATAGCTGATACTTAAATTATTACGAACACTTATTTTGTACTGATTACAGGAAAGACTAAACGTAGTTTGGAAACCAGAAAGTACATTTTCGTAACATTAAATATAAACAAATTGATAAATCGGCCGTAGCAGATCATTTTTGGTCATTTAACCATGAAATGAATCCCGAAGTTAAATTATTAAAACAATTAAATGTTCCCATATATATAATAGTATGGGAAAAATATGTATTTTAAATAATAAAAATCGCGTAATGAATTTTGACATACCGGCAATTGATTCTGTTTTGTTTCGTCTTCAGATTTTGTTGATACGATAAAACATAGTATCCTTGACGACGAAGTGTGTTGACTGAAGATGCGGGCAAATGTTCATGAAATCGATCTCAAATAGAAGAAAAAAGTATTAACATCAACTTCTTAAGATAAGTGGACGTTAAGTAGCAAATATTCTTATTTGTGTAATATTTATTTTGTACTTTAAGAATGTTTATATTTTTGTGACTAGTTTTTAATTATATTTTATATTTATCATGGCTATTTAAAATTCCTTTCTAATTGAAGAGTACCCCTCACACTATTATCAGAATATTCAAAGTTAACATTTTATTATTCTGTAAGTATATTAAATATATTGCGTTTTAATTGAAAATAGAACCGTTTAAGGGGAAGTGGAAAATAAGAAATTACTTTTCATTAAGAGTGGAGTGAGAATAATGGAACTAGACATTTTCTTGAAAATTCTCGTGTCGCAACCTTGTAAAGTGCTGAATTTAAATATGAGCTTGACCATCAATGTATTTTAGGGAAATAATCATTTCTTTCACACTGGGTATGAATCAGTAGAGCCCGACTGAAAAATTCAATGCCATAGCCGGGATTTGAACCATTGATCTCCCACTCCCAGTGTGATTGCTCTGAATTTTTCAGTCTAACTCTATACTCATTCGAACCTTAGCCTACAGACGGCTAGTGTGGAAGAAATGATTATTTCCATCAGTTTACCTAAAATAAAAACATAGTGGTTTAACTATGAAGCCTGGGACTTATGTACTTACAGCATAATATGCCGCCACAAAAAGTTACGTGTCTCATAGTATATCAGAACCCCTAGTGGTCTACCGGGAAACATATGAGTCAGTTGGAGAATTTAATGTCATGTCGGTATGTTGACCATAGTAGCCCAGTAGTTTAGAGCAACCGTACGGAAAGCGGGAAATCCTTGGTTCAAATGCCGGCTATGGCTTTGCATTTTTCAGTCTGACTCTACTCATCCAAATATATTTAATGTTATGTTTTCACATTTTCTTGGTATAACCCTAAGTTTGTTTTAACTGATGTGGCTCGTTAACTTTCATGATATTAACTAGTTCTATTAAATCCACTCACATTCTTTACACATTTAGATTTTCACACTCAGCAAGTATGGTAGGCTAAAGATAGACAATGATTCTAGTTAAACAAAAACTCCCTATCACTGCCTAAACTCGTATTTCGGATTTCTGGTTGAAAGGACAAAAGAATGACCACAAAAGCCATCTATATCGTTTACACATAGAGTAACACATTTCGTGTCAAATATTTTAGGGAATATTCTATGCCTTTGCAAAGCTACTGCATCATCTAATATTTTGGCTTTAAACTTCAGGATATCTTTCTTTCTGTTGAGAAAGCTTGAATATGTATAAGAATAGCATTTCCCAGGTTGCAAGCTGTAACCAATCTCTTCAGCTGAATTTTTATGTTAAACTGTCATTTAACTGCCATATAACGATTGTGCACTGGCTAAAACTTTGATTATATGGGTGGCTCTTTTTTGTGTTAACTTGTATGCTTGGTTTTGCACATTAAAGCACAAACATTCACTTTTCAAGGCGCTTTATAGGATAGGGAATAGTATGAAATAATACGTACCCTCCATACAAATTCGCACCCGGGATCCCTCACTCAATACATGCTCTATCTATTGGGCCAGCACTCTTCTCTTAGCGAAAATTTATCATGAGTAATGTAAGGTCATGGGAAATCGCGTTTTACAGGAATGTTATGTGATATGTGTGAACTGGTCATTGGTACAGAAATTTGTATGAATGTATCGCATTGTGTTCTATAATCATGTTCTATAATTTAAGTATTTTGGAATACAAAATTGTATCGCAATAAATTGAAGCACGGATTAGTGATAGTATTAGGATTTCTAAGGAAGGAATTCGGCACAGGAACCTATGGTTTATTGTATCTAAACCCCAACTGGGACATCTCCGGGAGGGATAATGAGGTGAGAGGAGAGAGAGGGTGGCCTGCTCAATGAGGCACGACTGTGCAGAGTGCAGCGTTGCTACAATCGACCAGTTAGGATCTCCCCGGCACACCAGTACAATAGGTATCCCCACCCATCGTGGTCCTGAAACGGCCCTTTAGGTCGGCCCGGAGACCAACCGACCAAAGGAGGAAGTGTTTGCCAGGAGCATATCATCCTGCCATGCAGCACCAAGACGGATGAAATGTGAAATGTGTAGTGTTTAACGCCCGCTTTTACTACATACGCCACCGCAGGCGGTGACACTGATTATACATAAGATGAAGATGGAGCCCCGGTGGAACGAGATGGCGGGGGAAAACGGAGGTCCTGGAGACAAAAACCCGCCCAAGCGCCGTGTTGTCCACCACAAATCTCACTTTGCGGTCGCCTGGGATCGAACCCGGGCCACCTTGGTGAGAGGCAAGCGGTCTAACCACTGAGCCACGGCGCGGCCCAAGACAGATGAGAGATGATCTGAAATGATAATTGAGATGAAATGGTCGGACACGAAATTCGGGAGATGTAATTAACCTACCCAGCATTCGCCTAGAAACCAGGGAAAACCTCCGAAAAACCCATGGGTCAGTAGGTTGGCCACGGGAATCGAATACGGGCCTTCCGAATGCGGGTTACAGACAAAACAGCCTGAGCCATCCTTCTCGGTTGTAACACCGAACTCTCTTAATATTATTTCAATTCTTCATTATTGCTGCGAGATGTACTTTTGGACATCACGGCTATGGAGTCTTCACCTTTTTCACAGATGACTAGCAGCGCCAAGAATATATTAATCCGGTGCAGAGAATCACAGCTGTCAACTAGTTATGTGAAACCTTGCGCGCTCAGACATTTATACGTTTTCCTCGATAATAATGCAAGCAGCCATAGATTATAGCTTTTTCTTTTCTTTATTGCTGCAGCTTAAATGGATAGCGGGAATTTTGCCAGGAAAATATTACTAAGGTTTGCTCCATCAACTGTTAAGCTGTAAATAAGCAAACGTCGTTTGTAATGCACTCTTTTCATGTTAGGTGGCAACACTACGCACATTTTTCAATTGTTAATGACGTATACAATTGCATGTGAAGTGTTGAAAATAGTCATCACACGCTGTAAATCGTTAATTACTTGCAATGAAGTACTGCAATGTACTCCAAATATGTACAGTAAAGTAGATGAGAAATATGCATTTGAGTTTAAAATTAAAATAGTATGTTCGTTTTAATAGAATGAGAATTTTGATGAAATCCGCTTAAAATACCGAGTAACAGGTATTATACTTGATTTTTAGAGTTAATGAAAGAGTGTAATTTATTTAATTGTTCTATAGTGGGTTTGCTATACGTTTGGTGTGTTAGATCACATACATATCAGACTTTGGGAAGGCTAGCGAATAATCTTGGCTAGAAAAAAGTTCCTGCTCCCGTCCCTAGCCTAGAATCGAACCCAGGCCCCACCTCATACAGCGTAAACCTAAAAATTTAGCTTCAAACTAAATTGAAAATTGTACATTGTATTGGCATATTAAAATAACTAAAATAAATATAAGCAGTTTGTAATAATCGAGAAGCCACAGAATAGTTCAGGCCGCGCCGTGGCTCAGTGGTTAGACCGCTTGGCTCTCACTAAGGCGGCCCGGGTTCGATCCCAGGCGGCCGCAAAGTGAGATTTGTAGTGGACAACACGGCGCTGCGGCGGGTTTTCTCCGGGACGTCCGGTTTCCCCCACCATCTCATTCCACTGGTGCTGCATCTTTATCTTATGTACCATCAGTGTCACCGCCTGCGGTGCCGTATGTAGTAAAAGCGGGCGTTAAACACTACACATCTCATTTCACACAGCATATTTCAGTTGCGGTTGTTTTCTTCGCGCATTGAATTAACTCTCTTAATGGAGATTAGTATCCTTAGGCCCGGTTGCATAAAAGATGATCTAAGTTCAAGCATATGAAAATGATCTTCAGTGAAGCTGAACTTACAATATTGGTTGTATAAACATTGATCTAAGTTCATGGCCTCTTAAGCTAATATCAAATCTAACTGGTGAAGTTTCCCCAGTTAACTTGATTGAACTTAGATCAGCAAGAACTGCAGAATTTACAAAATAGTTTCTCAGAAGAAATAAGTAGTGAAGCTTTAAATAAATAGTAAATAAATCATTTTTGTGGTTACTTGTACAAATAATTAGTCTCTTTATTTCACAAATATATGTTAAATATGCATTGTTTGTGTTCATAACCTATACATTTTAATTATTTTCAGAATTCAGATTACTCTGATATTTCTGAAGATTAGAATGTTCAATTTGAAAGGTCTCCTCGTGTTTTCCAACATAGAGGAAATCCCATCTCAGAACTAAATGGCAGAAAACTCAAAATGAGATTTCGACTATCAAAGCATGTAGTTGAAGAACTGGAGCATAGGCTACATGCACAGTTAAGAACACAAACCCTGAGGAATTATGTACTCAATCCAATATTTATTATCCTACTCACATTACGGTTCTATGCAACTGAAAGCTTCCAAATGGTGATTGGGGATATATTTAATATAAATAAAGGGACTGCGTTTAGAACAATGCACAAAGTTACAAGGGAGATTGCAGATTTAAGACCTTATTTCATTAAAATGCCAATGGAAAAGCGTGAAATAAGAAGGGTTATGCGAGATTTAAAATTAGCGGAACGCATCTTTTCTTTTGCTTGAACTTCCATTTTTATTTACAAATGTAATAATTTGTAGCTTAAAACTTCACATATCTCCTATTTTTTGTTTATATTTTCCAATTCACAGTATTGTAAACGGACGAAAATGAAAAAGATGTACATTGGGCATATAATGGAGATAAAGTAAGCGAAATGATTGACTTTTGATAAACAATGTTTCAATATGGAGTACATTCTTATACTGTTTATTTAAAATAACATTATTTCTAGGACAAATAACCAGAAAGCGAAAGATTTATTTAGTTTTTTTATGTCTAGATTGGCTACTCTGTGCAGTTTAGTTAAACAGAGTCAAATAGTTCCTATAATTCTCGAATCCTTTCGATACAACACGAAAGTAGCAACGTGTTTGGCAATGTTGCCGCATTTGTTTTTGTGATCTCAGATCAGTACTGAACGGCTTTCATCTGATCTAAGCTCAGCATTTTACAACTCACGCGGGTTCGTAAACTTAGTTCAATTTTGATCTTCGATTATAAATGAAATGCAGTTAGCGATTTTTATGCAACCGGGCCTTAGTCGAATAAGGAACGTTTCAGGATTACAAACACATTCATTTAATATTTAGCACTAACTTTTTCTACTTAAATTTTATGAATAATAAATGGTTATTGTATTGTGACCTTGTGGGTTCGTAGAATTAAAGTCCAAGTTGCAGAAATTCCATTTTTTTTCTGTAGAAATACACTCTGTTCTATTCTTACAGTAGTCGCATTACATCACAATCACAATCTACCAAGGCCGATGACCACAACAAAGACCTTACTCAACCTTCACTGTTTACAACATTTGTTTACGACTGACTCTTGGCTAGTCGCCGCTTCCTAAAGGGCACAGGGAGGTCGTCGATAGGTTTCAGAAAATCCATTTTTTGCTTTTAATGTTAAAAAAATTATATTATTCTTCAGCTTTAAAATGATATATAAAACATAGGTTGTCAGCTGGTATTAAAGTCCTTTAATTCGTCAATTTAAAGATGGTGGCGTAATGATACGCCCACTTCCTAAGAATGGTGCTTAATCTTTGATCGCAATTTCCCAAAACCTTGATTTTTCATACTTTAGCTGCATGTTTCTCAAAAACTATAAAAGATATTGACACAAAATTTGTAGTGGTTATTTGTCAATGTTCCTTGAACACATTTGGCTGACATTTATATTCATGTGATTTATAAAATGGATGAAAACAAATATTAAGACCTTGAAAACATTATCTTTCTTTTTACTCAAAAATAATTAACTTTTCATGTGCATAGTATAAACTATGTTATTTTCCTTTAGCCGATATTATAAAACTGTATCTTAGGTAATTTAGGATAAAACTTGATGCATGTAGTTTTAAATTTCTACAGGTAAAGTGCACCTGAAATATAGGGTGAAATATTTTTTTCAGGACACAGGGTGTGATTTATGCCCCTTTTTCATGGACCTATGTGAACGTAATTACATATTATACAGTTGTTATATGCACACATCTTTATACAATAATCATACCGAATTTTAATTTCTGATAATGTTTAGTTTTCTATATATTCAAATTTTAATATTGGTAAAAATTAGCCTTGTCTGGGTAAAAATAACCTCCCAGTGCCCTTAAATAACTCATTGATAATTCGAGACTGTTCTGTAACAATAACTAGATATTTCTGGAATAAACAAGACATTGGATGTTCTGTCACTAGAGGAAACCCGAACCTTCCAGAAGCGTAACTTAATCGGTGCCGGCAAGTCCTTTATCTCTGCTATCCTTATTTGCCGGCTCTTTTGTGTACACAAGCCGCGCTTATCTCTCTGCACCGAACCTTTAATGAGTGTGGCCGCGACAGTATATATACCCAAAACTAGTGAGTTACCACTATTAGATATCTCAAATGATACCGTTGTTACTTTATGCTTTGTAGGCTACCCATGAATTGAAACTAATTTTTTGTTTCTGGACCTCTTTAACCGTTTAATCGGCAAATTATTTTGCTAATTATGCAGCTCTTGCTGTACTTGCTAAACCGGTTCTCATATGCTAACCATTCAAAGCTAAACGTCGGGGTTCGAAACTCGGCAGGTGCAGTCAAATGTGCCTGTGGTAAAGGACGGGGAGGGCCCAAGTAAAATAATAGGTGTGATGGCACGCTTGGGTGTTGACGGAGTATCATTTAACTGTAGTAGCTTGGATTTTGACTTTTTATACTAAAAATCCACTACAATTTAATTGTAACAATGATATTTACAATTGAAAAGATTCGAATTTTTGCTAGTATAACCGACAAAGGCCAGTACAGTATTATAATAAAAAACGCATTAAAATATTTTTAAGCTGAAGACAGCGTAATGTTGCCAAGGGGCAACACCACCCATTAAAGGGTTAAGTGCTTGGTTCTTGAGGTTTCATCACTTAATTTTGTCAGAGGTCTCTTTATCAGATTTTAGGTACTGTTATATGCCATTAATCTACGACATGGGATCACCGGCTTTACTTTCCTTCCTAAGGAAGGCATCTCAAGAATTTTTACGGCCGAAAAAGTCTATTGCCTTCGCTGTAGTATATGCGCAAGATTTCTTGAGCGCATGATTTACGGTGTAGTGCGGGCAGAGGGGAAGAAAAGAGAGCTAACACGCTTTTGTTTCTGCAGTGTGGTCAACCTAGAAAAACACAATTCAGCCAAATTGCAGTAAAATAAGCGAAGATATGCGCCGAAGTTATTAGATGTGTCAACAAACAATTTAACTGCATCCGTTATGCTGTATGCTTATATATTTACTTTTATGAAACAAAAAGTATTAAACAAATATTATGACAGCTATAAACACTCACTCGCTTTGTGATTCTTCGATTTCCAAGTATACTGCGTCACTTTCATCGTCGGTATCATCTAACGTGTTAGTTATTTCATTAATTGCATTTTCTATTACGCCATCGTTTCTCCAATATTGTATTTCCAGCTCTTGGACCTTCTTAGCGTATCCTTCCCAATCCGTCGCTTCTATAGCAAGTTTCCGCAGACTTGTGGCTCTCGTTAACATCGCGTACTCTGTAAACATTCTTTATTTTTGCCCACGCCAGCTCAGTTGCATGCAGATGACAGTTATACGGAGGTAGACGAAAAATAGTGTGTCCCCTTTCGAGAGCCATAACACTGACAACATAGTCTTGCTTTTAGATTTGTTGTAAACTGGTTAGCTAATAATTAACCTCAAAATTGCTCAAAATGAAATGGCGTACGTATGAAAGCTTAGCATATTAGCCACTAGAGGTCACAGTGTGTAGCGCATTTCCTGTTTCAAAGTTGTCATCTGTGTATACGGGAATAGGCGAAACCTACCGAATGAGGACTTGAGAACCGAACACTCAAGAAATCTTGCGCATATAGTATGTGAACATGTACTCTCGTGAACCACGGGTTAGCATGTTATTCCTAGGTCACGGAGGATGACAGCCCCTACATTTTTATTATCATCGATAGCTTAAAGATGCTAAATATAACTAAAACAAGGAGCCCCTTTTTCAATGTTTCGCTAACAAATGGAAAAAAGAAAAGTTAGAATAATACTTTTAATTGACTAACCATATGACCAATTGTACAAAACAGGCTCGGCATATTCTGTGCAACTTTTTACCTGTCACCTACTAGGAAAGGAAAGAGAAACAAACGTAGCGAGTGCCGTAGCACAGATTACTCGACAGAGCGTTGAGGCATATTGATCTTCAGGTGACCAGCGCTGTGTTCGTCTCTTATCGGGTATCTGGTCGATTAGAAGAGTGAAATATTAGTAAGTTGAAGTACAGTAAGTTACGAAACACGAATAGAGCGATTGGAAGCTAGGTGTGTCTATATGATGTTTTCTCGCGTCTGTCGATGTATGACACATTGCTGGCCAGAAGACATGATTATATCTGAACAGAGTATACATACACTGGACTCGCCGTGAAGCTGAGGTAAACATCTCTGTGTTGCGAACTTTTCCCGACACGCTTTCTCGCTTTGCCATGTAGGAGATCCTGCAGTAATAGATTTGTCTTGGATGTCGCCACTTGTGCCCCAACACTTACACGGCACTACTGTACGAATCCGTTCAAGTAGTGGCGGCTGATCGGCCCTCATTTTTGTCATAGATAATGCTTAACATCTAAGCAATATTTTAGTTAACTGATGGAAATTAATCATTTCTTCACACTAACCGTATATAGGCTAAGGTTTTTGATAGAGTCAACATGAAAAATTCAATACCACGGCCGGGATTTGAACCGGGGATATCTTTGTTTCCGTCCAGTCGCTGTAACCCATTGAGATACCATGACCTACTCGTCCTGGGACTCAAGTACTTAGGATAGTAAGTCACCACAAACGGTGTATATCGAATGCGAGAGCCCCTAATGGTCTACCGGGGACATAGACGAGTCAAATGGAGAATTTAATGTCATGATTGCAAGTTGCTCATGGTAGCTCAATGGGTTAGAGCGACTGGACGCAAACCAGGAGATCCGTGGTTGAAATCCCGGCCGTGGCATTGAATGTTTCATCTTGACTCTATCTAAACAATATGTACTACGAGGGTGGATCAAAAAGTAATGTCTCCTATTTCTTTTTCCTTAAATAAGTAATGTGAAAATTTTGAATTTGGCGCAATTCCTCAAACCTTCTTCTCCAATCCCCTGCAGTACTAACTTCCTAAGTCAACACGTGGCAGCACTGCATCCTTTTGCAAAATGGCTGACATCGACATTCGTATTAGTGTTCTGTGATACATTTTTGACTGCGGAAGGTGAAACGCGAGTTCGCATTCACGAAAGGCTAAGAAATGTGGATGGTGATTCAACGGTGGATGAGAGCACTTTTAGACGATGGGTTCGTCGCTGTCACGAAGCTGAAGGTCAAACACCATTGGCTGACGAAAAGCGAAGCGGCAGGCCGGTGACTGCAGAGACTCCATGCAACATTCAGCGAGTCGATGACATCATTCGTGGTGATCGCCGGGTAACAACAGGTGGATTGTGTTGCATTACCTCCCTCAGTAAAGGCAGTGTGATGACGATTATGCAACAACTGAGTTACTCAAAAGTTTGTTCACATTGGGTACCAAGAAAGTTAACCAGCCTAAACAAAGAAACAAGGAAAACAGTAGCCTTCGAACACTTGCAGCGCTTCAATTTGGAGGGAGAGGAGTTTCTGTTAAAATTTTTACTGGAGACGAAACGTGGGTGCATTTTTTTTATCCTGAGTCAAAGAGGCAGTCAATGGAATGTCATCACACGTCATCGAAGAAAAAAGACATTCAAAACTCAGCGGTCGGCAGGGAAAGTTATGCCGACAGTGTTTTGGGTTGCAGAGGGTGTGCTTAGGATTTTTCTGGAGCAGGGATGCATAATAAATTCTGTCCAATACGTCAGAACTCTCAAAAAGATGAAACCATGTCTTCGCCGAGTTCGCTCAACAAAAACTATGGCGGATGTTCTTCTTTTGCATGACAATGCAAGACCACACGCCAGCCGTTACACCACTGCAGAAATTGAGAAATTTGGATGACAAGTCTTGCCTCACCCCCCATACAGCCATGACCTGGCACCATCAGACTTCCGTCTGTTCGGGCCACTAAAGGAAGCTCATCGTGGGATTCATTTTGAAGATGAGGAGGCTGTGAAAACGTCCGTGCGTCAATGGCTTAGGAAGCAAGACCGTGTGTGTTACCACACTGGAATACATGTCCTAGTTAAAAGGTGGACCAAAACTGTGGAAAAGGGCGGAGATTATATTGAATAGTGACAAATTAATCGTCAATGTTGTAGTTTTCAAGCTCTGTAAATTGGATTCAATTTTCTTGGCAATTAAAAGAGAAAAAAAAGTAGGAGGCATTACTTTTTGACCCATCCTCGTATTGTTTATTTTTCATTACATAGTCTTCAAAAAGATGACCCTGCGGCACCTGTTGAAGACATAACTGAACAATCGATGTATTTCTGCAGCAAAACAGTGCACATTGGACATCGCGTTGTAATTGCTGAAACTTATAAGAGAAGATGATAATAGGGAACACGTTTTTTGTACCCGAAATAAAATAGGCTAATTCTTATGCAAATTACTCGCTGATTCCAAAAATGCCTCTGAAAATGTATCACTTAACGTTTTTGAGATATTCTTATTCTTTTATTTAAAATTGCAGAAATGAGGTATGATACCAACTCATATTGACTTAATTTAAAATAATAGCCATTGACTCTTCTAAATACAGCTTAAAGGCAGTGTTGCTTCATAATGACAATTTACTACCTTCAATACCTTTATTTCATGTCATAGGAATGAAGGAGACATACGATTCCATGTCCATCATTTTAGATGCTATTAGTTATCAAAACCATGACTGGGAAATTTGTAGTGACTTCAAGGTAGTTGCATCGCTAACGGGACTACAGGGAGGTTTCACAAAATATTGCTGTTTTTTGTGCTTATGGGACAGTAGGGAAACTGACAAGCATTTTATAGTGAAAGAGTGGGGGGAAAAGGGAAGACTATACCTCTGGAGCCAGCAGTGTTAAGCATGTGCCTCTAGTAGACCCAAACGAAGTTCTTCTCCCCCCATTTCACATAAAGCTCGGATTAATGAAGAATTTTGTTGAAGGTTTGGACAAAAGTGGAAGTGCATTTGAGTATTTAAGAAGTATCTTTCCCAAAATAAGTGAATCTAAATTGAAGAAAGGTACTCAAATAAGACTACTTCTTAAATACGTGTTTTTTAATCAAAGCTTAAACGTGTTGAACTGGCAGCATGGAAATCATTTAAAGCAGTGGTGGAAGGCTTCGTGGGCAATAACAAAGAAGAAAATTATGAAACTTTAGTCTCAGAACTATTAAGGAGCTACAAAGAAATGGGTTGCCGTATGTCACTTAAAATCCACTTTTTGCACTCTGACCTTGATAGTTTCCCTACAAACCTAGGAGCTATAAGTGATGAGCAAGGTGATCGTTTTCACCAGGACATTTCTGAGATGGAAAGACGTTACCAGGGTCACTGGGATTCAGCCATGTTGGCAGACTATTGTTGGTTCCTCAAACGGGAGAGTACATGTCAATACAAAAAAAAAAAAAAAAAAAAAAAAAAAAAAGTCAACAGTGAAACATTTCTGAGGTAATTCTGGTATTGATTTGCAGCATTATCTTGTGTTTTTTATTTTAATAACAATAAATAATAATTATTATTATTTTCAATGTTATTTGGCAATAAAATACCTATTATTTTCAATTAATCAAATATGAGTTATCACATCACATTTCTGTAACTTTTCATAAAAAATTATGAATACCTAAAAAACGTTACGTGATAGAGCATTTTGAGGGGCATTTTTGGAGTCAGCAGATTAGTTTACATAAGAATTTGCCTATTTTGTTTTGGGTATATGAAAATACTTTTTTTTTTGTTCCCCAGTTTGCAGAGCAAGCAGGTTGGGTAATTATTCTGCCATCAAAAGCAAGGTTTAATGCTTCTACAGACTGATTTACTGAATATACCGTTGTAGTATCCTGTATGAAGTAACAATTGAAGTCCTGCATATGTTGGTTCTAATTAAGGTAGTGAATAATTTCAGTGTTCTCATATATCCTGATGCTTTTGTAAGTTACAAAATAAATATTTGAACGTAATTCGCTAACAGTTCATAAGTAGTTCCATTAAACCAAATAGCACGTGTTTACCCAGAAATTTCATTTGATGATTTTGGGAGAGTACAGATAGCTTACAAAATCAGAATGAAGGATTTGTGGACATACTCGTGGTATGATCTCAGCTTTGCTAGTTCTGTGTTTTGGTTGTGACATGAAGGTTACCCACTGTTAATGTTCTACCCTGTTTGTTAACTTAGATATTGATCCCACCAGTCGTACGTCAACACATTGTCTCAGTCATGAATATTCCTGTGACCAATATCCGCGTGTCGCTTCCCGGAACAATATCTTCCAAGAGGAGCGCTAAGATTTATTGCGTCTAAGTAACCAGTACCTTGCATTACCTAAGCGGTTTGCATTATTAAAATGACATGTACGAGGGGGTGTCGTAAAGTGTTAATTATCACCCTTTAAAAATGTATTTCAGAGTTTGTGTTGATATGTGCTGGTTACTTCTTCTCTCGTTTCAAACCACTCTTCCACTTTATTAATGACATCATTTGTGTTGTCAAATCAGTGAGCATGCAACGGATTCTTCATTTCCGGGAACAAAAATGTCACCTGGTGTGATGTCGAGCCAATAAGGTGTATGCTGTTAAGGTCTCAAAGCCAAATTCCCTTGTTTTGTCAACTGCAACTTGAGATGAATGAGCTGGTGTATTGTCAGCCACAAGACGAACAACTTTGGAGACCATACCGCGTAATTTCTTAATCAGAGCTGTTCGTAACTTGTCCAGAATATTGCAGTAGTATCTGCCAGTGATGGTGTGACCCTTGGCAAGATAGTTTGTAAGAATAACTCCACGACAGTCCCAGAAAACTGAAAGCTTAACCTTCCCAGCTGACTTTTCGCACCTTTGCCTTTTTGGGAGGAGGGGGGAATTGGCATGTTTCCATTCCATGCTTATGGGTTTTGTCTCTGGATCGTACTGATAGATCTAGGATTCATCCTGTGGCGTTAATCTCCTCCACTCGCAGCAGATAGGAAGCACGCAGACTGTTTGGAAGAACCAGGTCGAGATTAGATTAAATAAGAGTCATGAGATCTGTTCTCAGGTGTAGATTTTTGGTGACAGAAATAAAATTTTATATGTCTCCGATTTCGTAATATATTATGTAATTGTATAATCTGGATTAAAATTCACTCGAACTTTCTTTCTTAATCAGTCACTGTAAATTACTTCCAACTCATCGATAAATCCTTATTTTTAAGTTAATATTTGTGGCGATATAACAGGTCGTCTCGTTTCTTGATGATAAATCAGCCCCAAAGTTGGGAGCGATCTTTGAGACCGCCCCTCTTAATCATTGCAGGTCGAATTGTTTCTTGATGATTGAGTTTGATTAACTATATAATTTGATTGTATAATCTGGCGTCCACTCGTCACTATTACGAATTATATTAACCGCAACATTTTTTTTTATCGTCCTGAAACCAGATTGAAGAACATATATCTATCTCAAAATTATTGATTTTCCGTAACTATCGTTACTCTTCTATTAATTTTGTGATTTGCCGATGTACTGCTACGTCACCGCATTACGTAATACAATTATTACTACGGCCAATCACAAAATTACACATATATTTGTTTTTAATATGTCATTACATGGCCTACCAAGTCATATTAGAAAGAAATATTCATAGAAAAATTTCTAACTAAAACATATCATTACAATCCATGATTACTAGACGATCAAAAAAGCCATCTTCATCCTGTTCCACAGCATTAACATCTGTCTTGAAAGGTCACGCCGTGTTTGCTTTTGGAAAGTGGTTAGCAAACGTGGAACCCACCATGCAGACACCTTAAACATGTACAGTTCGTCATGATTAATTTTCCACACACTACCATAACCAAGATGTGTCTCATTCATCATCATTTGGATGGTTGCTCGTCTGTCTTCCAGTATTACATTCCACTTTCTTCACTGTGACAACATCGTCTGTCATTGACTGTCTACCAGCTCTTAGCTCATCTGTCAGGAACATGTGACCAGTTTGGAAATTCCTTTACCACCTCACAATAGTGTCATACGATGGGAAATCTTTTCCATAAGCAGCCGTCATCTCATCATGAATTTCTCGGTCAGTTGTGTCCTTCAAATGCAGGAAATTGATCACACTACGAGCCTCAATTTTCTTCATCTTACACCCCAGTCATTTCTAACACTCGCTGTAAATAACAAAAGGACCCAAATCACTGATACTACCAACATTGTGTCCCGAGGGATCAGTGATGATACTGAAAAATTTTCATCATTCTAAAATAAAAACTACCGGGTGATAATTAAAGCTTTACGATACCCCCTGGT
The DNA here is from genome assembly GCA_030765055.1 of Mantis religiosa. Taxonomy (NCBI): domain Eukaryota; kingdom Metazoa; phylum Arthropoda; class Insecta; order Mantodea; family Mantidae; genus Mantis; species Mantis religiosa. The sequence goes on from CM060958.1 coordinate 78,716,965, forward strand.
ACACTGAGTAGCAAGGGTTAACTGGTCCTCTTTTCTGTGAAGAAAAATCTGAATATTTCCCTGTATGAGGGTTCATGGGGTTCTAAATTAAATTTTTATCGTTCATTTTGTTAAATTTCCTAACAGTTAGATGAAATATTAATCTTTAAGAATAAGATCGGTGAAATAAGTCTATAATAGTCATAAACTTAACAGTATTTTAATTAGAATGGTTTTTTAAAGACTTGGGAAAATAAGCTTGGTATTCCATTATTAAATTATGTGATATAGTCTTAATAATCCAGATGATTTCTAAAAACTGTCTCGTTTTTGCTATTAAATTAGGGCGTTACAATATTCAATATATATTTCGTAATTCAGCATATTAGATGTTGAGATATAACCAGCACTGTCCCCTTGTCACTCTACCCACATGGTGATCCCAAGTTTGCGGTTCAAATCCGAGCCAGATCATTGGCTTCTAAATGTGTTGGCTAGATTAACTGGCATGAAATTGAACTCCAGACGGACGAAATTTCGGCATACCGTTATGACAGTTGACAGCATCGTTAACAAATAAATTATTATGCTCATCACAGGGAATAATAATTAATTAAGTAATGCACTCTAGCGAAAACTTCAATAACGAGATTACAAAAGTAAGTAATGCACATTTTCAAGTCACCTGATTGAAGGAAAAAATAATTTTTGGAAAAAATGTAGTATATGTGTGACTTTGTCAGTCGGTGTGGTTATATATAATGCCCTATACATTTGGAAACATTTCCATTCCTCTTCTAGCCTCCCAATATAATTGTCCACTCGGTTTATTCGTGTAATTTTTTAGTGCAGTGTATATCGCAAGCTGCTCCCAGTCCATGACCACATTCTCACTACACAGCATGCAGTTGGGTGTAGGAAAAATATTAATTCAATGGAGATGCTCTGCCAGACAATGATGTCGCGTTATCCTCTTGAATGCGGCCACAGTCTCACTCCGTGGTACCCTGGTATTGCTCTTCTCTTTGGGAGTAGATTCATCCACTGTTTTTAATGTACAATTTTATTTCTTGCAATTTATGATTTTGTAACCCTTTTTGCCAAGTAATCTACTATATATAGACACAGCATAACCAGAAACCAAAAATTTGTTTTGATAATTAACTCTGATCTGCCAAGAATGTGATTGAGTATTCAAGAAAATCTACTCCCCTGAGTACTCTTTATTTTTTACTTTTTTTGGGGTTTTCTTAGAAGTTATTCCATCAAAATTGCTAAAATGCATATGTTTTAAATATTTGCATTGAAAAATGATTTGTATGACTTATATTTTCTTCAAATAGCCTATGAAGCCCTTTGTTGTTCTGAAAGACTTCTGTAAAATTTTAATCTGGACGAAATATGTATTACTTCAGAAAAATATAGGTGATAGTTTTAAAGATACAGTTTATGTAAAGTTAGTTTTTGTGTACTTAATCATTTGTGAGGTATCATTCGTCATTTGTTTGAACCTTCAAACACTTGTACTTTTTTGGTTTATATTGGTAAATCATTAATTTTTTTTATCGCGGCTAAGGTAAAGTGTTTGGAATTTGAAAGCTAAGGCATTGCGCCTCTTAAGAAGCTTTTTCTTAATAAGAAATAAACATAGAAAGTAAAGAGTTAAAAGTAAGAATGAAACTGAGAGATTGCCTAATTGATTGGAATTGTCTCGGATGCTGTTGTTAAAAACACAGGAAAATCTTGACTCCCTAAGTTCCCGGTACTGAGTAGTGGCACTAAAAATAATACGCGCTCTTCTAGCTGGGTTAGTGCGGTTATAATCCACCTTGTAAGTTGAAGTGCTGGCATAAAATAGTATTTGGTTAGGGCGAAATGAAATGCGGTCCCAAGAGATTACATTTTATCCCGGTTTTACTGTATCTGTGTAAAATGAAACCGCAAGAGGGAGCGACATCCCTCTTGTGCCTGGTCTCCGGAGGTCACAAGGTTAATGTATGAAACAACAGGGGTAAACTTGCTTACCTAATTTAAACGGGTTACTAGATAGATTTAGGAAATCTCATTAACCGGAGACACAACCTCCAGAGAAGATCTGCTGCATGGCATAAAGGTTGTTCAGTACTACAGGAATGATGCTGCTTTAAGAAAAAGCTGGTGTGTGGCACTCGCATGACTTTCTGTGCTTCTACACAAACCGTTCGTAATACTTTATTCCTCTATCTGCATTATGTTAATACAGGTAAATATTTTGCACAGACGATGTATTGCTAAATATATTATTGGTGCAAGAGAATATGGAAATGTAGCACAGGGAACTCTATTAACAACACAGCTGGTCACTAGATAATGGCCTCGAAGTGTTTGTATGGCAAGAGACAAAAAGTCAAAGTATTTATACCCAAGAAAAATATAATTTGAAAAATTCAAATAAATATTTCATAAATTGTTCACCCCTGAAAAAATAAATAAGAAAGAAGTGAGATAATCTGTATTAAAAATTTCTAAATTTTTTGAGCAGTAAGATTTTTTTTGCTATTTCGTACATTTTCCAGTTATGCAGGTCATTCGGAATGAAACAATATCTTAAAAATAGGATATATTAATTAAATTGGTAGAACCACATTGCGGCGGTTGGGCCCGTATTGAACCACGTCGAGCTCTCCCTTGTGCTCAACGCCTCACAATTAAGGAAGGATTGGTGGCGTGCGGAGGTTAAGGAGAGGGAGATTGTAACAGGTTCGAGGTGACTTGTAGCTCCCGCATGAGACCTCTCATCTGTACTTCAGGAGTGGGTGCGTCCTGACTGGTTGTGGGTTGAATGACAACACCTCGAATCTGGTGGACAGAAGTTTATTGTTGTTCTTAGCCTTCTTTGCTCGCCACCGTAAAGTTGTCGTCGGTGAGGTTGCTGTGTTTACCATCACTGTCAATATTGCGATGTGAAGCACGGAGGCAGTAGCACTGCGTAGTCGAACTAGATATATTTATCGTCTTCCATATACATTACTCATTGCGCTAACTCTCACTGGAGAGATTGTTAAATATTGCATTTTGTCTCTGTGCATGGCGCGGAAGTGTACTTCTTAGGCGGCGCCGAATACGCGTCAGTCTCACGTAGGACTCAAGACCGAAGTGTTCTTACTAGCAAAACCTACTTTCCGCCATCACTTTGAATTACCCCCACTCTAGGTATTTCTCGGATTTTGCAAAATCACATGAACAAATATCAGTTTTCTATTGGCTCTTAACTATCCCCACTTGAGATCAGTGTTCAGAACTTCCAGTTTCGGACCTAACATCACAGACGCTTTCTCTAACGGTCCGCCTGCAAAAATTTATGCGGAAGCATGCGTTCTGCGCGTCGGTCAAAATCATATAGCCTGTTGTAAGAAGCACGCATGGGATTTTAACAATGGGTTGGTTTCCGACTGGAAGGCGCCAAATTTTCCTTGAGGACAAAACAGACAATAGAGTATGGTTGTTTGTTTACAGAGATTGCAAAGGGAGTTTACTGACCTTCGTAGAGTGGCCTTGTCACTGTGGCGGTCTCCGGAGTATATGCTAGCATTATGACATATGTCCGTTCTGGTATACGTCATTTATTTATATTTATAAATCTATCATTTATGTATATTTATTCGTTTGTGTCAATGTCTTTCTAATATCAGGTTATATATCGTCTCAGTGTTCCTAGGTGACAGGGGTTGCGTCAATATTTAAAACAGTCATCCGCTGTTAAAGGTCTTCCACGTAAAGTTTACATAGGCTGGATTGAGAGAAAATCTTAGTGTCCTATCATTAAAAGATGATGGACTTAAATATCAAGTTTGATACTGAATTATTTTTAATTTCACACACACACACACACACACACACACACACACACACACACACACACACACACACACACACACACACACACACACACACACACACACACACACACACACACACACACACACACACACACACACACACACAGACACACAGACACACAGACACATGCCTACACACATACACACACACGCAAGCGCGCAACGGTACTTTCTCTTAAAATGCTTGTTTTTATTCAGCGAAGTCTCTGTATAGATCCAATAGAATGTTGTTTCTGAGCTTGAAGGCCGTAGTCTAGACAGTGAAAGAAATATCAGACGTGGATGGAGTCAACATGAAATATTCAATGCCATGGCCGGGATTTGAACCACGGATCTCCTGGTTTCCGTCCAGTCGCTCCAACCCATTGAACTACCATTGCCAACGTGCTGTCTCGACATTGAATTCTTCAATTGACTCATATATTTCCCCGGTAGACCACTATGGGCTCTCGTATCCGAGATACACAGTTTGTGTCGATTTACTATCGTAAGTATTGGAATCCTAGGCTTCACCAATAAACTCTTATAATTTAAGTTAATTGTGGAAATTAATCATTTCTTCACACTAGCCATACATAGGCTAAGGATGTGTGTGGATAGAGTCAACATGAAAAATTCAATGCCATATATGGTTTAGTTTCACGTCACCAAAATTTTACAAATTTTACAAAGTTGGTTTTTCTTTGTCCCTTAGACAAAGCTCGAGTGCTTACTTTCCAACGACTTCCTTCTCATCGTTTACCTTCACTCGGTTTATCAGGCTCATGGTGTATGGTGGTACCGAATAGATGGCGCGGATGTTTGCGAACTGCATACGCTGTTCTCAGTGTTGGGTGGCGTTGTGTGCTCGCTTTTGTGTCGTGGGGGGACGCTTACCTACACCAGAATGTTGGTGTCTGCAAAACGGGTCGGCATTAGGATGAAGAGCTTTCAGTACTTGTTAGAGACTCCCGCACGTATCTGTGGCATCTCTGCCTGTGTCAGTGTGGCCTCACCGCAGGAGGGTCAACTCTTCCTCTGGAGGTGCGAGATGTCTCCCTCCATTGTCTGCTGTTTACCGTTACCGAGACGCAGTTTGTGGTAAAACATTATGGGGTCTATTATTATAAAATGTATATTATAATTAATAACATATCATATTAGACTTCTATGTTACCGAGCAGCATTTTATTACTGAGCTAGCTTTCAATTTATGCAAATAAAAGCTACCACCATGCTGATTTTGCGATTGTGTGGTTACCACGTGAACAAGTATTATCGCAGGAATTATTTGAGCAAAGCGTTCCATTAACTAAGAGTAATATGCAACACCCCCCTAATGTTAATTAAAATGTACAAACAGCTTTCTATTCTTTCACACCCTCTGGGCACATTGCCACAGCAGTTCAGCACTTTTATCAGCTCCTCCGATCTGCTCTCCAAATGTAGCTGGAATAAACCTTCCAGCGTACATAATAGGATTTTTACTACAATATTCAACAAATACTTCATGCTATTCTTAAGTGGTTTTTACAGCGCTCTCGTATGCAATAGTGCGGCAGCAACTTACGATCCATTGTCAATCACTGCCACACCGAAAGCAAAACATGCTGGGGCTGGACTGGACTGAACTAAGCTACGGACGGAATTCGGTATGGAGGTCCAAACTTAATCTACTGTACCTATGCCGTCAAGCGGACACCTCGGGAGGAAGGATGAAGTGAGAGGAGACAAAGGACGGCCATCCCAAGCAGCCACGACAGTACAGAGGACAGATTCCCTAAACTTTGCCTGTAGGAAGCTCCCCGACAGGGCAATACAACTGGCGTCTCACCCTACTGTGTTCCGAAAAGGACCAGAGACCGTCCTACCTCAGGAGGAAGTTCTACCAAGGGCCATGCAATGCCGAAACATCCAATGACATTTCTACCCTAAAAGACACCACCAGATCAGGGATGATGTGAAACGATAATGGAGCGGAAATGGAGGGACAGGAAATTGGGGAATATATGAGACATTTTTTTTTCAGTCAGTACCGTTATGGAATTAAAAAAAGACGTGCATAGATATCGCAATAATTTCATTTTTAAATGAAAGCCTGTACCTTAATCTACTTTTCTACATAATTTCCGTGAATATTGAGGCACTTGTCATAACGTGGCACCAGTTTTTGAATACCCTCCTCATAAAATTCTGCCGCCTGACGTGTTAACCACTGTATCACAACTGTTTTGATTTCGTTATCGTCTTGAAGACGCTGACCGCCCAGATGTTTCTTCAAGTGCAGGAACAAATGGTAGTCGCTGGGCGCCAGATCAGGGCTGTATGGAGGAAGATCTAGAGTTTCCCATTTAAAAGATTTGATGAGACCATGGTCCGATTAGCCACATGTGGATTGGCATTGTCATGCAGCAAAATGATGCACTTAATCAACTTGCCACGTCTTTTGTTCTGGGTGCACGGCGCAGATTGTTCAATGTCTCACAATAAGACGCTGCATTGATTGTCTCATTACGAGGCCGAAGCTCCACTAGCAATACTCCTTTTCTGTCCCAAAAAACTGTGAACATGATTTTCCGGGCAGAAATTGTTTGCTTAAACTTCACTTTTGTGGGTGATGCTCAATGTCGCCATTCTATGGATTGTTATTTCGATTCTGGTGTGACGTAGGCCACCCATGTTTCGTCACCAGTAACAATTTGGTCTAAAAAATCTTCACCTTCATTGAGGTACCACTCAAGGAAAGTAAATGCACTGCCCAAACGTTGGGTTTTGTGCAAATCCGTCAACATTTTCGGAACCCAACGTGAACACAATTTCCGGTACTTCAAGTTCTCGGTCACAATGCGATACAAAACACTACGAGAATATTGAGGAAAATAGTCACACAATGATGAAATTGTAAAGCGTCTGTTTTCTCTCACCTTTTCGTCCACTTTCGGCACCAAATCTTTAGTATCGACCGAAGGACGCCCACTCCGTTCTTCATCATGCACATTTGTGCGGCCATCTTTAAATGCTCTCAAACATTTCCCCACCATTCCATCACTCATAATGTTTTGACCGTAAACTTCACAGATCTCACGATGAATATCGATCGGTTTTACGCCTTTAGCACTAAGAAATCACATAACAGCCTGTCTTCACAATCGGCGTGACACATGATTGTCGGAGGTATATTAAACACTTAGTAACCAAAGTATACAATGAAGAATCAGACTGAAATGGCGTCAGTACGTAGACAAGAGATGTAGGTAACCAGCGTACATGCGCGGAACGCCGACCGTAGCGCTGCGGCGGCGGAATCGCAAAACGGTACTGACTTAAAAAACATGCCTCGTAATTAACTTACCCAGCATTCACCTGACGACCTGGGAAAATCCGAAAAAAGCACAGGTCAGGTAGGTCGGCCAGGCGAATCGAACCCTGACCTCACGAATGCGGGTAACAGACGAAACCGTCTGAGCCATACCGCTCGGTTGATCAGTGGTTGTACTTAACTGTAAGAATAATGCCAACAGAAAGTTCTAAGTTTTCTATATGGAGCACCTAGAACATGAAATACTTGCCACAGCTCCACTTAAAGCATCTCATTTCTATAGATACGTGGACGACACTTTTGTAATTTGGCCACGTGGATCAGACACTTTTCCTAGCTTTCTTGCGCATATCAACAGCCTTCGACATCAAATACAGTTTACCATGGAAGTGGAGAAGGATGGAACTCTTCCATTCCTGGACAATGGTACAGCAATGGTACACTGGGGCATGCTGTATATCGCAAGCCTACACACACCGATCTCTATCTGAACGCTCATAGTTTCCATCATAAGTCTCAACGACTGGGAGTTCTGAATACACTGGCCCACAGAGCTTTATCTATCTCTGATCCCAGCCACTTAAAACAAGAATTACAACACCTGAGACTCACTTTCCGTCAAAACGGCTACTCCGAATATGACGTTGAAGCCTCGATCACCAAAGCTAGGAAAGGGAAACCTGTAACACAGCAAACGTCAGATAAGCCTACCGCTACAGCCTGCAACCCGTTTACCAGCAATCTATCCGGCACAATCAGCAGAATTCTCGCCAAATACATCAGGACCATCCACAAGCCACCTCCGAAGATTAGACATCTGTTGAGACCAGTGAAAGACAAACTGGACTTTCAATTTCCGGGAGTGTACCGCATTCCCTGTGAATGTGGGACAAAATATAGGACAAACCGGAAGGACCATCGCTACTAGAATACTCGAACATCAACGGAGCATTCGTTTAATGCAACCTGAGAAGTCTGGGCTGGCAGAGCATTGTTTTGATAACGACCATAGAGCCAATTTTCGGGAGACGACCATCTTGGCAAAATGCAACAGTTACTGGGAGCGGAGAATTAAGGAGGCTTTGGCGATTTCCTCTGAAAGGAGCGTGCTTAATCGTGATGCTAGATTTCAGTTCAGCTCCTCTTTGAAACCGGCCTTAAAAATGGAAATCCGTCGATTTAAGAAGCAAAGATCAATACAGCTTGATAATCAAGTTAAGTAGTTACTTTGACACAATTTTCTATACTCGTGCCATCGATAGTGTTTTGTTTTCGTTTATAGTTGTGTTATATCCAGTAGTTTGTTTGAGGTTCTAACATTTTATAAATATCCTGATGATGGTAGGGATGCACACTCCCAAAACATTGATATCTAATCATCTTTTCACCTTGCTGGCTGTTCGAGAAGAAAGTGAGGATATTCCTATTTTCGTGTACCTGTACTATAAGTTACGAGATGTTTATTTTATCCATTCAAGTACAAGGGGACCACGTTTTGTCATTTTAAAGCTATAGAGATGGTAAAGTTGAGCAATACTGCTTCATGTACTATGGTGTCATAGCAAGTCTGCTTCACCCATGACCCCGCAAGCGGTAAACACGTACACACACGTTTCCCAACTTGAGGGCATTCTCACAAAGGTGTAAAATAATGGCATGACCCTCTCAAGTTAATGCTCAACTCCGTGTACATAGGTTTCCTTTTATACTTTCGAAAAGTCATCTAAATTGTCATTTAAATTTTTTCCTGGGATTGTGGAGACAAGGAATTCTGAAACGATCATGTGAAGAAAAAAAGACTATGCAAAAACGGCAGGAAAGCTCTTTGGTTTGTGCTGTCCAGAAAAATTTAAGGCAATGTTTTTAAGAATGATTCTTGCACTTTTGTTTCCTTTGCATCATTGCATTATAGTTTTATGGTTCCGACAAATGCGAATAAATAACTGAGCTTATACTACACTTCACAGTTCAGTTTGGTAAGCAATTACTTTGAATTTGTATTATAAATTAGATATCGATTTATAAAATAATCTACCTAATTCTATAAAAAAATTAAAGTCCAGTTGTTTAATAATTTAAATAAAATTTGGAATATTATATCCACTGTAGAGTATCTTTATATCAATTTAATCTCTAATCGTAGTTATTGTTACATTTATCTTATTAATTTTGACAATTAATTGCCACACTTAACTTTCAAGAGGTGTAACTCTCTCCCTATTCCTTCCTTTCTTCCTCCTTCCCACCTCCCACCTTCCTCACTCACTCACTCACTCACTCACTCACTCACTCACTCACTCACTCACTCACTCACTCACTCACTCACTCACTCACTCACTCACTCACTCACTCACTCACTCACTCACTCACTCACTCACTCACTCACTCACTCACTCACTCACTCACTCACTCACTCACTCACTCACTCACTCACTCACTCACTCACTCACTCACTCACTCACTCACTCACTCACTCACTCACTCACTCACTCACTCACTATCTCACCGAGCTGGATGACTCAGCCATTTTCGTCTGTGGCCCGCATTCGGGTGCCCGTGGTTGACCTACCTGACCCATGGGTTTTTCTGGGGTTTTCCCGGGTCGCTAGGCGAATGCTGGGAGGTTAATTACATCCCCGAATTTCCTGTCACTCCATTTCATCTCCACTATCATTTTATATCGTCTCTCATCTGGTGGTCTCTTTCAGGATAGAAGTGTTGGCGGGTGTCTCGGCGGTGCATGGCAGGATGATATGCTCTGAGGAAAACTACTTCGTCCCCGGTAGGTCGGTTGCCGGTCTCCACTCCTCTGCTGCGACCATTTCGTGACCGCCAGCCAGGGACCTTTGGGGCTCGGCTGCTGGGCACGTTGCCGTCCCGCAGTAGGGTAGCGTGTCCGTTGTCCTGGCCTGTCGGGGAAAGTCTCTATCCAAGTAAACTGTAGGGAACCTGCCCTCTGTACTGTCGTGGGTCCTTGGGTTGAATTGAGTCTGAGGTTCTACTCCCAATAGTCCTGGACCCGTAGGACCGGAACCCGGACCTCTCGGGTTTTTTACCGTAGGGCAGTGCCTATTTTACAAACTCCCCCCCCCCCCCCGCTGCACACGGCAGACAGGACGGAAGTGGATACGCCACTTACGCGCCAATCCAAAATGGACTGGCTACCAAATAACCTTGGTAGGGCCGCTGGTGATCTAGCACACCAGCTACTAGCTCTGCAGACTAGTACCCGGGACTTATTAGGCAACCCTCCACCGCCTCCGGGCGGCCGTAGCCTAACCGGAGGTACCCAATTTCCCCTGGGTGTCGGGAACACACTGCCCCCTAGAGTCCAACCCAATCCGAATAGTTCCCATTCAGGGAGGGGCTCGAACGTTCTGCCCGAGGTTCCTCTAGTAACTTCAGAGGTACCACGAGTGCTAAGGGTCCGCAGCGGCCGCACCACGCAGTTGTAGAGTACGGATCCAATCCCTTACGGGAGGTCCTTGGGTTGGCCGCCCTCTGTCTCCTTCACCTCATCCTTCCTCCCGGGGTGGTCCCTTTAAGGGGCATAGGAAGAATGGGTCCCACATGGTAGCCCTCGTACCGAATACTCTTCGTAATGAAATCCCAATCCCAATCGTCACTCACTAACTCGCTCACTTCCGTCTTTGTTTCTATGTTTAAATACTCGTTTTCCCATCTCGTTAATAGACAGGCAAAATTATAATAAACTCTTGAAAAAATTTGAGCTTTCTACTACTTACGAAAATATGAAGAATAAATCCAAAATTATTACGAGATAATATAATTTTCAGCTAATACAGCTTATGATTTACAAGTTAGGAATACTTTCACTTCGTTGGTTTAATAAAAGAGTCTTTGCAGATATTGTCCATATTTAATTATAGAATATCAAATAAAGGAAAAGGAAATTGCAGGAAGTTACTTATAGTTTCTAATTACTGTGAAAGCCCTAAGCACAGAAAAAGAAAGTAAGAAAGAAAGAATGAAAAAAGAAGTCTGTTTACTTTTTACTACTTGGTTAATATCAATTACAAAAACTACTACACATGAAGGCAAAACTCTTGAAGATTGCTTTGATTTTGCTGTGACGTTACATAGAGGAACTACATTTCCTCAGCTGAGCTCGAATTGGAGGCAATAAGGTTGTATGGTAAATAATTATGAATTATATTTAATTTAACTTTTAGTTATTTTAACAGGAGTAACCAAAAGTACCCAAATTCTTTTTTCGGCATTAGAATACGTTTTAAATAAAGAATATTTTTGTTAAAGTATACCTGATTAAGCAAAAATACCAGTCAGTGTATAATGGTTTTCTAAAGGTGTTTCGGAAAATCATCTGAATAAATAATTAGCAGATATTAAATATGATATTGTTTATAACATAAAAATTTTCTTAGTATTATGAAGCATTAATTTTTTGTCATGTACAAGGAATTTGCCCACAGCAAAATATAAAAATACTTATTGCTATAGATAATAATAGTAAACATGGTTTAAATATTGTAACCACTTGGGCTACATAGTTTAGTTTCACAGATAGAATCCAATGCAACTATACATTTTGTTAATCATTACTGCTCCCTTAGCCTCGAAGTCTGTCACCTTACTCGTCCTCTTGCTAGCATGTCCACTGATCGTACTATCCAGCAACACAAAGAAGGTCCCTGGAAGGTATGTGCTGCCCTACACCGTGGGACAAGGACAGCAAATGTGTGTGGCAGAGAAAGCCTGCTACACAAGGAGCAGACCCTTAAAAAACATGCGCCCTATTTACTCTGTACGCTAAAACCGAGATGATTCATTCACAAAAGTAGAAGCCATCAGAATGTTTTTGAATTGTCTGTAACTGTACTGACATGGGGTGTCATAAACCTGTCCAGGGAGGGTGTGGGAACCTTCGCCAACACCCATGCGTCTCAGGCGTCGGAGACTATCTCTCCTGTGGAGGACAATACTCACGCTACCGTCCACGAGAAACTCATTCGTAGCACATGCGCCGCGCACGCACCACTTCCGCTGCAACGTATCGATGTTGAATTTCATATTTAGCCTTAATTGATGGGAGTTAATCGTTCTTTCACCCTAAACATGTATAGACTAAGGTTTTGGGTAGATAGTCAAACTGAAAAGTTCAATGCGATGGCCGGGTTTTGAACCACGGCTCTCCTGGTTTCCGTGCAGTCACTCTTATCCATTGAGCTACCATGGCCAGCGTGCCGTCATGACACTAAGTTCTCCAATTGACTCGTATGTTTTGCTGGTAAACCGCTAGGGGCTCTCGTATTCGAGAGTCATTTGTGGCGACTTACTATTGTAAGAACTTGAATCCCAGGCTTCATCATTAAACTCTCCTTATTTAACAAATAAGACAGAAACCAGGAGATCTTTGGTTCAAATCCCGGCTATGGCACTGAATTTTTCAGTTTAACTTTATCATGTTTGGCCTGTCTCTAGTCATTAAAATAAGAACATAATTGAAAAGAACTAGCATACTGTATTGTTAATGATATATTAGATATCTACAGAAACAAAGCTGAAACAACAGAAGCCACAGCGTCAGAAATCTAAACCTTAGAACGCTCCCTCGCATCGTGTATTTCATTATTATTTATGTAAGGCTATATTTTAACATACTCGTATGAGTATACATATTATATTTTTACGGTTTTTGTAAGTGTACCTACATATATTGTGTAAATAAGAAAAGCGTTGAAAGAACTTAAATGTTTAAAGAGGAAGTATCCAATAAAGCTACCTGGCGGGCGGAAGCTCTTTTGCAAGGAGATCAGAAGAATTCAGGGATAGAAAAAGAAATCAATAGATGTATACAAAGTGGAGATAATACAAAACTGCTAGGTTTTCTTCTATAGTCTAATTGTACGCTATGCAAAGTAAGTATTTCTAAGAGAATATCTTCTTAAAATTGTTCCTTGAGCGAAACAATGGACGTAGTTTTATTTATTTGAAAATGTAAATGAATAACATAAGATTACTGTAAACTGTCAAGAACATTGCATCTAACTTTCCGTCGGGTGTTTTTCTGTAAAGGGATGTACACCAGTTAAAGTAGACAATTTTGCTCAAAATTTGTTTTTCTTTTCAGCATTCTCGTTTCGCTCATCTTTGTGATGATGGATGACTATAGATAGCGTCATCACGGCACGAAGGGCTACCCGGTCCCGTTCACAACAATACCCATACTGCGGCAAACCCGCATACCAGAGTTAAATTGATTGGATTATGAGTTCTCTTATCCTCAGGTGAATGAATGTAGGAAATGGATTTTGGTGGTTGTTGGCTACTCAGTTGTATTAATAACACTTTGTTTGTTGCATAATTATTTGGTTTAATTCCTACTAAGTTTGCTTATGGACTTGGATCGGTGACCACCTGTTAGTAACATTCCTAACATAAATTCAGTTTTACTGGAAACCCTGGATTACTTGTTTAAAGTTACTTCCGCGTGGTTTCTATTACTTCTTTATACGGTGACTACTTTGCTGTAATAAACTTCCAATGCTGCTTCCATCTGCGGTGGTTGCGCTATTCTTAACTTCCCTACATTTCAGACTTACAAATCTTCGCTGCTCCTTCTTAAGGCGCACTCACACGTCTTTCCTCTCGTAGTATCACCCTTTAAGTAAGTTTTTCCTACTTCGCGATTCAGTTCGAACCTTATTCTGATCCCCTCTCTAACTTTATCAGATCACCAAAATAGCTCACCCTTCTCAAATTTTACATTATTATTGGTTTCTCATTTATTTAGAATTTTTGCATTGGTATACAAAACATATTTAACTCATTAACGTTCAGCCCACCCTGAGTTGGGGAACGCCTACCATAAGCTGTTTGTAAAAGTATACATCGTTAACAAATCAGCGAAGTAAATACCTTTAGCGCTCATGCTCAACTGCATTTTGAAAACCCTTTTGTCCCAACACATTCCTGACTGGGAGTATTCTATAGTTCTCAGAAGTGTGCAGATTTGGACACGAATATTTTCTCTTTTGCCTGGATGCTAGTATGTATGTTATATTAAATTACATTCTTCCCTTCTTATTCTTTAATTCAACCGCTATTTTAATCATTACTCTATCCATTCTAATTTCATATTAATATAACAAGATTTTTATATTAGTTTAGTAAAGCATTTGTATTAATTTATCTTCTTTGTAATTATCTGATTTCGATTAACCTGCCGCATCCTAATATCTGATACAGTACGGAACATTATCCATTGTGTGCCGCTTCTGTGCTCCAAATGATTCGTTTTGGCCTTTCTGTAGGTTCCTTTTCGAGAACGTTCGCTTCTTCTTGGGGTCCATTTAAGGAGCTGAGTAGTTTCCAGCGCGTCAAGGAGGGAATAGGCAGCAAGTGACAATTGAGTTGTGGTCATTGTCATTAGACTCTGCGCTGTGTAGTTCAGTTGTGAGTTGCAAACTCAATAGTTCAGTTGTGATTCGATTCAACGATCAGGAGAAGTACAATGTTTACACTACACTAAGTGCTTAAGTGATTAATAAATAACATTTAGCAGTAAATGTCATCTCTGTATGTTATAGTATTATAAAGTAAAGAAAACTTGCAACTGTGTACGAGAAATGTATTAGAAGCGCTTTAATTTCGTAGACTGGTTCTCCGAAAGTTAGGGAAGCTCCTCAGAAAATCGATGTATGTCTCACAGTTCAAAGTTTAGGGGTTCATTTCAGAAGCCCTAATAATGCAAGATTGAACTTCTTGATTGGATGTGGAATGCGAGACTGATATAGGAAAATGGTTGGGATATTGCTTTGGACTTTTCCACTACAAAACCCGAAGACGTGGGAAAAGAATTTGGCATTAAACTGTCGTCAGTAAGTGGTTGACGATTGTTTACATATCGGAAGAATGCTACATAAGTAGATGCTATTATTCCATGTTAACTCCATTAGCATTTGTCACACAACTGATGCATGCATATATTTGGAGACCAATTTGAACAAGAATGTCGACACTGCTTATGTAAAAGTTTATGAATTTATCAGCTTTGAGGTAGAAAGTACATCAACCTGCAAAGTTTAGATACATTAAGAAGAATTCAGCAAACTACAGGAATAAACAATGGGTGCATTATACATGCTAAATATTAAGTACTTGTTTAGTATGAGAAAAATTTTACGAAGCTACTTGCCACTCTTAAGTGTGGGAAAAGGGACAGAAATGTTCTTTTCAGTATTCGGACGAATTTTAAATTTCCACATACGGCATTAAAGTCGTGCGAAGAAATTTACAAGTCAGATCATAGGAAATTATTTCCATCAAATAAATTTACATTCTTTCACTCGGTTTGTGGAGGATTATGCTCAATATTTCAATCTTATAAAAGAGCGAGAGTGAGAGTGAGAGTGAATGTGGGGAATGGCTGTTCCTTATGCAATTCTATACCGTTGCTTACTTCCACTAATAATATTAGAGATAACCTTTGACACAAGGCGAAAAATACTGTCTTCCATAGAACTCAAAATTCCATTCCATATGATCTCTGACATCAATCATGGAATAACCAAACAGTCAAGTGTGACATTCATTTGTTATTATTTTCTTGTGTTGTTCAGTGATTTTGTGTGTATTTTGCATTACTGAGAAAGAAACTAGGTTATATTGACCTCAGTGAAACATCTATTATTTTTTCCCCATTGATATCTTCTTCTCAAATAGCGACGCGGTAGTCCAAGTGCAATATCGTGGAAGTAAACGCAACGTCCACGCAACTTGCAAGGGAACGTTAACGCAACGAAAATAATTTGGTCACAAATTTAGTAGTTATGCTGAGCTATACGTTTGTTCTATGGCAACATTACTATTTGTTAGGTTTACTAACATTTTACACAATTTAGTCAAATAAAAGGAATATCCAATATCGAAATTTTGTCCAGAAACACTTCGACTATAGATAGTGACATAAAAAGTAAAAGTTGAAATTAGGGTAAAGGGAAATGCTCCACGTTATAAAAATGTAAAATTTTTTGTTTATATAATTTGTATCAAACTAAATAATTCTCTTATAAAGATATGGGAGTGAATTCATTGAGAGACCAAGGTATTTTAACGAAACGCTGTTAGGGCGATGGTTGACGGAGATGAATGTATGAGTATAGATAGGGACAATAGAATTATATTTGTCTTTTTCCCTGTTCTCCCATAAGTTTACAACAGGATCGTCTTTGTTACATAGGATTATATATATATATATATATATATATATATATATATATATATAGATTATAGTTCCTTACAGTGAAGGATTGTGTAACAACAAATTTATTTTCCCAGAAAAATAAAATAGTGTACAACGCTATTAATGAAACATAACTAATTATTAAAATTCAAAATTTGAAACTCAGTATCGACAAAGGGTTACACAATATGTTTATCCCTCTTAACAGAATACACCACAAACCCGAAAAAATTTGTACCCTCCATTTATAAGCTTCTCAAAAGGATGTTAGTGTCAGAAGAGCAACACATTCCTATCCTGCCATGCTTACATTGTTCTATACATACATATAAAAGCTACTTATTTTTTTTCTTCCAAATAATCAAATATAATGCTGTGTGCCTGTAATGGAACCGAGCAAACGTGTGAAGCAACGAAACAATGAAGAACGATCCCGCTTATATTCCAGTGCTGCTGCGGGTGCTTTAAGTTTGGTAAACATTGTTTCGAAATTAACATAACATCCGTAACATATGCAACTAATTTGAATATAATATGAAAATGTTAAAAGTTGAAACGTTACATTGAGAAGTTTGAATAAAATAATATTGTCTCGCAAATAGATAATAGATGGATAGGTTTCATGTAGATAACGAACTTGTGTAAACAGATAACGCCGGCAAGCAAGTTAACTGAGGCAAAGGCCTCTCCGGGTAGATTAAGTTACGTTTCTCGAAGGTGATAAAATGTTCGAATTATGTAACTAGATGTTTGTTTTCCAGAAACCTCTAGTGATTGACAGAACAGTCTGGTAATCATGAATTGAGATATAAAAGGGATTGTGACACGCTAGCAGGAGAGTTGTAGTTGTGAAGCAGTTGCTGTGTAACAGTCAGTGTTGTTGTAACGAGAGCTAATGTAATCAGCTGCAAGTGTTTGTTATTGTCTTTGACCTTGGAAGATTGTGTGTTGTAGTGTTGTTACGTGAGAATTGGACAGTGTATTGCTACGGAAATAAAGAAGATTTTTAATTTCTGCAACTCAGCCTTTTAATTCCACGAACCCACAAAGTTACAACTGGCGTCAGGAGTGCGACATGGAGGCTGCATTGCAAAAGATTTTGGAGAAGATGGCGGAAATGAAAACAGCGAATGACAACCTCGCTGCAAAAACAGAAGCGGCAAATAACAACCAGGCCGCAGTGTTGAAACAAATGAAGATGACTAACGAAAACATTACCGAGAAGATGGACGAAATGAAGGCCGAATTAACAGCGAAGACGGAAGCGGCAAACAACAGGCTGACCGCGAAGATGACCGAATTGACCACGGAGGTGAAGGCGGCAAACGAGGCCCTCGCCGTAAAGTTCGAAGAGCAGCTGACCGGCGTGAGAGATGACGTCACAGAGCTCGGCAAGCGGATGGGTCAAGTGGACGAGCGCGTCGAAGATCTGGCGAGCCGCGTTGACAAGCTGGAGGGACAGGCTGACAGCAACGCAAGGTCCCTGAACGCCATGGTGGAGGACGTCGTCAGCAGGAGGTTAAAGGTTTTAAATAGCGGCGCTTTGGGACCCGACACATCTGCGCGCCCTCAAACCTCCTAAATACGACGGCGTGACAACTTTCTAAGTTTTCCACCGTCAATTCGACACGATGGCCAAACACAACAAGGGGTCACCAGAGGAAGAGGCCGCACAGCTAATAGCTAGTTTCCAGAGTTACAATATAAACAATGTAAAACTGGTTAAAAAATTACAACTTTGTCAAATAGTGAAACACCACCCAACAACTTTCAGATTTAGTTTGCATTTACCTAATAACCTTCGCTTCTTTGTAGACATTTTATATCACTTAATGCACTTAAGAGTTAATTAAAACTACAGGTTACATAAAGTACAAAATACACACACAAACATATAGGTGAACTGAGAAAACACTATGTAAAACCACAGTTGAACTCCCACATTTCATAGTAGAAAAGTGCACAGGAATCAACATGGATTAAAACATTTTGAGTTAAGAAGCAGTATCTCTTATATGCTAATGCACATTTTAAGTAAGCTTTAACTTATTAAACTGCACACAAAAAAAAAGCCAAAACTTGAAACTATAGAATATCTGTGTTATTATATACACTGAATTCGAAAATGCATTCCAGTTTTTCAAATCAACGTAAGCCTTTACTTCAGTGATGCAATTCCGATTTTCTAATACTCGCTTGGACGTTACTTCAAGAGATAATCTTGCAAACTAATCTCTGTTTCATATAACCTTGCCCCGCTGACATGTATTACTCCGCGTGCAACTAACTTCCCCCTCATCCTAATTGGCTAATGCTTTAGTGCCGTAGGCCGTAGGCGGTGCCTTCCCGTCACATTGAAACCTGCAGTAAACGTCATAATAATTGCCAGGAAGATAGAAATAAGAATATGAAGGCATGCAAAAATAGTGAAGTTTATAATGAAACTGAGCAAGTTGAAACTGAATGAATGAGCAATGAAACTGGAACAAGGTTGTAATGAAAGGCCTTCGGCCTTTTCCACTGGGATTTTTTCAAACATACCTTGCAAAAATGCTTGTCTTTCAGTCTTAAAATTCGTGTCACGCCATACTTGTCGTGTGTGCTTCATTCACCCAAGTCTCGTCAAGGTAGTATATTTTGCGTTTTGGACAATTTGATTGCCTTAAATAACGTCTTCGCCACACAGCAATATCGCCCCTGGAGTGCTAAGCTTTCATGTTGTCTCAATTTCATGTCGCGATGTTCCTACGCATCTAACACACCTGTAAGTTCGACTTCTCTCACTGACACGGATTCCTCTCTGTGAGTGCATTAAACACATGCACCACAATTCTTTTTTCGCCGCTTTCTAAAGGCTTTCCCTTGCGATGCTTCAGCGAAAACTGCCATTATACATATAATAAGTACACGCGCAATAAACGATCAATAAAATAATTTAGCCCTCGCATTCGGCATAGCACACCGTCGAACGGCGATATATGACTAATCCAGTTCAAAACAAGGTCAGTGATAAAAGACATATAAACAAATATGTCATCACTACCGCTAAAACACGTGCTATCGTGCCATGTGCTCGATTTAAGAATTAACATGCATTTCAGATAAATCAACTCTGTTGCGTAATATATTTAATTGTTTCAATTACGAAAATATAAATTTGACAATTCTCTTCTAACATATAAAGACATATCACCATGTTAAATAACGAACTAATTTTTACCACTCAACAGTCTGCACCACAACAGCAGCCAATGAGATGTGATAAGGTCACGTGACCATTAAGAGATACGGGGCAAGCTTACGTGAAACAAGGATTGGTGGAAGTTATCCGATTATCTGTTTACATACCTATCCAAATAGATATACTATATTTCTGTGTATCCTTCCTCCACTACTATTTGTAAATAATAAAATTCCGACAGTGTAATGACATGCTATTGTCGAGGCCGTTTATAAGTTCCGTGTTCGCACTTCATGTGGGCTTAGATGTCAATTTTAGGGTTGGGAATAACAGTGCTTTTAACAGTACAACAGTTAGAAGTGTGTAGAAAGCATATGAATTGAACTTGAACTCTGAAGTACATAAGCTGAAAAGTTTCGCTCCAAAATATTTTTTGTAGTAGATGCTATACTTATTTGAGCGCCTGGTTAAATGGCACTCGCCCTTCTATGCTGTTTGCTATTCCTATGGACAGAACAGATGGAGAACCTTTTAGACTTTTACTTCTGTTTAACCAAAACTCCTAAAAAAGGAACGAAGTTTAATCTATCCAGATTTGCCCTTCGTGCGAAAGCATATTCATTATCTATTCCAACCCACATGGAAAATTTACCCTACAAGAGTCTGCTCCCACTACTTCCTTCACTCCCAACTCTAATTCTGATTCTGAGTTTGTGGAATCCAAAAACACTGTCTAATTTCTCAGACAGTGCTAAATGATCCTGTAAGAAAATTGAATCTCAGTCAAGCCAAGTCTGAATTGGTAGCAGTTAGACTAAAGGAATCTCATCTCTTCTTAACGGATACCAAAGTATCAATTTAACGCAAGCGTCAACATAGCGTATCGACATATTTTTCTAAAAAAAAGTTAATCTTATGTAGTGTAATAATGTGAGAGAACTTATGCATCAGCTAGGCACAGAACATATTTCTGATGAGTGACGTTTATTTATCGACTCTTCAAAGTCAAATATAAACGGTGTATTGATGTACAATGGCAATATTTACCCTTCGGTACCACTGGCTTATGGCACACATTTGAAAGAAACCTACGAAAACGTGGACATCCTGCTAAAACCAGTAAGCTATAATGATAAAGAATAACAAATATGCGGAGACTAAAAGTTACAAGTTAACCGGAATACAACCAGCGTATGCGAAATATTCTTTTTGTGTGAGTGGAGGTCTACAAATCTGAGGATAGTGTTGATCATTAACAAGTGAAGGAGTGGCCTTTGAGACAAAGTTTAGTACAAGGTGATAAAAATTTAAAGTTTCCCCAGATTCCCAGAAAATGTTATTACAACTGATCCATATACAGCTGGGCTTAATAAAGGACTTTGTAAAAGCAATGGACAAAAGATAGGAATGGTCTTCAGTATTGCAAAGACAAGTTTTCCAATTAGTGAATGAAAAGTAAAAGAGTATTTTATTGAGCCTCTATCCGGAAAATCCAGCACAATGCTATGTTCGAAGAAAAACTCACCGAAACAGAAAGAGTAGCGTGGGGTGCGTTCAAAATTCCTGGGAAATTACTGAGCAGATAACTACATCCAAGTTGTGAAAAATTTTAAGGGTATATGACATAATGGAATCAATATGTACCTTAAAATTTACTTTCTCCACTTCCATCTTAACTTCCTGCCACCGAACCTGGAAATGGTGAGCGACGAGCACAGAGAAAGACTTCATCAACAAATGTCGAAATGGAAAGGCTATATGCCTTTATATTATATTATTATATATAAATTGTCTTTTAAAATACTTGCAGACTACTATTTGTTTCTCTCTGAATGTTCTGGGCCTAGCCACAAATAAAGTCTTCCAGAAAAGCTTTGTAAAATTGTAACTATTTAAAAAAATATATGAACATTTTCTTTTTTCTTAGTTTTTTAGTTTTTAAGATTATTTGACATTTTATCAGTTATCACTACACCCTCTTCTATAAAACTGGTACTTTTGAATGGTAAATGTAATTTAAGTTTGAGTCTATAACTACATTTATTAAAACATATCACATTTTAACCAAAATATTAAATATGGTAGCCAAAGAAAAGGGTAGGTTACGGAACATCTGACTTCAAATTTAAATTTATAAGACTCGAATTAGTAAAAGTTACATATTTTCATTTAATGGCATGAAGAAGGTTAAAATTTTGTTGTACAGTGTTATTTTGTTGTTGTTTCCAAATGCTAGGCTTTGGCGATGAAGCCATTAGCTCTCTTGCTCTCCAATATATCTGTGTAGTGAATCCGGCAGGTAGGGCTTCACAGGTTAGAAGATGTTCTTCAGTCATTTCCTCTTCTTTGTTGCACAGAGGACAATTTGGACTTGTATAAATTCCTATTCTGTGTAAGTGTTTGGCCAAATAATCATGTTCCGTAAATAATCTAGAATTTGCTACTGCAGCTTTACGTGGGATTTCTGGAATAATTTCTGGATTTTTAATTACAATGTTCCATTTTTTATCTTTGGCTTTGTTAGATATTGATTGTTTTCTTTGTTTTTATATTTGTTTTTGATTAATCTTTCTATGGATGTAAAGGGTAAGTTTTTAATTTTGTCCTGAATTAAATTTGCACCATTTTGGCAAGAAAATCAGCTGATTCATTTCCAGCAATTCCACAATGTGCAGGTATCCACTGTAATATAATTCTTTTCTGTAATCTTTGAAGTTATTGGATCATTTTGTGACATTGTTTAATTTGGATTGATCTCATTTTATATGAACTTATTGCACATAATGCTGCTTTAGAAAATCAGAAAGTATGACAACATTTTTGAATTTATCTATTCTGTATAGAAGGTGTTGGAGTGAAATATGAATAGCCGTTACTTCTGCATCAAAATTTGTTGTGTGGTATCCTGCTGGTTGATAGAATGAGAACAGTGCACACTTAATTCCTGCTCCTGAGTTGTTGTCCAAGTTAGATCCATCTGTGTAGATATGTAACCATTCTTCAGGTGTGTATCTATTGTTCACAGTTTCTAATGCTAGTGCTTTTAGTACAGGTTTGGAAGTTTCAGATTTTGTAATTATTTGTTCTAAATCTAATTGAATATTAATTGGTTCAAAAGTCAGTGGGTTTTCTTTGATTAAAATGTTTTCTTTAGAATTAGGAAAATTCAGATTTTTTTTTTAATTCCATAACTTTGTGTAGGAAACTTGTTTGTGTTTTCATCTTGATTGGTTGTAGTAATCTTTTCTCCCATTTTGTTTTTAACCGCAACATTTTTACGTGTTGTATTAGTGCCTGCTCCTCTAAAGTTAGATGTATTGGATAGTTCCGAGTTAAGGCTTTTATTTGCAGAATTCAGGAAGTATAACCAATCGAAATTTTATTGCCATTTATTCAATACAGATTATACAATCAGATTTTATAGTGTTGCCATATGTTAGTTTACTTAGTTTCTTTATGACGTATGAAGGCCCTTCAACAAACCCGTGATTTGACAGTGTGCCTACATTTTGCATCAGGTTGTGCTTGTCCAACAGCTCTGTGTTTCTTTTCCTTTGGAAGCACTTAAAAATATTACACAAGACACAAAGACTTAGTGGAAACTCTTGGGACACTATAAGGACAAATAGATATAGTAAAACTTGCAAGAAAACATATGCAAAGCGGCGTTAACAACAACAAATGCCACAGTTTTGTAATGGCTTCTCGTTAATGCAGCTTTGCATTTGATTTCCAAGAGCTGCCAGAGTTTATGATCACGAATAAAGATTTGAGTGTTACGTTTGCATGTTGAAACCTAGGTAGAAATATATCAGTAACGTGGCGAGAATAGAAGAATCACATTTTAGCTCAATAGTGTATATCTAACGAACATACTGAATTTGTCATCTCTGGATATAAAATCAAAACTGAACACAATCTGATGTCATTCACATGTTCTTTTTTCTACTCATGGTATCTTTTAACAAGTACTTATTCTCCTATCTCGGTAGTCTTTAAGGGAGTCAAGTTGTTTAAGGCTAGTCGCCATCTTATGGTTTTGAAATTCTGTTCTCTTTGCAAGCCAAAGACCCGTTTTCTATGTGGAGAAAGGTATAAATATTGGAAAGTACAAGCCAATAATTAAGAGATGTCTAGGAAATGGTTCACTTTATTAAGAAAAGATGCTTGACAAACAGTTTCTCTGCATTTCTGTGTAGTAAGATTCGGTATGTCTCTTACAGTTTACTGGTGATGCAAAAGGCTATCCAGAACGAAGAGAACTTCTGAGGATAGTCACAGAAAATTCAGATATACATTTAATTTCTTATGAAAATATTCAAATATATTTTTGTTCTTGTTCTTCTTTAAATTCCCTAGTTTTACCACTATCGTGGTGTTAGAGGATTCTTGTTCCTCTGTCCCTTATGCCTTTTAGGGTCTCGGTTTGAAGGACAGAAACTGTGGATCAGATAGGGAACCCAGGATGGATGATGCCTGGTATGAGATTGCGAGAAGTAGATGACAGAATGAGGGAGAAATAAATGAAAGGAAAGATGATAATGGGACACTTGTTGGACTGATTGCGACGGAAACCGGAGATCTTGGAGGAAACTCGCCCTGCTCCTTGTTGTCCACATGAATCTCACATGCGGTCGCCTTGGATTGAACCTGGGCCTCGTTGGTGAGAGTCAAGTGGTCTCTTTGGTGAGAGTCTCGGCCACGGCGCGCCCCTATATCTTAAACATCGATATATTAGTCGAAATTGTTACAGCCATTTTTGTAAAAATAAAACTGTTCAAAGTAATTTCCATATAAAGGATAGTCTGTGGTAAGTTTTTCTTGAAAATCTTCGTGTTGCAATTTTAGAAAATGCTCAGTTTAAGTTCAATGCTTGGTATATAACGTAATTTTCGTTTTTAAGTGATACTGCTCTCTCTCTCTCTCTCTCTCTCTCTCTCTCTCTCTCTCTCTTTGTGTGTCTCACACATAGGGACATTTTTCTAAAACTACTCTGATTGGATTCGGGAGACATACGTGTATTTCCACTGAAATATTGTTCTCGAATTCTTGGATGGAGTGCAGTACCTTCTCTAGCTATGTACATAGTACAGAAAGAAACAAAATTGTTTTCTTGGTAAGTTTGACACATAGAAGAACGGAAATATCAGTTTATTATAATAATAATGTTTAAGAAATACGCAAGAAAAGGAAATTGTATTTTGGAGCAACGATTTTGCCAAATCGATAAGGTTGGCAATACAGAGAAGCATTAGACAGGAATCAATGGAGTTGATGCCTGTGACAAGCCGCCGCTGCTAATGGAGCTGTATTATTCCTGGCCACATTATGCAGAGGTTCGATGATGCAGTAGACACTTGTGGGACATCGCACGGCTGTGCATGCTTGGCTGGGCAAGCATCTCAATATCAGCTGTAATTGAGTTAGCCACGCCACTCTGATGACCGATTCCTTCCTTCCTTCCGTCCTTCGTTCCTTTGACCTGCTCTTCTGACTCTTCACCGATGTCTTTGCCCCAGTCTTCTTTATATTACGATTATTCTAATTTCAAAAATTAAGTATTTACACTAACTCTACTTTCCTTAGCAGTATGACTTATAACTCCATTGTTGATTCTTTCCGGGCTTGTAGGCCATGGTCTAGTAGTTCTATCCTCCAATGTTTTGCCGAAAACTGCGTTCGGCATCCTCAGAAGTCATGGGACATCGGCCCAACACGCGACTTTAGTATTTACTACCTTCAAGAAGAATGGATGAAAGGAGGAACGAAATGGCAAGTATTTCATTAGACCTGCACGTCTCCAAGAGTGTTATCAGGATCTCACCATTGGCTGTATAGAAAGGATTCCTCCTGGTTAAACCACGTAGAAATTGGTCCACTGGAGGTGACTTAGAGAAGGCTGCTATTAGGTAAGGCCAGAAGAACAGTACAGTTGCGGCATCTGCCCCACATTGAGTAACTTACACAATCTTTAAGCCTCCTGGAATACGAAAGTGGAAACCAAATGATAAGAAACAAGAAAAGGAAATTTGTAATACAGCTTTCGCTTTGTCAATCATGGAAAAAAAAAAAAAAAAAAAAAAAAATCATAGAGTGGCTGACCCTAGGAATTGCTCGTTACCGCGGAACCAGCTTCCTCGGTGACTACAGCAAGTATTGTATTCTATCGAAAACTTAATATCGAGATATCACCGGACAAGTTGTGAACACAGAATATATATTGTAACGGGAGCGCTGGAACACCCTGTGAAGGCAGCTGGCAGCGGAAGGGCAGGGGAGGTTCGGTTAGCCACACCTCCTCCTCGTTCGTCTTGTAGTGGTGACAGGCTGTGGTCAGGGAAAAAACATGACTGTGTCGCCTGTTTTCTCTACACCTGTTTCTCGATCTTTCTGTTACTAGAACAATCCTGTAAACACCAGAAGTTGGCGATATTCCTATATAAAGAAGGTTACAGACAGACGGAGTTAGTTAGTCAGTTGTTGGTTTGGTCAGTTAGTGAGTGAGGAGACAGTCGCAGTTCTTGGTGTAAGAGTTAGTCAGTGACGTGTTAATGAACGAAAGGATTGTGCAACGGAAGACTGTACGTAACTTTGAATGTGTACCGGAGCTTACGTAACCGCGAGTACAGTGAAATTGTAACGGACGGACTGGTGAATTGTAATTGTTGCAGCACGTAATTCTGTGTAATTGGCAAGAGTTTAACTGTAAGTCGGTGGAAATAAAGAACATTGTTGAGTGGTGTAATTGGACTTTTCATTTCACGAACCCACAAAGTCACAATATATATATAGAACTGTCAGTATTTATCTGTGTACAACAGCGTTAAAATGAATGTGCGATAAATACCAAATTTCATATTTAGTTTCAGATCTCCTAAAGATGAGATACCATTATTTTAAAGAAAATACTCCCTCTTAAACAGTGTTTTACGGGTATCATTTTTCTACATTTTTGAATTTCTGAAAAAAATGTTCAATGATTCTGATCAAAGAAAAGAAATAAGGTGTACGTCTTACATTTTCTGAAAATGATACCTAAAGTCCTGTTTATTTGTAAGAAATTTTATGACTGGCAAACCACAAGGGATAGCCAAAAATTTACTGCGCAGAATATATATTCATATATTCTTCTTTAGCCTCCCTAGTTGGTCTACTATCGCAGTTAAGGGATTCTTGTTCCTCTATCACTTATGCCTCTAGGCTTGAGGAACGGAAATTCTGGATCAGACACAGAATCCAGGATGGGTGATCAGTATGAAAGTGGCATGAGAGTGGAAGAAGTAGATGACAAAATGAGGGGAAACAAATGAAAGGAAAGATGTGGGAAACCGGAGATTCAGAAGAAAATTCGTCCCTGCGCCATTTGTCCACCACAATCTTGCCTGAAATCGGACCCGGGTCAGCTTAATGAGACATCAAGCGGTCTAACCGCTCAGCCACTGCGCGGCTTATTCATATATTAAAGTTAATTTTTGTGGCGTTAAGCACTTATGTTTTCCAAAATTGTAATCTTTTAAACAGCTCTCTATACTTAGTTCCTTCTCGGGATAACATAGAAAGAGTTGACTTTATTAGGCCATTACTTTCTTTTGAAAACATCTTACTGTATTAATCTGTGACAAAGACGAAAAAAGGTTCACCTCAAACTGCTTTATCACTAAATACTTACTCAATGCTAACATACAATCAGCCTTTCTCTTAGATAAATGCAACTCTTCGAAACGTATCTGCAAGTTCTTTTAAGTCTCTGTAGCGCGCACCCTTGTGCTGTTATAATCTTTCTAACCTACTCAGTCGTCCACATCTCACAAGGAGCTATACATTAATTCCGAACACAACCCCGGTATTCACACGTGAATTACTTCACTGCCGGTTCCACAGCTTCACGATTCCGCATCCGGAGACGCACTTTACTGGCCCGTGAACTGCTTCTTGCACTGTTACACGGCCTGCTGACTTCTTAACGTGGAGGTTGGAACGTACTACACTCAGTTCCAAACAGCACAATGTTCTCCCTGCACTACTCTACTCACTCTTCATTACGCCTACTGACTCCGTCTTACGTCGGCTTTTATATAGCTGCCAGGCTCAGTAGATACTTCTGGAAATAAATGCTTCTGGATATACCACCTAGGAAGGTCTTTTGAATAGTAGCAACACATTTCCGCACCGGATTCATAACATCAGCTCATGAATGACCTTGAAGGTTTGCCACTCCGCTCCTGCCAGCCAATAAACAACGGGTCGATTCCCCTGCTCGCGTTTCTTCGTGATAGCGGTTAAAATAACCCGACTCGACTTTTCTTTCCTAAACAGCTTCGTGTTCGCCAATGTGACAGTATCATTGCATCAGCTGGTGTTGAAAATGTATCTGTCAAGAAGTTTATAGAATGATATAGTGTTGTAAGAATAGTTTGTAGAACTATTGAGATGATGTTCAGTTCGTAATATGAAATTGTTAATCGGTTCTTAATATTGTTGCGTATATGGTCTGAACAAAATTTGGAAAGAATTCTAATTTGAAATTTAACATTTCATTCCCATTGCAAGTTTGAAGTATTGCAAGTCTGTTGGAACCAGTTGGTTCAGATTGCTAGATGAAGGCATGGAGTCATTGCACTGGTGGATATCTCTTGCCTTGTCAACAAAACAATGAGTTTGGGCAACTCATTTTCAATAATGTAAAAAAGGAAGTACCGAGGACCAAACAGGAAGTAGAAATTTAGCATGGGAGTCACCAAAATAATCCCACGGTCACAAGAAACGCTGACATATCAATGGGCGGACATTTTGGTGGAATCTCTATTGAAATGATAGAAGTCTGTACGCGAGAGAGGTTAGTACAAGGTATGATCATAGAAGTCTGTTAT
This sequence comes from Mantis religiosa, assembly GCA_030765055.1. Classification (NCBI taxonomy): domain Eukaryota; kingdom Metazoa; phylum Arthropoda; class Insecta; order Mantodea; family Mantidae; genus Mantis; species Mantis religiosa. Next base: position 78,745,397 of record CM060958.1, read on the forward strand.
TGTACGTTCAAGCCGAAATAGACAGGAAGAGGATCAACACTTAACTACACCCTTCATTCTGAACAATTTGTTCAGACACCTACGCAACCCTACAGTTCATTATGTTATAATTTATATAATATTTGAATTACACCTCTGATCTCCTCAAGATGAGGGAGTCCCTTGTTCTGCTCTACCAAATTATAGAATACATTTGTTAATGTGGTTTGACACTAAGTGTTATCTCTAACCCTTCTCATATTCTCAACCTCTACCAATTAGCTCTACCACATGATTTACCCATCCTTCCAGCAGCTACGTCCCTAGTTGTAGCTTAGAATTGTAAGTCCTTCATCCCCCTTACAACTCTGGTTGCAACAGTATCAAACATATGCAAATTAATAACCATACTTGTTTTTAATAAAAGCAGTACGTTATATGGTTGACGAGATACGAATATACTTCCCCTCTATACAAATGTGTAGTTACAGATAGGAATAAGATATATATGGTAAGGGAAAATTTCGGAAACGTGAAAACTAACAAATTCTATTGGCCTGCATTGAAGGATACAGGAAATGGGTCGTAAAATATATCCTGAAGCCAGATTAGGCGACAACCTGTCAAGGATCCCTTCCTTTCATAAGAATTTTGACGTGTTCTGAACAAACCCCGAGAAGATTTTGAAAGTGTGCATACGCATGAATTAAAATGCGTGTAACAATATTTTCTGCAAAACGTGGACGTGCGTAAAACTGAAACATATCATAGAGGCAAAAAATTGGGGCTAAGAATACGAAAAGGAAATTAATTGAGCTGTAATGGGAGAAATCTAAAGTATGGCCGAGATATGAAATGTGTGAACAAAACATTCTGCAGCCCACACTACCAATATTTCATAATTTTGTCACAACATCCGAAGTTCAACATACTCAGCATCGTGAGGACATTGAGAAGCTACGATAGGTAGCGAACATGGTCAAGAAAGCCAATTTTCTGGCTCGGGGTGCCGAGATACTGACCACATATCCTCCCCGTATGGATTGGATGATCGCCCACCTCTGCCTTGCGTATGTGGACGTGAGGCTGGCAGTCGGGTTGGCAGGCTCAGGCCCGCTTTGGTCTATTATGACATGAGTTATGTTTACGTTTATCTTAAGTTCATCAGCCGCGATGGAGAACAGTCTTTAATAGAAGACTATGGTGCGGAGTAGAGCAAGGTTACATTAATAAATAGAGTATTATTATTTAAACAGTCATGGTGTTTGTCTCAGGGAATTTCTATTAAGTTAGAACGCTCCCGCACCCTGATTGGAAGAAAAGAGAACTCACGTCAAGTGACCACGAGAAAAACTCGACAAGATCCCAATCTCCGAGTCCTGTAATTCACCTCCCGCCATCATTATTAAATTATGACACTTGACAATGTCTTCTTTAAAATTATGAGGAGTTGAGTGACGGGAGAAATGTACGAGGACGGGCAGTCTCAAATGTCACTGAACGGAAACACATCCAGTCTTTAAGCTTAAGTGAGTCTAGGACAGTTTTCCACTTTGCTTCTTATGTCGTTTCCAGCAGTTTTCAGCCACTGCAGTAAAATAAACACATGAATGAAAGAATAAAAACAAACTGTAAAATCGCGAATAAAGAAAATTAATTACTATATTCTCCATTCTCTGACAGAAGACACAACAACTTCACTATACATCAATTCCGGATACTTGATCGCGAAGACGTCTTATATGCAGTCTTAGCTTAAATTATCGTAGCGGAGACGATGGGTGGGGCGAGTAGCATTTTTCGTTACTAATAAGCATTTCGAAGAACAGTTAACGAATAATTAGTGTTTCATTAGAAATCCTTAATGATTTAACTGAACTGTGGTTCTTAATTTTTCCTTTTTCTATGAAAAGCTTAATATAAATCGGATTACTACACAACTCACCGGAATGAAACAAAAATGATAACCTTATTTTGGCTGTAAACTAAGTAGAAAATTAATCAGTATATTTTACTGCCGATGCGAACTGCACTTTCGGAATGAGGCACTTAATTAATTCACTAACCTATCTTAATATCGAGTGTTCAATTATTAATTTCTTATTTTGATTCCAATGGCGCGTGACAACGCCAATGCCTTTCCTTTTTTCTTCTCTTGCGGTAAATAACAAAAGCGGTGGAATGGGGTGATCACATTTAACCGCTTTACAGTAAGCGTTCCCTTCCATCGTGGCAATATTTCATCGACACTGCGTACAACTAACACTCATATTTACATATCTGGTTACGTTTATTTCCCTGTTCCTCCTTCAGGGTAAGGGCTCAGAAACCTCCTAAGAAAAATTCCTTAGGAGTCCTGAAGTTTGGAAACGTTTGATGTAGCAGAACCCTGGAGACTGCACAGACTGGAACTTCTCAGAGCCGAAAGAAGAGAATATACATTGGGAAATGATGGCCTATTGAAACAAGAAACGCAAATGTTGATTACTTTTATACAGTAATAGCGACAATAACAATGGGGCATTGGTGATGAAATGTTTGACATTACGCGTCTGCCAGTTGAGTAAATCGCCGTTTCACAAATTATTGCTGATATAAGATTAATTGCACTAGAAAACTACCGTGACACAGTGGGACAAGGACAGTGAATATGTGTGACAGAGAACGCATACTACACAAGGAGTAGAGCCTTAAAAATAGCATGCTCCCTATTCACTTAGAACATTGAAGCCGAGAAGATCTGTTCACAAAAGTAGAAGGCGTTAGAATTCATTGAATGGGCTGTAACTGGTGACCCAAGTGTTATAAACCTGTCGAGACAGGTAATCGTATAATTTTCCACAAGAGAAACAGCGAAATTCCAAGTTGTTCCGCAAAATTGCAACGGCTGCACTTGCGATTTATTTATGGTCATCGCAAAGGCCAGGAAATTGTGGACGCTTAAAATCAAAAGGTAAATCCGTTGGAATAATGGATACGCAGGATCAAGTTATCCTCTTCTCTGTACGTTCCCTTGGTGGTTGTTGCCTCGATGACTTTATTCACAACTGATCCTTCTTTTAATTTTAAAGTTGTGAGGTAATTCTAAAAAATTTAAATACTCCGTGGAATAGTTGATTAAGTCATCTGGGTTTATAACTGACAACTGATTTGTACTTAAACAACTTTCCCGGAAGGAACAGGCACTCTAGAATGCAATTCTGACATACCAACACGACTATTAACATTACCTCCGTCTAGCTGCTCCCCCCCCCCCAGAGGCATACTGTGGTGGGTACGGGAATTGGCGATTCCGGGATCCCGAGCCAACATGATACCCTCGATGTGGGTTCCTCTTAGTGGTGAGGGGTTAGGCAAAAACACCCACCCACGTGTAGGCCGTTCGTGGAGACCCGTGTCGGTGGAAAGGTTTGTCCTGGTGGTTGAGGGATGCGCATCTGAGCTCATTCCAGTCTTCTTCTGAATTCGGGGAGGGTGCGCATTTCCGATACACTACTTTAGTTTCTGCTTCGCCTAAATGGGAGGTTAGGGACTAACCCACCCCCAATCAATCGGCTAGGACTAGGTATTGTACCGAACTCCAGGATGAGTGGGACTGTGAGTCCGCTATATCCCCTGTGTAGCTCTGTCATCCCAGTGGGATGACCCCTTGTTGGGCTCCGTGGTCGGTGGGGAGCACTGGGGGATGAAACACTTTCATTTTTTGAAAAGAAATAGCTGTGTCTTGTGGTCCTCGCTATTTAATTTGTAGAACTGAGGAAGGTCGAAAGTTCACTACCGTGTACCCGTTCATTATTCAGAAGGCTTTAGATAATATTGCCGATCCTGTGAAGTCATGTACTCGATCTCGCAATGGCACGCTCCCGGTCGAAGCAGTTCCTCCGACGCAGACTGCAAAATTCTTGAAGGCCAATATTCTTGCGAGCTGTCCGGTGCGCGTTGAATTGCATAGGACCCTGAACTCCTCACGTGGTATTGTAAACATCAGCGCATTGAACCTCCTCCAATGAGGAGGTTCAGGAAAACTAGGCGGAACAAGGTCTGACAAGTGTATATCGAGTTCACCGTAAAGAACGAGGTGAACTGTGCCCACTCTTACCTTGTTTCTTACCTTTGATCGGGTAGATCTCCCGAAAAGGATTAAGGCAGAGCATGAAGCTATTGAAGTGAGGCAGTATATACCCAATCCATTGAGGTGTTATAAATGCCACTGCTTTGGCCACACGAGTGATTTCATGTAATGGAGTTGCCACTTGCGTTGCCTGCAGGGAAGTCAAGCATGACTTCACCCGCAACGTGTGTTAACTGCAGTGGTAATCATTCATCAAACTCCAGAGAATGTCCCCGTTTTATGGAGGAGAAGGCGATCCAAGAGACCCGGGTAAGAGAGAGTGTGTCCTTCGTGGAACCCCGGAAACTCTTGCGTATTCGTCAGCCTTCTGTACCTAGGACCGTTACTTATAGTGCAGTTGCAGCTATGCCGATACCTAGACGTGAAATCACAACACAAACCAGTGAAATAAACGGGGAAGTAGTATACGAAAGATCAATGACATCAATATCACAGCCAAAGCAACAAACACCAACACGAACAATAGTGAGCGCGCCGACCAAGTCCAGTCCTAAGAAGAAGGTTTCAGCCAAGTCACCGTCGAAAGCATTTACTTCAAGAACATGTGAACCGGTAATATATAATGTATCGCGAACGAAATTTAAGACCTCGTATCATAAAACTGACTTCCTTAAGAAAAATAGTAAGGCCAGTGAAAGGAACAGTGCCCAGCACAAAAGTCCGCGAACATCTCCGTCAACATCTGTGGAATCATCTGGAGAGGACGCCGATCGGCGACTTCCACCTTCGCCGGTCGCAGTTTTCGATCCTGTCGAGAGACTGCATTCGAAGTTACCAGTACGGAAACCGTCCTCCTCCATTGGGGTTGTGGAGCAGGTAGATCCTGTCCTCACTGCCTAAACGACACTGAGGAAAAGGCATGAAAACCTGCTGAAAGTGCTAGCCCTGCCCCAAAGAAAAGGAGCAAATTTTCGACCACCACTGGGCAGGTAGCTTTTGTCATGGCAAGTTGATATTAAAAAGTAGTAATTTTTATGACCAGTCGGTGACAGGTACTCCAAGCAATGCAAAGCTTGCTTATGTACAAACCGTGCTTTATATTGACAGAGAAGTATGTTAATAATGGAAATATGGCATCAAAGCCAGTGTTGTAGGACGTAATTAGGACAAAGATAAATTCAAACGGTTTCCAACTGACTACATAGCTGAACAAACGGGCATATCTTACCTCCAACTCTTTGTGGTATGAATGCTTTCCATTTAACACGAAGACAATTCAAATCAGATGTGAGGAAAAGTAATGCACATTCAAAGAACGGGATGTGAGATGTCCCGCAATGCAGCACTAAAAGTTACAACAGAAAACTGCAAAGCTGCGTGTGAACATGTGAAGAGATACAAGAAGTATACTGCGAAAAAGACGGATTACTTGATATGTTGGACAATTTCATTATAAAGTTAGAAGAAAGTGACTCTGAATAAAGCGATGTCTTAGAAAACTGCGAGTGTAATCCAGCATACGACAGCATTTGAGCTGAAACTAGTAGTTTGACGGGACTCTCTAAGAAACCCTTAATGGACGGTATATCTATAACACCGCCATCTGCCAGTAGTTTTAAATGCGCTGCGTTTGAAATTTTTAAAGGGATAGCTATAAAATTACGCGGAATCGATTGGAAAGTTGCATGGAAATAAGCGATGTGGAACTAGGCAATTGTGGGTTATTTCCCGACAGAGCATCGGCCTTCAAGTGACCAGCGGTGTGATCGCTTCTTATCGAGTCTTATCTGGTCGGTTAGAATAGTGAAATATTAGTAAGTTGATGTACAATAAGTTACGAAACACAAATAGAGCGTTTGGAATCTGCGTGTGTCTATATGACATATTTTCTCGCACCTGCACATGTATGTCACGTTACTATCCAGAAGACATGATTACATCTGAACAGAGCGTGAGGCGTATCGACCTTCAAGTGACCAGCACTGCGATCGTCCCTTATCGGGTCTTATGTGGTCGATTAGAAGAGTGAAATATTGGTATTGTATTTATTTCTCATCTTTCTTCTACATACAATTTCATTGATACATTGACATTTGTAACATTTCTTTCACAGAATAACTAAATGACTTATTCACGTCTAACATACACATTCTACCTGCTTGCCTCGAGTCTCGGTCTCAATATACATAAGCCCTAGTTTTCCTTGTATTGATGACCCTCCTCTCCCTTGTATCCCTCGTTCTATTTTTCCAGCCCTTAATTGTTATTTATTCTTCATCAACCTTAACCATTCCTCTCTAACTTTCTCTAGATATTCACCTATATTTCTTACATTCTTTTCTCCTTTTACCAATAACATTTTCTTTATATTTAATATCTCGCCCCCATCCCTAAAACTGTCCCACGTTTGTTGCAAAATTTAGAATGAAATATTAGTAAGTTAGGAAACACAAATGGAGCGATTGTAAGCTGCGTGTGTCTACATGATATATTTTCTCGCGCTTGTCGATGTGACACATTGCTGTCCAGAAGACATGATTACATCTGAACAGAGTATACATACACTTTACTCGCCGTGTATGTGCGATAAGCTGAAGTAAATATCTCTGTGTTGCGAATTCTTCCCGATACGCTTTCTCGCTTCACCATGTAGTACCTACAACAGCGTGAACAATAGTCCACTCTCTCTAAATCCAATGTTTCAAGACAAATCAGACAAGCTGTAATGTCAACAGAAAACCAAGTATTGGTTTTCTACTTAGATGAAGTGCAATATTAGAGACAAAACGAGTACCAAGAAGTACATAGATAAATGAAACTTTTTATGATACACATGATGAAGGACTTACACATTGAATAAATGAAACACTCCTTTTTGGTAACCCATTTTTCTTCAGAAAGGGGAGATAGTTGTTTTTCTTTGTAGTTGGGTAAAGGGATGGTTTTATAGCAGGAGCAAAGTTCATCACTCATCGTAAAATGGGCGATTCTCCAGTTGATTATCATGGTTCATGAATGAGAAGTTGTAAAAAAATTAGTCTATAGAATTTATAACATTTAAAGGAGTTTTATGTGATAATAGTGGGTAATCCACTACACCATTCACGCTGTCCCAATCCATTATCAACATAATTAATAACTCTAGCTGCAAATCACAAAATGATAGTCTCAGTTACTTTATTGTATTAGAAGAATTCTTCTACACTTACCTCCAAGACACTCAGTGGCATTGTTATATAAATGCTAAGGGACAAGTGTGTTCTGAGTTCAAAAGAAAGATATAATCTGCAAATGCCCTTCGAAAGAAAAATTGAAATTATCTTGTTAATAGACTTTTATATCCGGTATAGGGATAATAAGGGCACTGGCCTAACTACATTAGATTTGTAGAAAGCACTGACGGAAGTTCTGTAACATATAAGGCACATTGTATTAGCAACGCAAGAACATCAGAACTCGGAATAGTTATTGTGGGAGCAATTTGTTTACTTCCATCTCTACTCGCATCACGTGAGGGTTATGGGTACTACATAGTCAAATCCGTAACACCTGTTACTCACGTGCTCCGTCACGCACCTAACTACTCATGGCTACCTGTCTCCCTGTTTAAAATAATCTCTGCGTCGCATATATTCCTTTAAGGCGTTTATTTACGATTGTTTGTCTCCAAGAGGGGCGGTTGACTTCAACTAGCCTTGCGCGACCGTCGCTACAAGTAGTCTCCTGCCAGGCGGTTTGTTTACATTACTGCTCTCTGCATCACCGCTCTCTCGCCGACAGGCTTGTCTTCCTCAGTTGTTCGGATTTCAAGGTCCCCTTGTATGTGTTATGGGTAGGTGGATGGATGATGTACACTGACTCCCATAAGTAATCGGACAGACTTCGCATTTCACTATGTAGTGCTCTATTAAGCAGGATAGATTATGTGTATCAATCTCGAGGTACTCCTTTTATTAAGCAAAAATCATTTGCTATGAATATCCATTTTAGAGACTGAAAATGTGGCTAAACTAAGAGCTTCCCCATAAAACCTTGTTTACATCATGAGTTTACTATACAAAAAGAATCGGAAAGCACAAATTAAATGGAATACAAACGAGTAGGTGGTCTGTCAGTAGACAAAACAACATCGTAGAAGAAGTACGTCAACTGTGCACCAAAAAGAAGGCAAGAGAATAGTATGGGGCCCAGAGGTAAGCAGAGTACCTTTGACAGAGACAGTTAGTGATCTATCACTATGAAAATAACAAAAAATACCGGGAAATAGGGGAGATTGTGAATCTCAGCAAAAGTACAGTTAATGACAATTCACCAGTATAAGTATGAAGACAGAATTGAATCTCGAGTAAAGCCAGGGCGACCAAAACTTCTTACTGATAGGCAGGAGTCTTATGTTATGCGAAAGGTAAAACGGAATCCGCGTATAAATGCTCCGGTAATTTGTGCTGAGATTCAGGAAGAACTGGGACTGACAATAAGCGCTGAAGCGGTCAGAAGTGCTGTCGCGTAGCTACGTGGTCGCGTAGCCAGAAAACAGCCATACATTTTCAGCAAGAGTAAAAGGAACCGATTACAATTTGCTAAAGACTTTGTAAACAAGACAACCGATTGGTGGGTCCAAGTTATTTTTTGTGACTAAGGCAAATACAATCTTGCTGGTTCCGATGGCAGGGTGGTTGTGTGAAGGAAACCAAACACGGAGCTGGAAGAGCGCAATTTACAAGGCACAGTCAAACATGGCGGAGGGAGTATATTGATGGGGCTGTATTTCCTCTACGGAAGTGGGAAAGCTGGTGTTCATAGACACCACCATGAACAAGGAAGACTATTTCAGCAAAATTTAAAACAAAGTTCAGAAGTGATGGGTATTTTGGAGAGCTTCTCATTTAATCAGAATAATGATCCGAAGCATACATCGCACATTGTGTAGCTATGGTTACTTTACAACTGTCCTCATGTACTGCTCCATTCTCGGGATCTTAATCCCATAGAAGCAGTATAGGATAAACTGGAGAAGGCCGTGCGGAAGGCCCCATCACCTCCAAGCAGCACTTGAAGGAGAGGTTGCAAGAGAAATGGGGCAAAATTTCTACAGCCTACCTGAAAAACCTGGTTCACAGCATACCAAATAGGCTGCGAGAAGTACTAAAAAGAAGAGGGAGAGCTACGAAGTACTAAGTCTATTTTGTTTCACACTCAAGTTATGTCCGATTACTTTTGAGGGCCAAAAAATGCCATAGTTATTTTTAATTCTTAAAAAGCACGCATTATATAATTTTTATGTGATATAACATTACTTTTCTTACAAGAACGAATCATGTAACTGTTGATTATCATTAATTTCAATGAAATAGCACATCAAATGTTGATATCCACTTTCAAAACTTAGTACTCTTCCTTTGTTCGATTATGGGAGTCTCTGTATGTGTTGCAGTACAATTCCCGAAAAGTTACCTTGTGATTGACGTTGCTGCTGCCAAGTACCATCTCAGTACCCCGTTGCCGTATTTACTAGCTGTCGGTATGAGTAGCTGCACTCCCTGGTCATCTAATGTCTTTGATATATAAGAGAAATTAAAGTTTTTAATAAATGTACAGCTTAAAATGATTAAATGCTTACGAATCTGTATAACATTTTCGAATCAAATGCTTGCAAAGAAATAATCATCAGTACAATGCATATGTAAGAGTGCGTAAATTTCCACTGAACCCGTAGCTGTAGCAACGTGATAACTTCATGTTTCTGACAGTGATGCTTTCTTATTACTGATAAGCGAGCAGCCTGATTAGCTCCTGCATAGCTGACAAATGTCGCACAAATGTCAAACGTAAGGTTAAATTGCACGCGATGTAGACTCTGTCCTCATTTCTATGACTAGGAATCACTATGTCTTTGAGAAGGGGTACTTTGACTTTTAATTCTCAAGATCCTCCTTTTATGTAGAATGACCAATATGCACAATGATGGTTTTCGCATCTTAAGGTCCATTCACTTTGTTACCTACTGCAGAAAATAACTCGCTCCTTAGAGAGAAGAAAGTTTGTCATGAGAAGCCTTAGTTTATGACTAGCATACGAGGATGTGTGTAATTTCTACGTTTAAAACATGTTTGTTCGTATCTAAAAATAGTTACAAGTGCCCCTCATTTTGCAATAAACAAATAAGACAGCAAGAGCAAGGGAAATAGCTATACCTATCATTATAAAATTTCCACCTGATTATTTTAATCAGATTTACGAACATTTCTGATTCTTTTATCTGATATTTTGGATGCATCTTACAACTTTTCACAGTTATAAGTTACACACTCGACTTTCTTTACTGGTTTAAACTACTGTTGTGTTACTGACATGAGGAGAAAATTAGCTTGAGGTCCTGAAACAGCTGGTATTATATTTATGACAGACACAAAATGTCATGAATATAAGTGAAAGACAAATTACTAACACAATCCATCACTTCCGCTTGCTATCGTATTATTAATGTTGTAATTTTGGTCCAGTATTTCAAACTGTCACTTCATTAGCTTTCCGTGTGTCTGTAAATAATGTAATTCAAAGCTAAGAGTTCAATTAGCCTACTGTGTCACTTCACTAATGCGAAATAGTTTCACTGTCAAATAAGACCTGAAGCTTTCCTGGCGACAAATATGCTCAAGTTGTTCTCGGGAAGCAAGCCAGGTGAAAAGACGATTAGTAATTGACGTTTTGGAGTGTGTATCTCTCCCATCATCAGGATATTTATTAAATATTATAACCGCAAATGAATAACTGGATATAAAACAACTATAAACAAAGACAAACCACTATCAAAATTGACATTACTGAACAAAAGACTCTTTTCAGTAAATTAAGCGCCAGGGCAGGAGATGGCGTGAGTATAGAAAATTAATTGGGTCAAAGAGACATAACTACTTAGCTTGATTATCAAGCTGTATTGATCTGTGCTTCTTAAGGCGACGGATTTTCATTTTAAGGCCCGTTTCTAAGAGGAGCTGAACTGAAATCCAGCATGCTCCTCTCGGAGGAAATAGCCAAAGCCTCCTTAATTCTCCGCTCCCAGTAACTGTTGCATATTGCAAAGATGGTCGTCTCCCGAAAATTGGCTCTATGGTCGTTATCAAAACAATGCTCTGCCAGTCCAGACTTCTCAGGTTGCATTAAACGAATGCTCCGTTAAAGTTCGTTTATTCTGGCAGCTATAGTCCTTCCAGTTTGTCCTATATACGGTGTCCCACATTCACAGGGAATGCGGTACACTCCCGGAACTTGGAAGTTCAGTTTGTTTTTGATGGTATCAACAGATATTTAATCTTCGGAGGTGGGTTATGGATGGTCCTGATGTATTTGGTGAGAATTCTGCTGATTCTGCCGATAGGTTGACGGTAATGGGATGCAGGCTTTAGCGGTAGGCTTATCTGACGCTTGCTGTATTACAGGTTTCCCTTTCCTATCTTAGGTGATCGAGGCTTCAACGTCATATTCGGAGTAGCCGTTTTAACGGAAAGGGAGTCTCAGGTGCTGTAATTCCTACGTTAAGTGTCTGGGATCAGAGATAGACAATATGTAATTTGGCCACATGGATCAGACACTTTGCCTAGCTTTCTTGCGCATCTCAACAGCCTTCGACCTCAAAATACAGTTTACCATGGATGTGGAGAAGGGTGGAATTCTTCCATTCCCGGACATTCTTGTTTCAAAAAAAGAGCAACGGTACACTGGGGCATGCTGTATACCGCAAGCCTACACACACCCATCTCTATCTGAACGCTCATAGTTTCCATTATAAGTCTCAACGACTGGGAGTTCTCAATACACTGGCCCATAGAGCTTTATCTATCTCTGATCCCAGCCACATAAAACAGGAATTACAGCACCTGAGACTCACTTTCCGTCAAAACGGTTACTCCGAATATGACGTTAAAGCCTCGGTCACTAAAGCTAGGAAAGGGAAACCTGTAATACAGCAAGCGTCAGATAAGCCTACCGCTACAGCCTGAATCCCGTTTACCGGCAATCTATCCGGCAGAATCAGCAGAATTCTCGCCAAATTTAGCATCAGGATTACGCACAATGCGAGAGATGCACACTCCCGAAACGTCGATTTTTAATCGTCTTTGCTTCCCGAGAACAACTTGAGCATAGTTTTAATGTCCACTATCACTTCAATTTCATCGGTAACAGAGTGGCACAACAAAATACACGCGATGCAGCTTCTTCTTCCGGAGATACCTCGCCGGTAAGTCGTACGCAAGTCACCAATCCTGTTCTGTAACAGCACTCAGTGCAGTTCACTATAGCCACCAATTCGCTCGATCAGCCTCTGAATCACACTCACTCACTCACACTCACTCACTCACTCACTCACTCACTCACTCACTCACTCACTTGCTTCGTGAGATTTACTTTGCTTTGTTCATCCACTGACTTCCTACGCGAGACTTGCTTACTCGCCGGACTCCCTGACTTGCTTCGCTGGACTCACTCCTTAAGAAATCCTCAAGACCAATTCACCTTGCAAGAGCGCACGCTTATGTAGCCGTAGGGACCTTCTAGAACGTTGGAGGTGTCGAAATATACATAAAGTTCTAGTTCTCTGCAGTAGCGCTTACCGTGTTTACACTTAGTGAGCGCGCGACTTATCTTTTTATGGTTCCGACTGCCCGGAGCCCATCTCCCAGTAACCTTGACGTAGCCGCTGGTCACAATATATTGATTTTATAAGCTGTATAAAACTGTTTTATTTAATGCCAATTATGCAGATGTCCTTAAAATAACGATTTTGGCACTCATAATGGGACGTAGAATTAAGACCTATAATTGAGGTATTTTTTTAGAGTTTTGAGAAAACTACATTTTTCTTTCTGTCTAAAAACCCGTCTGTGTTTATTTTACAATATTTCTGAAGCTTTAGCTTTAAAACTGATTTTGGAAAGTCCGTACACTGGTTTAATAAGAGTTTGCGGTGTTTCAGTTTTCACATGTGAAGGTCTCTATGAAATATCTGAGTGGACAAGATAAATTGCCTCTGTATAGGTATGTGTGGAGACAAAACAATTGTCAGAAGTGAAGTAAAGAGGGAATAAAAGGCCCTGATAACATACATGCTTCATATGCACTAAGGAAACCCAGTCAATCATGAACAACAATGTCGTGGCTTCTCACAGTAGAAAGAGACTCACACAAGGTGAACCCACAAAGCAACGGAAAGGGAACACATCTCGTCACGGAAATGTGGTGAGCCAGTAGTACACTCTTCACGGGATGTACGAGCTACATTGTCATTCCTCAACACAATGTCAGCACATCCATCTTTCATAATGGGAGCTTTGCATTGCAAAAAAGTATGGTGTGCGCCCTCATATGATTTTCTCTACTCAGTTCTCTGCATAATATCGTGAAAAGGGCATATTCTTTCGTCTAGTTCATGTAAAACGAAGTAAGAAATAATTTTGTATTTCCTTATGGATATATTGAAAATATATAAATTTAGTAGGCTTAAGAAATACTCAAATATTTAATTGCTGTTCAACTATTTTGAAATTTATTTGTATTTCCGTGATCAGTACATAAAAATACGAATAACGATTTCCTACTTAAGAAAAGTATCAGCATTTGAAAATTCAAACCAAATTTTCAAAATGAAGAGGACCTCTGGGATTTCTTCTATAAATTCAAGATGTGCATTTCAGTTTTCATGAAAATATATTAAACATGCTGATCAAAATCTTTAAAGCCATTTTTGAGAAAATGGAAAGATGTTAAAAATATTTCATTATAAGGATACCCATCTGTAAAAATTGGCCAAAAAGTGCAAAAAATGACAAAAATTTTGTTTTGCCTAATTAAATAGAGTAATCTGTGCACCTCAATGTTCTATTATTTTTAATGTCATGCAACCCTTTAAAAATTGTGTCATATGACTGTTTAAGTGGGTCACTGTAAGTGGGCACAGTGCTGATTTTCTCCTGTTTTTAATTTTCAGCGCTTTTCAGAATATAAATTGCTCCACACGATGCAGTTATCAAACTAGAAGCTTGAACATTTTTGTGCCTGGATAAAAGCGGCACCAAAGGAAATTTATGAGATGATTTTTTTATAATGTCACCAATGTTTGTGCAATTAAATAACAAAGCACATATTTCCACAAGTAAATATTAAAAATTAATAAAAGGAGAATTGAATAATTTTGTTTATCCTAAACCAAGGGTCAGATTAAAATTACATCTCATAAATTTACTAATAATATCTTTATGCGTATAACCGCAAAGTATTATTTTTCTGAAACTGAAATTACATCATGTGGAACAGTTTAATGAAATGGCAATAAAACACTATAAATATATTGATATCACAAGAACTATTTTAGACAAATGTCTGAAGATTGGTATGCGAACTATTGATAATACTGCAATAATTTTGTTTAAGTTTCAAGTCGATCCAAGCAAAATTGTGTTTTTATGATTTTCACAGATAAAGGGAAGTTTGAGTTCAGAAATTGTTGAAAATTTTGGTGTTACATAGTAATCACAAATACGGCCTTTTACTACAAGTTATTTTATTCCGTTACCTTGAAACGTGCATTTTAAGCTGAATCTAGCTAATACATTTATGGTGAAATACAATACTTTATTTAGTATGTGGTAGGGAAAGTAAAACCTAAGTTTGATATTACATGGAGAGATTTTTAAGGCTAAGGTCTGCTCATCTGGGAATTCTTAGAAGAGATAGGGTTAGGAACACTGTAATGGAAGAAAATATTACTGAAGAAATTCAGAGGTATCAAACACGATAGAAAGAACATGTTGTGCGAATGTCCTCTTCAAGATATCCACGGCAAGCTTTATTTTATGAACCTTCAGGAAGACGATGTGTTGGAAGACAACGGGAGAGTTGGAGCGACCATTTTTTTAGCTTCGGAAGAGGTCTGAAGGCCTAAACCTTGTGAAGAGGAACAAGATATGATAAAAGACGAAAGTCGACACAGTTTACTTGTGGGGCCATGTTTGCTGCATTTGGTTTACTTCACTTGCAAATATTCTTTCAAGCCTTCCGTGTTAAAATTGTAATATTTCTGTATATGCAAATTGTTGATGGGCAGAAAAAGCCGTTGAATATTTACATCAGATATTTTATTCCAAGTGACATAGTGCGGCTATGTTCCGAATAATTGTGCAATTATTACAGTTAAATACAAATATTAACAGACACAAAATGAAATTTTATTTGGCATATAATCGGTCACAAACTTTCTATGCTTAATAGCTTTGAAACATATTTCTCAGAAAGAAATCATCAGTTTATCCAATTTCATGAAGAATCATTGTAACAAAAAGTATAGTCTAATATTTTTAGGGCCATCTGCCTGAGGACGTGGCTTCCATCAAAAGGTTTTGACATCTATTTTAAAAAATATATTACCTTTAAAACCAAGGCGTTGGTCAATTTTGAATCAAGTTTGCGGCAAATTCGAAATTGATTATATTCCTGGCGCTACCTACGTGAAAACGATTGCGTCGATAGAGGGAGATGAGGTGGCTGTTAGGGTCGAGTTTGCCGACGGTAAGAGGAACGTTTTCCGGTAGGCTCGAGCCGGTTATTAGATTCCCAACCTCATCTTCATATAGACAACAATGTACCTGCCGGCGATTTCTCAATCTCCTCTTGCTTTCTTTTACACCATCTAACGTCAACTACCACACCTTCAATGCACTTTATTTTTAGCACTGCCACAATATCACTTCTAGTTTATTTCCTGTTGATAAAGTAATAACATTATTCATTAAAAGCTTAGGGGAAGATGAAATCGCAAACATTGCCGAAAATAACTTTCTTTCTGCTTTTAGAGCTTCCTCTTTAATTTTATGTAACTATACTTTATCATTGTAGACACAATTGTTATAATTTACATGTCTTTAAACTGCATCTGGTATTTTGCACTAAGAATCCTACACCATTTCGCAGACAAAAATGTTGCATAAGTGATACCTACTTTGTATTAGTGCGGTGAATCTTATCCCTAGGTTTAGGGGAAATTTTACTCTATAAATTAGTGAGCTTCAAATCATGTGGTTTCTTTCTTTACAGATTTTATTTTCTCACTTTGCTTCGAGTACTATATTTTGATATAAATTACCCAGAAGCTATCGATGAAGGTATATTAATCTTAGGATGATAATTACATATCCTCATATGTATCTTAAGGTTTAATTATAGGTCCATACTTAAAAATACGATCAGAAACACTACACTTAACGAAACACTTCCTTCCATTGCATTATATGAAATATTAATCTCTTCATAAATAGAAGTAACAACATTCCACAAAAACGTTATACTAAAAAATTTACAAACTCAATTCATTATTAAGAAATTACAAAATCACAATATTTTATCCGGTATTATCGAAGGTTTGTTAGCTATAAAACTTGACTATTAGATAGATAGAGTCAACATGAAAATTTCAATGCCATGGCCGGGATTTGAACCACGGATCTCCTGGTTTCCGTCCAGTCGCTCTTACCCATTGAGCTACCATGGCCAAAGTGCCGTCCTGACATTAAATTCTCCAATTGACTCATATATTAATTACCCCGGTAGACCACTAGAGGCTCTTGCATTCGAGATACACCATTTGTGGCGACTTACTATCGTAAGTACCTCAGTCTCAGGTTTCATCATTTAACTCTTATTAGTTTAGTTAATGGATGGAAATTAATCATTGCTTCACACTAGCCGTGTATAGGCTAAGATCTTTGATAGAGTCAACATAAAAATTTCAATGCCAGGGCACGTTGGCCATGGTGGCTCAATGGGTAAGAGCGACTGGCCGGAAACCAGGAGATCCGTGGTTCAATTTCCGGCCATGGCATTGAAATTTTCATGTTGATTCATCTATCAAAGATCTTAGCCTATACACGGCTAGTGTGAAGAAATGATTAACTTCCATCAATTAACTTGACTTTATATTCACAATTTCTAATCCTAAGGTAACGTAACTGTAATAACTTAGTCTAATCTAACCTAACGTAACTATAAGCTTAAGTCGTCCACTGCAAAATTGATCTAATCTAAATCATCATATCCCAACTTAGGTAAGCATATAGAATCCTGTGCTATCAAAACCCAACGTAAATTAGAAATACCTACTCTAAATCATCCAATGCAAGCTTACCTAATGTGATTCTTCCCTTCCAGCTGAGACAAACCTTCAGCGTGCAATCCTATCCAACTCTAACCAAGCCTAAGAATATAATTCGTTACATACTGATACAGATATTGAGTTTGCAATTATACCCAATGGTAAATTTACTCAAACTACTTTATTTCATTATAACTTGGACATTAATTATCATTTTGATCCCTCGATCAACTGAATGTTTGAATTCCGTAAGCTATTTCACTTTAACAGAGCTTACGTTACTTTAGAACGAATCTGAAGTTGTCGATGGATTCAGGAGAGGAAAATGCTTGTTATTCGGCTCCAAACTTGCTATATCCAAATCAGTTTTTAAATATTTAATTACCAGCTTAATCATGTAATTGGAATTTAATTTATCGATGGCACGCGTCTTCTAATGGCGGCACATTTAATATGGAAATAAAGCAAGAGCTTCAAATCTTGGCTCTCTGTCAGCACCATTTCATTCAAAAAGATTCAAGGTTTTATCCTTATGCAATACCTGCCAGACACACATCACGAATGCTCTAGCCAGAATGTTGGCTTTCATGGCCGAAATGACAGTTATCCAGCATCCTTACTTTCTTCACGATGTTGAGTGGGCACACGTTCTATAACCTTCTATGGATAGGATTTAATCTGGATGTATTCTAATTCGCCCACGGATCCTCCTTAGATCATCTGTGGCTACAACCCTTCACGAGTAAGGGATGAAGCGAAGGAAACAACACGAAGCTACAGGCAGCAACCAAACAGTCCTCAGAAACTGTGAAGTTTAAGTCCGAGGTCTACCCTCCTCCCCATCGACAACAATGTCAAGACGGGATAGAAGTGGATACGCCACTTAAGCGCGTCAACCCATCAGGGAAGACTTCCGAAAACCTCGGTGGGGCCGCCTGGTGATCTAGCACACCTATTAGCTCTGCAGGCTAGTACCCGGGACTTTTTTGGCAACCCTCTGCGCCCTCCGGGCGGCAGAGGCCTGGCCGGAGTTACCCGATCTCTCGCGTGTGTTGGGAACATGCTGCTTCCTCGAGTCCAACCCAATCCGAACAACTCCCATTCAGGACGTGCTCGGCAGTTCGGCCCGAGGTTCCTATGGTAACATCGGAAGTACTGCGAGTGCTACGGGTTGCAGCGCTCGCAGCACAGCACCTGAAGGGGATGGATCCGCTGCCGTAGGGGAAGCCTTCAGGGACTCTCAGAAGACCCTAAAAGTTCCAGGCCTGAATACTCTCCCAATCCCGGAGGTGTCTAGAGAGAGTAATGAATGATTCATCGATTAAGCAGTCCTCTAGAGGTCACTGGGTATAGTGCTTCTTTTGAACAAGTATCAGCGCCACATGTCTGGCACCACCATGTGCCACAAAACCTACTACATATCTGAAAGATGAGAAGGAAATGAAATGAAATTACTATTATGAAAAGGAAGTCGTAGTAGGCGAGAAAGCAGGGAAAAAAAAAAAAAAAATACAAAGTCAGAATGTGTGTCAACGAGAATCGCATCCGGTGCCTTCAAAATGAGAGCCTTGCATTTTACTGTAGATCGCTAGGATACTGTTTGATGAAATTTTATTAAACTTTATATCATTTATGGAAAATGCTATAGTATACTTGTTAAATCACTCTTCGTTTTACTTTTGGAGCAGTGTTTTATGTCCAGTTACGAGTATTAAAAATATACCTATACTATGACGTGTTCTGTTGATAATAATGCAAGTTTTTATTCTTGTTTTGGCTTTTAAAGCAGCGCTACTTCCCCTTTAAATGACTGAAAGGTCCCTGAGGATATATAACATAAGTATAAAAGAAAGAAAACCTGATACATATCCTGCAATCCATACTATTACATGAATAAACAAACAAGCTCTGAACTAACTAAGGAGTGTCTTGTGAATGACACTTAATGAAGACTGTGCTCTACGAAGTATAATTCAGATGCAGTTAAGTTCCTGCAGTTCTTGCTAGGTCCAATTACTTTACTTCTTCTTGCGTACAGTATGCGACTTCCAAATGCGGAATTTCAAAGGTGATAAAGTACATTTCTGAATTAATGTACAGCAGTCATTATGCAGCTCGCTATCAGCAACCTATGTTTATTTATTAGTAATTTTCGCTCCTTTTGCATGTCAAGTTGAAAGTAGCAAAATGAAATTAACTTTGCACTAGGTATGCACTTTGAATACGTTTGATGTTCTATCTCAGGAAGTGGAGCTAATATCGTGACAAGCGCCGTGTTTTATATTAGGTTTCGCATTACTGTGTCTTAAAAGTGATAGGGAAAGTAACCGTTGCGTTAGATGAAAATAAACTAAGTAGTAGGGAAGATCAAATATAAACGGGAATTTTAATATAAAGCTTTTGTTGGTAATAATTTTGAGGAGAGACTTTGTCAGGATCTTGGGGGGGACATCTCTAGAGGGGGTATTGCGCGCGTACGCACCATGGAGAACAGGGCTGTGTCATTACGCCATGAGTGAGCAAGAGGTGCACACGTCTGTTGCGCAACGCATCATCATCTGATTTCTTATAAAAAAGGGCACCAAACCTTAGGAAAATTTGAGACAGCCCTATGCACAGTTTGGAGAAGAAACACATTCGAAGACGGGAGTGCATAAGTGGGCTAAAGATTTTATAGCGGGAAGAGAAGCCTTTGAAAATGAACATCATAGGAGGAGACCGCGAACAAGCATTATTGCAGACGTTGCTATTCCTGACATTATTGAAGAAGGTCGGCGCATAAAAATATCCACACAGACAGAAAATGGATGTGGATGCGCAGTAGCTTACCCGGATCATACGAGGGCTGTTCAATAAAGAATTATCATAATTTTTACGGTCATAATTTTTCGCACTAGAATTTAATCTTATTATAATCTGTTAGCTTAATCTGAAACACACACGCCATAGTAGTTTCATTGTTGGTGCTCCTGGTTCTTTCCTGTGAGAACCAGGCAAGTTCAGACATATTCAGTATTGCCTACCGCTGCAATGGAGGTAACATGCAGTTAAAGTTGATGTTAGAGGAAGACCCGGAGTTCCTTTTAAACGTAATCACTTCTGATGGAACTTGGCTACATCATTTTGATCCTGAGAGCAAACAGCAAAGTTCAGTGTGAAAATCTCCTTCATCACCAACCCCCCAAGTAGCAAAAGTGGTTGCTTCTGCTGGGAAAGTTATGGTCATCTGGTTCCTTGATATTCATGGAATGGTATATCAGCATGTTGTACCTGCACACGCATCAGTAACTGAACAATACTACACGGATGTCCTGAAAACATTCCAAGTCCATATCAGGAGCAATAGACCACTATCCGTGAAGTAGGCTGGATGCTGCACCACGACAATGCGCAGCCGCATATTGCCAATGTTGTGCGTGAGGTGCATCCCTCACCCTCCCTATAGTCCGGGTTTAGCCCCATGTGCCTTTTTTCTATTCCATAACTTGAAGAAACGCCTTCGTGGGAGGCATTATCCATCATCAGAAGCAGTAGTGAAGGCTGCGGAGGCGATTTTGAAGGATCTCTCAAATGGTTTCCAGTATGTCTTTGAAGACTCGCAGAAACGCTGGGACAAGGGCATCGCATTCAGGGGAGACTATTTTGAGGAGGACCATCAAAATTATGAGGATGAGTAAAGGTACGTTGTCAAAAAATTGTGATCTTTCTTAATTGAACAGCTCTCGTACAATGCTTTACACATTACCATCGTTGTGCTCCATATTTACGTGAGAGTTGTACGTCATCAAGGAAGCATTTCTGCACATATCCAAAGAGAATAATAATAAACCATATCTTATACATACAGATTCTCAATCCAGTATACAAGCCCTACAAGACATCTTCACTTCAAATGAGTTAGTCCACGAAATGCATGATCTATCATCACTTTTGATGAAACAAGGTAGGAAAGTAATCATAATGCGAATACCATCACACCAGGGTATTTATGGTAATGAAGACGCAGACTCCGCAGCTAGGGAAGCAACAAGATTTCCAATTCATGTACAGGTAAATTGTACCTTATAAAGATGCTGCAAGATTTGCATTTAAAATCTTGCATAACCTAGGCAAACAGAATGGGAAAAATCATCTAGCAAATTACATGAGACTATAAAACACTCTAAAACATCATATCTTCTCCAGAAACTGAAACGCAAAGACCTAGTTGTCATCACTAAACTGCGGATTGGACACACCTAACTGTCACATGGTCATCTGATGAACAAAACACCGCAACCTGAATGCAGCATTTGTCACATGGCAATCTCTGTACGCCATATAATTTCAGAATGTCTGCAATACAGGCAACAACGAGAACAATGTAACCTTCCAGATATTCAAGAAGCCATCAGTAATCCATCACACAGTATAGCAGTATTCAAATTTCTAAAATTAATTAATTTATACAATGAAATACAATATACATTAGTAGTATAGAATTGAGAGAATCAGGACAGTGTAGATAAGATGCTGAACTCTCCTCTGTGTTAATATGAGTGATGTAGAATGCTCATTGATTTAGAACTCTCCTATATGAAAATCGAGTTGTAAAAGAAGGGGAGTGTTGGCGTAGTGCCGTTCTCCCCTGTGCAGTGAGATGTGTTTGAGGGTGGGGTGATGATGATGATTGTGTGTGTGTGTGTGTGTGTGTGTGTGTGTGTGTGTGTGTGTGTGTGATGTGTGTGATGTGTGTGATGTGTGATGGATGGGTGGGTAACGGGGTTCCGGGGGTGTTTGAATTAAATGTGAATTCTTTTCGATGTGTGTGCTTAAACTCTCATGTATGAATATCGAGTCTAGGGTTCGATATGGGGTTCGGGGAGGGGCGATGTTTGAATTAAATGTGTTGATAGTAATTCTTCGATGTCTGTGCTTAAACTCTCATGTATGAATATCGAGTGTAGGGTTTGATATCTATTACGTTTAGTGTATGATATATGATGCAGTATCGTTAATCTTTAGATAAAAGAATATCGAGAGAATGATTGGGTATGTGTACTGGGAGAGATTTATGAAAATAAATGTAATAAGACATTCTGGTAAGGGGTGTTCCCTAACCAGAATCCATCCTTGAGCTACGTATCTAAGAGCGATGTAAGGTTAAGAAAAAGGTTAAATTCCATTCCCACATCGAGGTATGAGAAAATATAAATCTGTTCCACATTGAAGTATAAGAATGTAAATGTAAATCTATGTGAGAGGGTCTCATGACAAAGAAATGTTCGCTCTAAGCATGATAAAAGTGGTACATAGCAAATGCAAATAAAAATAAAAGCACTACCCATCTCTTTAAGAATGATAAAAAAATATTGAGAGAAAAGTATAAGAATGCAAATGTAAATCTGTTTGAAAGGGTTTTCATGATAAAGGAACGCACCCTCTAAGCATGATAACCTAAAAAGAATATTCCCTCTAAGCATGATAAAAGTGGAACATAACATCGAAAATAAAATAAAAGCACTAACCATCTATTTAAAAATGATTAAGATAACGAGAGAAAAGTATCTCATCTTTAAGTATATATGTGTAATACAAACTGATCAATCAATATGATAATATATATACGCAAGTAGGGATCTATAGTGTAGATATCCTAACTATCCATGGCAAGATATCACCCTCCATATAAAAAAATTGTCTAGAAAATCTCCCCTCAGTATTACGAATACTCCACTGAACTTCATCCCTCTTGGTATGTGGGTCAGAGAAAAAAAAAGAGTTAATCTCTCCAGACTGGTGACAGGGATGGTCAAAACATACCTATTGCTGTAGCAATGTCCAATTTTGTCAAATAACGTTAGGGAAAAAAAGAATATATTTTAAAATTAAACGAATGAATCTATATATTTGTATGACTGATGAAACAATACTATGAATGTGTTAGTATACCAAATGTAAAAAAATCAAATGTTCAGAAAAATATATTTTGTACAAGTATGTGTGTGTGTAAAGAAATGTGTAACTATATCCCCGCCCCCTCCAAGATGTAGGGAACGAATCACAGTTAGTGTGCGCACGCAACATGGTGTTTGGGAAGGAGAGATACGGTTGGAGGGGGTGTAAAAATGATGAACCTATATAAAGTTTAAATTATTATAATAAAGTTACTAATATTACTTTTGAACTCATAACGTAGTCACAACAACTTTAAACTCATAGCGTAATATGTAGACAGTAACACCTCTCCCGGACGGAGGGGGCGGAGCATCTGTTAATAAATACCGCGGTACGGATGAGTGAGGAGGCAGTCGATTCTCTGGAAATATGGATCCTACAGGTAAGATAGAAAAGTTGTATACTGTAATTCATTTTTTTTATCTCTGTTTACGAAGAATGTTGAAGTAATACTGATTCGTGTGTGCTTATATGTTTGTTTCAGATCATGAGATGCTCCAGCTAAATCAACTAGCTGAAGGTGGAACACATCTTCCCACAAAGAAACTACGTGAATTAGATCAGTCCGTTCAACACATCATTCGATCCGTCAAAACCGTGAAGACCAGATATGGTGAACGGGTTGTCGTCGAAACATCAGAATTCCAAGTCTTCCTCCCGGAGGGATTCAAACACATGACCGCAGCGCAGAAAGATCTACTAAACCGTGGTGACTGCATACTCCAATACCATGGCGAGGAAACTCTAGAAAGTGGTTTCAAACGACACAAATTGTCTTTTTTAAGCAGCCCGTAATGTCGTCAAAAGGTGAGCATAATTATTGAATAAAATTTCATAAAAAAGTGATAATGTAGTTACTTGCATGTAAATGTGAAATCGTACATGTTGTATTAGAACTTAAAGTGTTAATTATCGCACGTCATGTAGTATTAGTAATTGAGAGTGAACGTTGTAGGGTTAATTTTCATATGTAATAATTACGTACATGTGAATATCGTAGTTCAGTTACGTTATTTCACATGCATGTTAGTTACGTTTTGTTTGTTACACGTAAAAGTAACGTTGTAGGTGAAAAAAGAACGTTAATTTATATGTGTAAAAACGTACATGTGAATATCGTAGTTCAGTTACGGTATTTTACATGTATATGGTTTACGTTGTGTGTTTTATCATTTATGTAAGGGAAAGAGCATTAAATAAAACAGTTACATACTATCTGAATATTGTAGTTACATGATGATAGCAATAATTGAAATCTCTGTGTAAAATACATAATCATTATGTAAATATTTTCATATGTAAAAGTTACATGCATGTTACGTTCTATGTAAAGTATAGAGTTACGTAAAATTGAGATTCAGACATGTAAAAGTTATTAACATGTATGTTATTTCTGTCATCACCTTACATACATGTAAATCAATGTTCCCGTATGTAAAGTTAATCGAATGTTGTAATTACTTTTTCAGAAACGGCGACAAGATGCTCCGATAGTGCCACTGGACAACCCTCGATTCAGCAAGATGAAACCCGTCTGAACGTGACCCAGGCTGAACGCTTACAATGTATTCACAGTGAGTCCGCATTCAAAAATAGATTAGTTACCTACGAAATTCACAACTGTGTTAATATACTTGACCCCGTCATATTCTTAGCAGAATGCAAACCTTTAATTTTGAATGAAATTGATAAGGGCTTAAACATGTATAAATCAGGTCTTAAGATAGGATCCTGTTTATCCTGTCAATATGTCATAATATCACAAGAGAGCGATAATATTCATACATTTAACTTTAACAGTAAACTTGAGGTGATATTGCAATCTACAGATAAATCTATATGGTATGAAGAGAAGATTGTACAACCTATACTAGATCATATGGATAATTTTGAATCGCGTACCAGTTCAAAAGCTTTATACAGTATTGAGAAATTAACAATATATGTGACACAATACGATTAATTGAATGCAGGGATGTATACTGAATTACCCGACTTTATAAAATCGAAGAGAGCTGTTATTAACATTCGTAATACTGATAAATATTGCTTTGCATACTGTCTGTTAGCATCCAAATACCCAGTAGAACGTAACAAGAATCGACCCACGTCCTATAAAAGATATGAGTTTCTTAAAGAATTTAACTTTGAGAATATAACATTCCCCGTATCATTGAAAGATGTAGAAAAATTCGAGAATCAAAATTCAAATATTTCAATAACGATATACGGTGTTGAAAATAAATCGATTATTCTCTTATATCAACCAAGAGAGATAAAATCACATCATGTTAATCTTTTAATGTATAAAAGACATTATTGTCTGATAACAGACTTATCACGTTTGCTAGGAAAGCAGCTAACTAAACATAATGGGCGAAAATGGTTATGTAACAATTGTAACTTGTATTTCACATCAGAATCACGTTTAAATAGCCATAAAAAGCGGCGTATGATGAATCAAATTATCAGAATGCCCGAGGCTGGTAAAACTGATCTCGTTGAATTTAACGCATATTCGAAATGTCTAAAAGTTCCATTCGTGGTTTATGCAGACATAGAATGTATCTTACGTAAGGTAGATTCGTGTCAAGATGTATAGAGTAAAAGTTGGACACGTACTACTCATAAACATGAAGCGTATGCAATTGCATTACATTTGGTCTGTAGTTATGATAAAAATTTAACACGTTTCAAATCATTTGAAGGTCCATATGCAATTGAAAATTTTCTTAAAGAATTAACGTTAATTGCAAATCAGGTCATTAATATATATGCTAATAAAATTGAAATAAGTATGAGAGATGTGGATGAGCTAGAATATCAAAATGCAACACGATGTCACATATGCAAACGTGAATTTCTTAACTCGTGTATAAAGGTTCGTGATCATTGTCATTTGACTGGAAGTTACGTTGGCCCAGCCCATAAGCACTGCAATTTAAATAGGAAAATGCCAGGATTCATACCAATATTCTTTCATTGCTTGTCAAAATACGATGCTCATTTCATAGTAAAGAAACTAGGTTACGATACGGAACCTATCAACTGTATTGCACAAACTTCTGAAAATTACTTATCCTTTAGCAAAAGATATACAAATTCGAATGGAATGAGTATGTATCTAAGATTTCTGGATAGCTATCGTTTTTTGGATTCAAAACTTAGTAACCTTTCGGATATGTTAGAATCAGATGATTTTCATTATACCAATAATACGTATACGAATCCTTTGCATAGACAACTGATGAAACGCAAAGGTGTCTTCCCGTACACGTATGTGGATTCTATAGAAAAATTATACGAGAATAGTCTACCATCCAAACATCAGTTTGATCATGTAAGCGATGAGGATTATAGTCATGCTAGATCGGTATGGAATGAATTCACTGTTAAAAATCTGGGTGAATATTTAAATATATATCTTAAGTGTGATACGTTAATACTAACGGACGTGTTTGAACGCTTCCGTGAATTAAGTATCGGTTTGTACGGACTCGACCCGTGTCAGTATTACACACTTCCCGGATTAGCCTATGATGCAATGTTAAGAACGACTGGTGTACAGATTTCATTATTAACAGATAAGACTATGTTAGATTTCTTCGAAAAAGGAATACGAGGTGGAATTTGCACTGTGTCCAAACGGTATGCAAAGGCGAATAACAGATACATGACTAGCTATGATAACACTCAACCAACTAATTATTTAATGTACGTCGACTGCAATTCTTTATATGGATATACAATGGAAAATAATAGCTTACCATACACTGATATAAGGTGGCTAACTGATGCTGAAATTAAATCAATAGATTTTATGTCTATTACAAGTGATTCTGACGTGGGATATGTGTTGGAAGTAGACTTTAAATATCCACAGGAACTTCATGATATACAAAATGATTTGCCATTATGCCCTTTGAATGAAATCGCGCCAGGTGATAAGTATACAAAATTGCTAACAACATTGAATGATAAAAATAAATACGTATTACATTATCTCAATTTTCAACAATGTGTTAAACTTGGTTTGATTCCATCGCTTATACATAGAGTAATAGGTTATAAACAATCTAACTGGATAAATCCTTACATTGAACTCAACGTTCGTAAACGTATTGAAGATAAGACGAAATTTGGCCAAAATCTATGGAAGTTAATGAATAATTGTGTTTATGGAAAATTTATAGAGAGTGTAAAACGTTATAATTCATTTCATTTAGCTACCAGCTGGAAACGAGCGCGTAAATTGTTAGCTCGACAGACGTGTATAAGGTACGTGATTTTTGATGAAAATTTAATAGGTATAGAATTGGTCAGAGATGAAATATTGATGAATAAGCCAATATACATAGGACAAGCAATCCTGGATCTATCCAAACATAAAATGTATGATTTTTATTATGAAATTCTGAAGAAAAAATTAAAAGATGTAACTTTAATCTATACGGACACGGATGCTTTTCTCTTTGAATCTAGCTGCGATATATATGAATTTATTAAAAACAATATACATTTATTCGATACATCGAATTATCCAATGGATAATGTGTATGGTATTCCGTTAGCAAATAAGAAAATTTCAGGATTATTCAAGGATGAGCTATCCGGTAGAGTGATGACTGAATATGTGGGGTTGAAATCGAAATTATATTGTTATCGATTTGATACTGAAGTGATTAAAAAATCAAAAGGTGTAACAAAAGATTCGATGAGATTCATAACCTTTGAACAATATCTCTCATGTATTACACATCCTGACACGATACATCGAAGCATGCAGACATGTTTCAGAAGTTATAAACATGATGTTCATACCATCGAATCTAATAAGATAGCTTTAAGTGGTATCGATACAAAACGATACATTCCCGATAATTCATTTTCAATGCATAGAGTCAACATGAAAAATTCAATGCCATGGCCGGGATTTGAACCACGGATCTCCTGGTTTCCGTCCAGTCGCTCTTAACCTTTGAGCTACCATGGCCAACGTGCCTTCCTGACATTAAATTCTCCAGTTGACTCATATATTTCCCCGGTAGACCACTAGGGGCTCTCGCATCCGAGATACACCGTTTGTGGCGACTTACTATTGTAAGTACTTAAGTCCCAGGCTTCATCATTTAACTCTTATTATTTTAGTTAATTGATGGAAATTAATCATTTCTCCACACTAGCCGCATATAGGCTAAGATATTTGATGCATAGAGTCAACATGAAAAATTCATGTTAAGAGCGACTGGACGGAAACCAGGAGATCCGTGGTTCAAATCCCGGCCATGGCATTGAATTTTTCATGTTGACTCTATGCATCAAATATCTTAGCCTATATGCGGCTAGTGTGGAGAAATGATTAATTTCCATCAATTAACTAAAATTCATTTTCAACATTAGCATGGGGACATTATGCTATAGAAAATTGTCAAGTGTAATTTTTTTTATTTTCTCAATAAAGCATAGATTCAACTGAGTTAAAAGGTATTACTAGGCCACGATAATAACATATTACTGTATTTCAAAAAACAAAATAATTGAGTTTCAAGTATAATTGTAAAGTGTGTTACAACTGTGTTAAAAGGTATTACTAGGCACATGATAATAACATATTACTGTATTTCAAAAAAAAAAAAATAATAATTGAGTTTCAAGTATAATTGTAAAGTGTGTTACAACTGAGTTAAAAGGTATTACTAGGCACATGATAATAACATATTACTGTATTTCAAAAAAAAAAAAAAAAAACGAAATAATTGAGTTTCAAGTATAATTGTAAAGTGTGTTACTAATTACATGATAATAACATATTTACTTCATTTGAAAGATAACGTGTTGCTTTTTTTATGTTTACGTTAGGGGGGAAGGAATATTTTTTCCTATTCATGTCGTTTTGAAATGTTAGCAGAAATCAATGTAACCTTATTGATCTCTACAATGAAATGTTAATTCAACTATAATCATGTATGATTTTTTATTAAAATATATTTACTAATTATATCAAAATGTTATTATCATGTCTCCTTTAAGGGGTGATGGGGGATTTATATATAATCAATGTGAACTAGCATGTACAAAGGCTCTTATTTCAGCTATAATCATGTATGATGTTTGTTTAACGTATATTACTAATTACTTCAAATTGTAATTATCATGTTTACGTTAAGGGTAGGTGAATTTATATATACTCAATGTGAACTAGCATGTACGTTAAGTTAAAATCTCTACAATTAAATGTTAATTCAACTATAATCATGTATGATTTTTTAAAAAAGTATAAAAATGTTATTATCATGTTTAAGTTAAGGAGATGTGAATTTATATATAATCAATGTGAACTAGCACGAACGTTATGTTACAGAAGATATCAGGAATCAATGTGAACAAAAAAATAAAACACAATATATCATTAAAATTATATTTCTTTATTGAGTTGTGTGTTTTTTATTTATACAATGTCCACCTCATTAATCCATTCACGGGTAGGAAATCCTAACCATTTCACCAGAATCCTATCACCACGTCGTCTGATAACCCTTTCAACTAAATACGTGTCTGGATATTGAGTTTTCTGTAATTCATAACCGTAGAATGCTCCTTCAATCAGTTTACCCTCCAGATCCTCGATGAGATAGGTCAATGGATGTGTCCTTTGCACTGTACGTATCCTAAAGACTTCAACACTCCAATTTGGTAGATAACCTTTCTCCATAACACCTTTATGCTTAGAAATCCTCACGTAGTCACCAACACGATGAAGTCTAGATCTTCGCTTCTCAAGCAGACTTCTATCATATTTGTATACACTGAGGAGGAGAGAATTATCACGAACTTCTACAGGCTTCATACGAATCGTTCGATGGTAAGTATTATTGTATGTATGAATAATTCTAGGTAGTATGTTTATCCATTGATATGAGCCTTGAACAATAAATTCCTTATGCAAATTCAGTTTGATCGTTCTTATTAATCGTTCCACTGCAGCAGCCTTAACGTGAGTGAATGTACTGTAATGATTAATATTATTACGATTCATTAGTTCGCGGAAATGTTTATTGTAAAACTCCCTTCCATTATCAGATTGAACATTCTTCGGAAACGATTCCATTTCATTCAATATCTCCTCCATAGCAGTCGAAACGTTAATACCACTTTTATCACGTAATGGTCGTGCATAAGCCATCTTGGAATAAAAATTGCATGCAAGAAGAATATACTTATAATTCCTATTGTCTCTTGCATAATTAGACATGTCCATAAGATCTATTTGTACTAAATCGTTCATTCCTTTGCTTATGATCTTACGACGTAAAAATCGTCTTCTAGCTGGTGCATGTAACTCGGTTGCAATGCGACGTTTTATCATGCTTTAATTTTTGATGTTTTAAGTTCTGTAATAATTTCTTCTATCTCGGGTGAGTGATTCAAGTTACCTGCATCCCTCGATGCAACTAATAATCTTAATCTGTTTATTATTTCATTCGGATCGTTCCAGTAGACGTAATCTAAGTTTCTCTGCGGTACATGTTCTTTCCAACGTAAACCAAATCCAGTTCGATTACTAACAAGGTCACGAATGATATGACGATACTTGAACCCTCGATTTGCTCTTAAACGTCCATCTCTTGAATAACCGTGTCTGTAAACTTGAGTATTCTGTAAGATTTGTGAATACACGTCTAAATCATCATCTGTGTACGATGTCTTGCGAGGTAAACGTTTAAATAATAATTCATATAAGCCTGCTGTGGGTTCATACGTTTCTGTTCCTATCTGAACACCATCAGATTTAAACACAACTGTCTTGTTACCCAATTTATACTCATTATCCTCGTAACGTATGCCGTAAGTATTGTCCATGTCACTCGAACTAGCAGTTCGAACCTTGTGTAGATACTTTGACACGAGATCAGATCCGTTAGCATCATCTATAGTTTCGTCGTCGTCGTTGTTGTCTTGGTGTGCTTTCGCTATTACTTTCAATGGTTCGGTTACAGGTTGAAGAACTTCAGACATGACTCGTTGCGTTTCGAATTTCATTCCTTTGAGAGAATGTAACTTTTCTCTTATTGCCCTACTGTGACGGGCAATGGATTCCTTAAGTCTTATAGCTTCAGCATCCATATCGAAATGAATGTATAATTAATCAGCTACTGCTAATTTATATGAAACTATCAGTTATATACTTAATATATGACCATCTTTAGCACGTCCGGCTGGCGCTGTAAACGATAGAATATCGCCAGTTTCAACTCTTACAGGATATCTTTCAACTAATCTTCCGTTTATTGCAAACAATGTATCATATACAGCATGCGGATGTACCGATGATACAATAGAACACGAGAGTACACTTCCATTTCCAGGAACTTTATAGTATTCGAGTCCCGATGTTAACGTATACCTTAAAGAGGGACCTCGAAACGGACGTGTTTGCAATGAAATTATGAGTTGTGCTTTCAATTGTTGTAACATAGTGTTTACAACATTTCTCATTCGTGTTTTCATAGTATGAATATCATTATTTATAGTGATTAGTTTATTATCAAGTTCCGTTTGTCGTGCGGTTAGTTCTTTCACTTCTTTTTCTACAGCTGTAGTAATAGTCTCGCTAGCGGAGGTGATTGTTCCAGTTAACTGACTTTGTAATTCATTCTGTTTCCGTGAAATAGTATCGGCAATGTTTGTTATAGTCACAGTTAAACCCGTTTGCAATTCATTGTGTTTCTGTATAAAGAAATGATTAACATAACTCATGGTGACTGCATCACTATCATCTATCGGGTCGGCTAAATCCTTCAATCTCTTCATTCGAAATGATAGAGTTTCATTAGAGTCGTGAATTGGAATCCTATCATCTACGTATTTTTTATTAGGAACGTCATGTTCGTGAAGGGGGTCCAACAGCGTTTTCATTCTTATACCATCTATAATGACATTATTTTCGGAATCACGTTTAAATGCATATTTACTTAAGTACTCCATTAAATTGTTGTATTGGATGTCGAGCGATTTTTGTATGTGATCCCTAAGCATAGCTTCAAACTCGCCCATACGCTGATACGAGGTCTGCTCGCTGAAGATCTGCATTCAATTCTCGACGTCAGCCGTATGCGTATCCACATAACGTTTAGTCGATGCATCGTCACCTTCTTCAGGGTCGTGAATATTGCACAATCGCTTTCCCTTGAATCGATAGTTTCCCGATCCATCTCTAGTTATGATATATCGATTGAACACACCCCTAGAGGGTATGATTCTTCGGGATCCGAACCTGTCGATACTCATTGCTTAAGTGATGGATTATTCTATTTATTCATTCTGATAAAGCGATCAAAAGCGTGACGGTAGCGTCCCTCGTTCAGTGGATATTCTGGTACTATAACAACAAAGGATCGTTCATCACTCTCCCATATATGTTTACACATATCCTTAAATTCATCATAGGACATATCGGTATTTACATAATCTTCGTATATATGTTTTAAATTGAGATTATCCTGTCTAAAGAATATAATCATATTTGCATTATCTCTAATTAAATGTTTAGGTACTTTAGCATATGATTGTGCTAAATATATAGCATCGACATTACGATGTCTACCCATACTGTAATATGAAGCTATCTTAACCTGTTTTTCATTTATCACATCATCAAATACGAATATCGAATTTTCTCTAGCATCCGACGTTTGAATCACTTTATCACCATCATCGAACGTAAATACACCTATATCGGGTATAGTTTTCAGTAACCTGAGTAAATATCGATATTTAGGTTGTTGCAACGATTTCGAGTATATGTAGAGGTTTTCGAATCTCAGACCATTCTCGTGAATAAGCAGGTTGAGTAAAACGTTCCTATTTCCAGCATTTGAACTGCCCAGTATGAGCGCTCTAACGTTACTCGGAAACAACGTACCGTGTCGTCCTTTGCGAATGTCATCCTCGAAATCTAACACCTGTATGGGTAGTGTACACTTTTGCTTTACTATCTCCATATCGCGACTAATACTTATAAAGCATAAGTTTTGTCTTTTATTTCGTTCGTGATAAGGGCAATCTATGTCTTTACTGGATTTAGCCAATCGTCATAGGAATCGTATACTTATAAAGCACACGTTTTGCCTTTTTTATTTCATAGTGAGACATGTGCTCTACACGTGCACGCAAAGGTTCGGGAATTCTTAATTCCTTGATTAATTCATTACCATTTGAGGCACATTTACCGGGTTATCGTTTCTGCGGTCCCGGAACGAAACTACATAAACGCTTGCAGAGAGGTGACTTACCGGCGAACGGGTTAGATTCAGCGTGTCTCGATCACGATCGGGCTTACGCAGAGAGTACTGATACAGAATCTCGTCGTCTAGCCGATAAGGTGTTGGTAGAGAAAGCTTGGAGACGTGTAAAGTCTGCCGACGCTACTTTGGGCGAACGACTTGCAGCTCGACTTGTGACTACACTTATGAAGGGTAAATTGGCAGCGGGCGCTGGCATGCGTAAACGTCGCAACAAGAGAGGTGGTTTCTTACCTTTGCTACCACTTTTAGCAGCTCTAGGTGCAGCAGGTGGTCTAGCTGGAGGTGCTGCTCAGATTGCTACGCCTGTCAATAAGAAACGTTCGGATGCAAAACAACTTGCGGAATTAACACGTCACAACGAGCGCATGGAATCTTTAGCTCAGGGCAAAGGTCTTCGCCGTAAGAGACGTCGTAAGGGTAGAGGATTGTATCTTCGATCAAAAAACTCGGGGCGAGGCCTATATTTATCCCGGAAAAAGCCCTGAGTGCTAACGAGATCGATTCGTATGCACGACGTCTACACATTCCACATTTTAGAGGTGTCTACATGATCGATAAACTACCTCCACGTCCTCGATACTATGAGAGAATAGTAGTGAATCTGGATACATCAAATGACCCTGGTACACATTGGGTTGCTGTACGTAAGGATGGTGATGTTGCCTACTACTTTGACAGTTTCGGCGATCTGAGACCTCCGGAAGAGATAGAAACGTACCTTTCGGGTGTCAAGCTCCTATATAATACGACGAGATTTCAAGAATTCGATTCTGTGATTTGCGGTCACTTGTGCCTTCAGTTTCTCCTCGATGAGTTACACGATCACCGTGAGTGGTAGTGATACCAGCTTCTCTACATTTCTAAATCCACCGTTACATCTGGATCCTAACGGACATTACGAGATAGCTCTATTGAATTTTGAGACTTTTTACTCGATTCCGAATATGGACGAGAGTAATAATCTATTCCATTACGTTCGCGATGGAAAAGTCGAACGTATAGTAATTCCACCGGGTACTTATGAATTGGATGATATCGCCAGATTGATCAAGGATGCTCTCGACATCGGTGACGACTTTATTCTACGTGCTAATAATAACACCATGAAATCAGAAATTCAATCTCCCTATATTATCGACTTTAGTCGTGAGAGATCTATTGCTCCTCTTCTCGGTTTCACCTCTAAACAGAGGGTACCGGCAAACGTGCTGACCGAGTCTAATGATTTGGTTAACATATTCAAGGTCAGCATCATACGTATCGAGTGTAGTCTTGCAACGGGATCTTTCATCAATGGTAAAAGTGGTCATTCTCTGTATGAATTTTTCCCATCGGTACCGCCAGGTTATCATATCTCGCAGGAACCATCAAGTCCTATATATTTACCAATCATCGATACGAATCTCATTGATCATCTCGACATTAGAGTGGTAGACCAGAACGGCGATAAGTTAGATTTCAGGAACGAAACCGTCACTGTACGATTGCACATACGTCGTAATGGGTATAAGTTTTAAGAGACGATGCTATATTAAAAACATCTCTCGAGATTGAACTCTACTCGATCATCGACCCGCAAGCTAATCACATAGTCTAATCGAAAATTTCTCGCTAACTTAGGCTTCAAGGTTCTATGATGGATGTGTTGGACGTGACCGGGATTCCGACCTTTGATGATAAGATCAGTAAGGAGGAAGAACACGTATTCCTACCGTACAATACGTCAGCTCTCGATGTGAACGATGAAATTAGAATTCCATGTCAAGCTGAAGATTTGTACACGCTTCCTAGTAGAAGTTATCTCTACATTGAGGGGACTCTCACTAAACCCGACGGCACCGTCGCCACATCGAAATTGAGTAACAATGCTATGGCATTCCTATTCGATGAGATTCGTCTGGATATGAATGGAACGACTATTGATAGAACTAGGAATCCGGGCATTTCATCAACGATGCGTAACTATGCAGCACTGAATGAACTGGAATCGAATCGTTTACTAAATGCTGGATGGATCTATCCAGGAGGTGTGGTAGACATCGTGAATACATCGAATGGTATCTTCAATGCTATCGTTCCTCTTTCGATGTTGCTGGGTTTCGCCGACGATCACAAGGTCATACTTAATAGCAAGTTTGAACTTATTCTCATTAGATCTAAGGATTCTAATAATTGTATCATTGGAAACGATCCTACAACCATACAACTAACTAGACTCGAATGGAGGATGCCTGTACTTCGACTTTCAGATTCTGAACGAGTTGATAAACTTAAACTCGTCAAATCGGATAAACCTCTACACGTCGCATTTCGAACCTTGGACCTTCACACTCAACCTGCTGTACCTCAAACTAAAGCGTTCACATGGAACATTGCAACCACGACTAAACTTGAAAAACCACGTTTCGTCATAGTCGGTGCACAAGTAGATAGATTGAATCATCTCGCTAAGGATGCTTCTCTATTTGATAATTGTAATATCACCAATCTGAAACTTTATCTCAACAGTGAATCTTAGCCCTATCACGATATGAATTTGGATTTCGCCAATTCGAAATTTGCATCTCTGTATGATCAATATTCCAAATTTCAATCATCCTACTATGGAAAGGAGAATTACCCTCTTTTGAAAAGGAACGACTTTCTGAAATATGCACCGCTATTCGTCATCGATTGCTCTCATCAACCTGAGGATACTGTGACGGGGGCAGTGAATGTCAGATTGGAAGTTCAAGCATCGTCAAATTTTCCTGCACAAACTTCATTATTCTGTTTAATTATTCATGATAAATTACTCACTTATAAACCATTAACTCATGTTGTACAATCTATCATATAGGTGTAATAAATAAAACATTACAAATTCAAATTATCTTTTTATTGACTTTAACATATATCTCCAATATCCTCTTCCTTGCACTCCTGCTTTTTGCATCATATGAACATAATGATT
Organism: Mantis religiosa; assembly: GCA_030765055.1. Taxonomy (NCBI): domain Eukaryota; kingdom Metazoa; phylum Arthropoda; class Insecta; order Mantodea; family Mantidae; genus Mantis; species Mantis religiosa. Next base: position 78,781,783 of record CM060958.1, read on the forward strand.
TATGAATATCATACAACTGATATAAATTTCTTTCAATTAATGGAATTAGTCTTTTAAGTCCATTGAATGCAGTACTATTCAGATTTATACTGCCCACATTTAAACATGTATTCACAAACGTTATTTCATTCATCTTATTCATGCATAACATTATATTAAATGCATATATTATATTTTCACTGTACGGTGCACATGGATGCGTACCATCTTTCAGAATCGTATCCAAAACACACAAATTTGACATTATTACCTCCCAATCCTCTTTTGTAATATACACAAACGTATCGTCATGTGTGGCTTTAATGTTAAGTGATGGGAGTTCATTGTATAATCCTATGTTCACACGAAAGTCAATGCTGATGGAGATGTCGTTATCGTTCATGCACACACTATTTACCATCACTCGCAACTTCCTCCTCTACTTCTTCTGCGAAGGGAGTGAAGGGTTCGAACATCATTATGATGAAACTGTCTTGATCGAACGTCTTCTTGGCTTTGACGATTCTCGGTTTGCAGTTCGTCTTCTTCTCTTTCTTGTCTCCTTTCTTACTGGATCTGCGGACATACACGAACTATGTCTCAACATCGTGAATATTTAATACACTTGTTAACGTAAAACTCTTATTATTTTATACTCACTTTTCTATGACTTCCTCCTCGGGTTTCGGTGTACCGATATCCTTAAACGGACGATCATTGTACGGACCGCACACATCTTCACCTTGATCCTGTTCGGACTGGCATGCCACATCTTCACTTTGGGCTTTACTGAAATAAACATATTTATCATTAGTTATCTAACACATAACAACACTTTCACGTTAACACACAATTATAATTCTACTTACCCGAGATACACTTTACAATTCTTTCCGCATTGAGCATAAGATGTGATCGAATCATGATGGGAAGGATTCTTGCAAATCACTTGATGCATCTTCCCATCACACGTTTCATCGTGATGCTCAACCCAATGCTTTTGCAAATCTTCGAAATTGCGTAGATTCTCCCAGAATCTGGTATCACTTTCAATGATAGGAGTTGTTGTTCCACTCATCTTGACGTTGCGATGTGAAGTGAGAATGCATTCGTTCCCGAGTGAGCAGATGGGTGATGAAGCGTGATCATACCTGTCCCCCCCCCTCCCCATCCTATCGTCGATTGTACTTAACGTACGGAGGGTTTGTGTGAAGTGAGGACACGTTCGTTCCCGAGCTGGCGGGACAGGATGAGACCTGTTAATTCGAATTTACTATATTACCATTTTATTACGTTCCCCCCTTCCACCCTCTCGTCGCTTGTACTGGAGGAGGACTAGTGTTTATCCTCGCGTACATGAATGGGTATCGAACCGAGGACTCTATGTTCATATATATGAATCCTCCCGAGAACTCGATATTCATAGATGAATATTTATACGCCCACACATATACACATATGCACAAATCTTGAGGAATGACAACACGTCATCACCCTTATACTTCAATGTGGAACCGATTTATATTTTCTCGTACCTCGATGTGGGAATGGAATTTAACCTTTTCTTAACCTTTACATCGCTCTTGGATATATAGCTCAAGGATAGATTCTGGATAGGGAACACCTCTTACCAGAATGTCTTATTACATTTATTTCATAAATCTCTCCCAGTACACATACCTAATCATTCTCTCGATATTCTTTTATCTAAAGAATAACGATACTGCATCATATATCATACACTAAACGTAATAGATATCAAACCCTACACTCGATATTCATACATGAGAGTTTAAGCACAGACATCGAAGCACTAAACGTAATAGATATCAAACCCTACACTCGATATTCGTACATGAGAGTTTAAGCACAGACATCGAAGAATTACTATCAACACATTTAATGCAAACATCACCCTCCCCGAAACCCATATCGAACCCTAGACTCGATATTCATACATGAGAGTTTAAGCACACACATCGAAAAGAATTCACATTTAATTCAAACACCCCCGGAACCCCGTTACCCACCCATCCATCACACATCACACACACACACACACACACACACACACAATTATCATCATCATCACCCCACCCTCAAACACATCTCACTGCACAGGGGAGAACGGCACTACGCCAACACTCCCCTTCTTTTACAACTCGATTTTCATATAGGAGAGTTCTAAATCAATGAGCATTCTACATCACTCATATATTAACACAGAGGAGAGTTCAGCATCTTATCTACACTGTGCTGATTCTCTCAATTCTATACTACTTACATTCTGTAACTAAATGTTAAACTTGTTATAGTTATACTATGTAAATACTATTACCAACATGTCACGATATGACTGTATGCAAGTTAGAGCGACATAAAATAAATTTAATAAAAAAATATCCAAAATTGTTTTCCCCTGGGAATAAGTTAGGGAAGTGTTCAAACAATCATCCGAGATTAACTCCATTACAGAAAATTGTCTGCCACATAGGTTCCTCGTCTCTCAACCAGGAACAAAGAACGTCATAATATTTGTCAGAGACACTGCATCGTTTCGAGGAGGAGGGAGAATATTTATTGAATCGCATTGTGATTTGTGATAAAACGTGGGTGCATCATTACACCCCAGAGTCCAAGCAAGCAAGCAAGCAAGCAAGCAAGCAAGCAAGCAAGCAAGCAAGCAAGCAAGCAAGCGAGCAAGCAAGCAAGCAAGCAAGCAAGCAAGCGAGCAAGCAAGCAAGCAAGCAAGCAAGCAAGCAAGCAAGCAAGCAAGCAAGCAAGCAAGCAAGCAAGCAAGCAAGCAAGCAAGCAAGCAAGCAAGCAAGCAAGCAAGCAAGCGAGCGAGCAAGCGAGCGAGCAAGCAAGGAGTGGCAGCAAGGAGACGAAGAAGATCCGGTCAAGGTCAAAACACGCCCTCTGCTGAAAAGATGCCTGCAACCGTTTTAGGGACTCCGCAGGCGTTTAGATGGTGGATTGTCTTCACGAACAAACGACAATCAATGCAGCCTATTACTGTCGCATTTTGGATTCAGCAAAAGCTGCATATCAAAACAAGCAACGCCGGCAAGGGATTCGAAACGCCATTCTTCCCCATGACAATGCGAGGCCACATACAGTCAGCTTAACGCGGGATAAACTGGAGAAAATGAATTGGACACCACCTCTGGAACGCCCTCCTTACAGATTAGATTAATCGTCCTGCGACTAGCACTTGTTTGGACTAGCTAGACCTAGGAGGACAGCGGTTTGATAATGACGGAAGTGTAGAAGAGTTCGTACACAACTGACTCCGCACACGTTCTTCTTCTTTCTATAGGGATGACACTTATCTTGCTTATCCAATGGAGAAAATGTGTACCGAGGAAAGGACACTATGTGTAAAAGTAATCTGTATATGAGCATTTTTGATTGTTGATACAATACATTTTTAAAAAATATTCCTGTGTATATTTGATCCGCACTTGTAGCTACCATTTTAAAGGTTTCTTCCCACCTTCAGAACGTTCTAGAAAGTTCTGTGAAAACTTCCATTACTACATAAGCAAGCTTTCTCGCAAGTCAGACAGTAAGGAAGTGTGTGCGTTATAGTAGTGCAACAAAAAGTGGTGTAAATTTATATTGAGGAATTAATCCTTAAAGAATTAATCCTTTTAAATAGGGTGATATATGGGTGATTTTTAATTCATTAGAGGCAACTAAAAAATTCCAATGCCATAGCCGGGATTTGAGCCAGTAGATCCGTGGTTCAAATCCCGGCCATGACGTTGAATGTTTCAGTTGGCTCTAATTAATTAAAAAGTGGTGTTTTGCGAGCTAGATTGTAACAAATTTTGTGACGTATGTTAGGAAAATAGTAAAATGATAGCAAAAACAATAAAATTACAGGAAACAGTGGATGTAGATCAAGGTATTAAATGGCAACGAGATTATGTTAGTAAAGTGACCAAAGAAAGGCATAATATCTTTTTGTTTATATATCCGATACGTATTAGTTACGAAGGAGCAGTAAGGCGGGTGGTATGTGTTCAGTTTCCTTATACTGCTTTGACGGTGTTTTTCCGATCGGAACCATCACTTTTCAATAAGTAACTCCTCAAAGGAGCTCAGGAGGTTGAGTGCACTTGATATCAGATCTCCTTACAGGCACAGTGAATCGCAACATAGCGTTACGAGAATGGTGGACTCATAAAAAAGAAAAGAAAAAAGAAAAACTTCTTGATTCAGTTACTTAACTGGTATATGAGCTTAACCGTACTAAGATGTTTATTTTGCACATTTACTCAAGATGCTAGGTTCATAGAGTACCCAGGGCATATACATAAATATCTAAGTCAACAGCATCTAATTTTTCCACTTATCTCCATACAAGCGCGTTCCTTCAGCATTAGAATGGGTTAGTATAATATTTTCAATTGATTGAAAGAGGAACAATTTGAAAGCTGAGTATTCATTTTAAATGCGAAAAGTGAACCTTCTTGGTCAGTCAGGTGAACTACATTACGTGCTGCATGCTGTCCTAGTTTAGGTAGGGATCTGCCTTCCAATGAAATGATTTTATCTTCTGAAAACAGAATCCCATTGCTTACTCCATCTGTTCTGATATATCATCTGAGTTTTCTAGTGAACAATGATTTCAGCATTCTGGAGCGTGATCTTCATCCTCCGAAACTACCTCGTCACTATGAGTACGTCTGCCGGGTCGTCATCTTGCAAAGAGGCCATTTTCTTGAGAAAAACACTTACAAATTATACGAATTCTAAAGGCCAGAACTAGTTACCTGAGTAGAACTAAATCACTTGATGCATTGATTTGGTTACAGCAATAACAATGACTTCCCTTCTTTCCATAGAAATAGACATTCCATTGCTCAAAACAATGACTTCAATTCCTTATGCCTGCCTCACCGCATATATACGTTCCATTGTTGAGAAACTGAATATTGCCATTGTAATAATGTAGGTTAAAATAGGGCGGGCCAAAAAAGACCCGAACAGCTGGAGAGGAACTCCTGTGATGGCCATACTTAAGCTCTAAAAGGTTATTTTTCAGTAAGAGTGTATTTTAATGAGAGATAAACAAAGTCAGTAAAGGCAATAACTTATTTAAACCAAATATTTAAAAAAGTATGGAGCGCTAAAGTTTCTATTGGTTCAAAATAGACTCGGAAACCTTATGAATGTGTAACTCTTGAGGCTCGCATTCGAAAAATATCGATTCTTGTTAGGCATCCTACTTTGACCATGGTTTCCGTTTTAGTGGTTTATCCAGGTCGGTGGGTTCCTTTTTGCACCGTAAATTTCCGATGTTTCCAGCCAGCACCATTCGAGGTTGTAGGGCTAGATGACAGGTTTGATATGCTGCGGTGGTGGTGCGTCGGTTAGTTATTAACGGACTCACTTTTGGATTCTAGTGGTTTCTGGACTGAGCTGATTGGCGTCAGTCGCGTTTAGTTTGGATTGGCCAGGGAAGCTGTCCGTGCTTACGCACATCGTCGCCCGGAACTGCAAGCACCTGGGGTCTCCTCATCTCCCACTCTCTCCCAAGAATCACGTTAGTAATATATACTCTTTATATACGTGCTGGGTAGTCAAATTATAATCGAACCCACTCGCGGCCTCTCTCTATTGCGCGAGACGGCCGGCAGTCACCGGGGATCTTTGCCGGCAGAGGTGGACTAGAATTTTTAGCTTACAATAGATACTGGAAAGGTTGATCCTCTGCTCTGAAAGAGGCAGCATATCTTGTGTAAATATTCTCACGCACTCTCCGAATTTCAGCGGATCTTACCCCGGCAGAGGTGGACTAGAATCTTACCTTATAACAGATACTGGAACGGTTGATCTTCTGCTGTCAAAACAGGCAGCATAACTTGTGTAATACTACCTGGTCTAGGTAACACTACTTGAATTGTTTCCTATCGTTGTATACCTTTATGTCCTTAATATGTAGTCGCCGGGGAACTTAAGCTGGCAGAGGTTGACTAGAATCCTTATCTTACAAGAGATGCTGGAAAGGTTGGCCTTCTGCTGTCCAACAGACAGCATATCTTGTGTAAATATTCTCACGCACTCTCCGAATTTCAGCACCAGGTATTCTTGTGATTACTTGCACAATGTTTTCTCTAAATTCATGTAGTGTATGAGGATTGGAGCTTAACATTTTTGTCTTTTAAAGAACCCGATAAATAAAAGTAACAATCCGTTATGTTAGGAGACCGAGGGGGTTACAAACCAAAACTAACTGTTCTGTCATCAAACATTTCTCTTGTTTCATTTAATGATTTCGCAGCCATGTGTGCTGAAGTAGAATCTTGCTGGAACCAACCATACGGTTTCTCTTGTCATGAAATTGAAAAGCGGCCTCAGAATATTAACCTGTGATATCGCTCTGTATTTATTGTTTCATCAAGAAGTGTGGGCTCTATTATTCTTCTAGCACTTATCGCCCACTACACTCCAATTTTCTGGTCACAATGAGGCGTTTCATACAGTAGCGCAGGTTTTTCTGAAGCCCAGTATTGACTGTTGAGTGTATTCAAAAGTCCAGTTAAATGAAACCAAGATTCATCAGTGAAAAACAAAAGCTGTGTCAATGAAGTCCCTTTCTATGGACTGGAAGCACCAGTTGCAATAGCTCACACGTTTAGCTGGATCATTTGGCTTTAACACGTGCACACGAAAGTAGTGATAGGGCTTCAGTTTCAATTGATGTGTATGGTTCAAATCTTCATACACTACAAGAAGTTAGGGAAAGCATTGTGCAAGAAATCACAGGAATACCTGCTGCAAAGCTTCGAAGAGTGAGCGAGAATACCTACATGATATGCTGCCTGTCTGAGAGCAGAAGATCAACATTTCCAGCATCTCCTGTAGGGTAAGGATTGTAGTCCCCTTCTGCCGGTGTAAGTTCCCCGCGACTACATATATAAGGACATATGGGTATACAACGTAAGGAAAAACTTCAGTTAGTGTAACATAAATCAGATCTATTGTGGTTAACAACCCCTGGAGGAAGGGATGAGGTGAGGAAACAGCTTGAGGCCGCAGGTCACAAGTAGACAGGCAACAGAGACCCGCGGAAGTCCCTGTTAATGCTATGCGATCTTTATTCTAGCGCCATGACCCGACCCATAGTCACCAACATATACTGTTACAGGTACTTGAAAATGAATCTTTTCTAAAAATGTCCTCCAATATTAAAATGAATAATATCGAATAAATAATCTAGCATTTTTAAAACTCTGTCCAGATATGACTTTTAGACCGTGTTCAAAAACCAACGCAACCATATGGTTATAAATGCTTCATAGTAACAAATGAGTCATGTTTATTGCCTCATGCAAGTAAGAATGAATGATTAATCATATTAATATATTGATAATTTTCTCACCACGTACGGTGTTTGATAAATCGACATGCCTTCTAGTTATAATTTGGTTGAATACGTTTCTTAACCTCTTTGCAGAAATGTGATTTACACAGAAAAGTGCACGAAATCGGCAAAACAGCTGAAAATTTGTTATTTGTTGTTGTTTCCAAATGCTAGGCTTTGGCGATGAAGCCATTAGCTCTCTTGCTCTCCAATATTTCTGTGTAGTGGGTCCGGCAGGTAGGGCTTCACAGGCTAGAAGATGTTTTTCAGTCATTTCCTCTTCTTTGTTGCACAGAGGACAATTTGGACTTGTATAAATTCCTATTCTGTGTAAGAGTTTGGCCAAAAAATCATGTTCCGTAACTAATCTAAAGTTTGCTACTGCAGCTTTACGTGAGATTTCTGGAATAATTTCTGGATTTTTAATTAAACTGTTCCATTTTTTATCTTTGGCTTTGTTATATACATTTGTTATTTTGAGACACAATTCTTGCAACATTAGAGGAAAAAAGTAATCCTGGTTAAGTTTTGTAAAGTATGGCAGATGCAACATTCTAAAATGGCTGTAAATATCTTAGAATAGACCGAGAACTACAAAAGGAGAATGCAACTGTAGGAATTAAGTTCTGCACAGTTTAGTGCGTAGTCCGCGGGAATAAGAAATAAGTATATTATAATGAAAGGCTGAAGAGCGTATAAGTATAATTGGGCATATATGATATTTCCTGTTTGTGTATGAGATAATATCGAATTGAGAGAAGGTTATTTCAAGCAAGATGGAGCAACGTGCCATACATCTAATGACAGAATAGAACTTCTAACCAATTTCTTTGATAATGGAATAGTCTCAAAAGGTCTGTCGCCCCCCAGGATCCCCTAACCTAACTTCACCGGATTTTTTCTTATGGGTGTATCTAAGAACTATAGTGTACAAGAATAGGCCACGGACAATTGATGTTCTCAAGGAATCCATTGGAACCGAAATAAGTAACATTGGCGAGGATACTCTCCGTAAAACTTCAGAGAATATGGTGAGACGTGTGCAAACATGTATAGATGCTGGTGATGTAAATGAGGTAAATAACGTAGTGTAATCTCCCAGTTGTGTATTATATTCTCCAAAAATTACACGTCCCGCCTCAGTAGCGTGGTAGTAGAGTGTCTGCCTCACATTCAAGAGGTCCCGAGTTCGAATCTCGGTCAGGGTGAGTTACCTAAAAGGTTTTTACGGGGTTTTCCCTTATCCAGAAAGACGAATATCGGGTAACTCTAAGCTCTATGGACCTCGGACTCATTTGAGCATCATTTCATCCATTCCATTCATCGTCCGATATGACTTAATGTTGGAGGACGTAAAATTACAAAAAGAAAAAGAAAAAAAAAAGTTACACGTGTGTCTTATTATTACACGTACAGAAGTTATGACCTATTGAAATGGTTCAGGTTTATATGGATCGCACTGTATTAACTAAGGCAAATGAAAACTTAGATATCGTTTTAGTCTGCAGGTTTATTTCAGTGGTCTACCTTTCTTACCAGAAAAAAGATACACTTAACTAATAATAATCATAATACATGTGCATGCTTCATTTAAATCATCAGATACAGCTGGAACACTCGACAACATTTATCCCTCAAATAATCATATACTTCGTTGTCAACATATTTATTATTTCCTTTATATTTAATGTCCAAATGAAGAATATTAAGCTTTAATAAAACTAATTGAGAAATTTGATACATTTCTTTCGATGGTCAAAGGCAAATATCTATTCTTTTTAATTTGTCCTACTGATTACTTCGAAATCACCTTAGTTTTTCTTAATTATGGAATAGTTATAAAATTCTTACTTGTTGGTTTATGTATTGTAGCGAGCTGCATTGCTTTTGGATCGCCCCTCTCCCAGGAATAATGAAAGGGTGACATTAGCAGATAGCAAATGCAATTTTAAGTAGTTTATTATTTTCTTTAAGTATATTAACTACATAAGGAAGCATGTCCTTTATTTGGTTCCAAATTCCTCATAATTATTCCAGTTTAATGTATTAACCATTTACCAAATTTAGTCGAACAGTTACACGTTGCACTTATTTCTTGCCCAATGTGTTTGCGAAGCATAATTTGGTATTAATACTCACCAAAACAGCATGACATATTGCATTTAGAATAGGCCGAAAAATTGGTTAGCACTGAACAGCGCCACTACCACCTCTGTCACCTTTGAGATGAAGACTATACTAGACCAGACTAAACTAGACTAGACTAGACGCTCTCGTCCCGGCCTTTAGCACACCATTCACTAGAACGACACGATCCCGAGGATCGCTCTGTTTCGCTGTCCGTAGCACTGGAGCAGTGCCCGAACCTTCAGTCCAATCAGGAACGAATCCAAAGTTGGGCAGTGATGACGTCATTTTAGCTGTTATTCTCCTGAATCATGGACATATCGGAGTTGATAATAATCCCCGTGGATATCCTCTGGGGCGGGGGTACGACCAGATGGCGCAGTCTCTAGCAAACGTTTTTTATAGTTGTAATATTTTTGTAGTCTGCCATATTTAACAAATTATTTTAGTTTTAGTTGTCCTCATTAAGAATTAAACTATAGTATTTTGCTGAAAATGCTCAAAGCAAGTTTAGAGTTGAACTAGGTGTAAGTTCATCTAATACAATAATAATTTCACTCGCCTCGGTAGCGTGGATGGTAGCATGTCTGCCTCACATTCAAGAGGTCCCAAGTTCGAATCTCGGTTAGGGTGTGTTACCTGGATAAAGTTCTTTCCGGGGTTTTTCCTTATCCTTATAGACAAATGTCGGGTAAATCTAAGCTCCATGGACTCCGGATCATTTGAGCATCACTTCACTCATTTAATTCATCGTCCGATATGACAACGTTGGAGGGCGTAAATTATAAAATATAATGATAATGATAATGATGATGATAATGATAATAATAATGATAAACAGGCGCTCTTTCTATTCTGCTTTTTTATTTTTTTTATTTTACAATTTACGTCCTCCAACCTTAAGTCATATCGGACGTTGAATGGAATGGGTGAAATGATGCTCATATCAGCCCAGGGTGCATAGAGCTAAGAGTTGCCCGACATGCGTCTTTCAGGATAAGGGAAAACCCCGGAAAAAACCTTATCCAGGCAACTCACCCCGACCGAGATTCCAACTCAGGACCTCTTGAACGTGAGGGAGACACACTACCACCACGCTACCGAGGCGGGCCTATTCTGCTTGGGCTTGACCTTGCCTATCAAATGTTATTTTCCCGTCTCCTATAAGGTGCCGTTGCCGAAGTTCTGCATTCCTAAGCATTCCTTCTGCATTCCTTTTATACTTGTATGGAGGCGAAAGATGAAGTTTGTATGTTTTTAAATGAAATAAACTACAGACCGCTTGACTCTCTCAAGGTTTGGATCCCAGGCGCATGCAAACTGAGATTTTTGGTGGACCACACGGTGCTGGAGCGGGTTTTCTCCAGGATCTCCGGTTTCATCCGCCAGCATTCCACCAATCGCTTCATTATCATCTTTCTTTTCATCTGTTTCGTCCTCATTGCGTTGATCTACTTACCTCAGTCTTATTCCAGGGATCGGGCTGATCGCATATACCTGACTTTCTGTCCCTCAGATATATATTTGTGACTCCGACGCCTGAAATGCCATAAAGGTAGAGGAATACAAAATATAACAAGTTCTGTGTCCTATACCAAGAGAAGAAGAAGCGAAGAATAAACTGTAGCTGAAGAGTTGGAAGGTCCAGCAGAACAGGACTATGTCAATTGATGGATATTAATCACTTCTTCTCAATAGCCATATATAGGCCAAGGTTTTAGATAACTAAGTCAGCTTGATAAAGTCTGAACAATGGAAAAGAGGACCTGGTGGAGCAGACAGCAAAGGTAGTAGAAAAAGAAACATATCACTACCATAAAGAATGTCATATTCGCAGTGTTTCCCTAGAGACGTTGATCATACATTTAGTCCAACTGCAGCAATAGCCAGGCAGAAAAGCAAGTCTCCCTACAAAGACGTTGAGAGTACATAACAAATTCACATACAGCTACTTTGATCATCATTTCATGCCAGTTAAAAGTACATCTATGCGTGCCAGGATTTAGCTCTAGTTGGAGGCTTACAGCTGATGGGATTCTAGGCTTTACCTTTCGGGAAAGTGGTGAAAAAGTAACCGTAATGGGGGTCCGACCAATATGCGGGTTTCGTTTGCTAATGAAAATCGCGCGCACATACAGGCGCTGGGGAGGGAGAAAGGTCCATGTGTAGCAAATTGATTTTACGATCAGCATCAGAAATTTTCTACTCAAACGAATTTGAAACAACACAAAGAAGACTGAACGTATAGGGGTACAGCTTGGAGTTACCTAGATGTGCATAATTTTAACTCTTTCATTTCGTATTTTGAAAACTTCATAGGGTATGTTTAGTTTTTGTTATGTAATGGCAGTGTTTTGTTTTCAAACAGCTATTTCCCCACTGCTTTCTATTATTTAATGAAAGGCTCAGAATTTTGACTTTTTTATTTCTACCAGTGATATTTTTACTGTAAAACAGTATTGCTGATGCACACACCACTGTCGATTATTAGTATATTCTATTACTAAATTACCTGATGCCTGGAGCACTGATAAATATAATACGTTCTTTTAACTGTTCTTAAAATGGTCCTTGCTTGTTTGACTAGTATATCGGTAAGAATTCAAAATTTTTGCCTCAAAAACCTAATGATCTCTTTTAATTACAAAATGGTAGGCTTTGTGTTCATATGAAGTTTAAAATAAATATATTTTATTTATTTACTTTATTTTATTTCTTTACACGTAGAGTCTGTTTAGTTAACTCATGTGCACGTCGGCCTCTGCCTCTGACGAACCCTTATAATCGTTTTACAAGACAGACCCTTCTTCTCGCAGTCCTTTCTGCAAGGTTGCCACCTTTCTCGATACGTCATGGGTATCGTACGAGGTTTCGTCTAAGTAAATTATCTTATGTCTATTACTGCAAAACTTCCTTAGTTTTGACATATATATCGTACTGCGAAACGTCCTTAGTTTTGACAAATATATATATATCGCCAAGCTAAAATTCTACTGTATTCCATAATAACCCTTATCTCATTCAAAGTGCGGTATTTGAAATCCAGCTCTTTTAGGAGACCACGCAAAGTGCAGTGCCCATAAGGAAAATCACAAGCTTCTTGCAAATGTGCAACCAATTCGTCTAAGGTAGGCGCTCTCCCTTTTGCATGAAATCTATAAATTTCTCGGCGAATTAAATCGAATGTGAAATTATCTACTTTAGAGAAACGTTTCCTTTTGTTTTCACACTTCATCGGCGTCTTTGGTATTCCTTTCGTCACAATATGTCTTACTGTATTTCTGTGAATACCCAGAATTTATCATCCGGTTCATTGCACCACCCCTTGCCAAGATTATATATTTATATGTGTTCAAAACAAGCGCTTGAATTTGCTTAGAAACAGTTTCCGTTGTAACTTTGTTTTTTGAGGCTTTTCCAGTAATATAACTCGACCCAGATACTCACACTATTGCCATCACTTTGATTATTTTCACTTGACTGAAAGTAATCTACTACTTCATCTGCATTTACCACTGCATTTCCCTCCCACGGTCTCCACATCGTAACACACAACGAATTTCTGCACGTAATGAAACAGATCAACTGGAAGTTGGAACTTTGGCAACTGAGACTCCACGTGGAGTAGACATGCGACTATAGTAGGGGAGATTGGAGTGTTTTGGGCCAGACCCAAATGGGCAAGATGGCGGCCGTGCGCAATCTATATATGTAAACGATTTATCCCCCTATTTAGTTTATTTTTTGCTGTATTTAGAGGCCTTTGAGACGTATTTAAAGTCTTTTTTGGTGTATCTGGGGTGCCTTAGTGCTTATTTACAGTATTTTTGGTATATTTAAGGGCTATTGGAGCGTATTTAGAGACTTTTTGTGTACTTTACAAGTATTGGAGATGTATTTAGAGCCTTTTGAGGCGTATTTAGACTCCTTTTTGGTTTTCCTAGGGGTTTTTGGGGCGTATTTAGAGAATTCTGCAGCGTATTTACTGGCTCTTCGGTGTACTTTAAAGGTTTTGGAAACGTATTTAGGGGCTTTTGGAACGTATTTATTGGCTTCTTGCTGTACTTAAAGGATTTTCAGGCGTGTTTAATGGCTTTAGCGACGTATTTACTGACTTTTTGCTGTATTTAGCAGCTTTCATCATGTATTGAGGTGCTTTGGGGGACATATTCGGTGGCTTTTTGAAGTATTTAGGGTCTTTTTGGAATGTATTTAGGCTCTTCTCGGCATGTATTTAGGGTCTTCTTAGTGTGTATTTTTTTAAACTTTTAGAGCTCCTTAGGATGTATTTAGGGGATTTTTGTAGGTATCTAGTGTCTTGGAGAGGGCATTTACTGTCTTTTGGTGTATCTAGGGGCTTTTGGGGCATATTTTATGGCTTTTTAATGTATTCAGAGGCCTTAGAGGGTGCATTTAGATACGTTTTCAACGTATTTAATATCATGAGGGGTGCATTAGTAACTTTATGGTATAATTTAGAGTTTCTTAGGAGGTATTTGGAGGCTTTTGGGACGTATGTACTGGCTTTGTTATGTATTTAGTTAACTTAGACTATCTTTGATTTGCTGTAGTTCATTACGTTTTTAATCATTCAAAACGGTTACTCCTCATTTGTAATCGGTACTTCAATCACTTTAAACTAAGCTAACCTATCCTAACTTTGCTATTCTCCAACACTTTAACCCAACCCAAGTCCTACTCTTATGCTTTACTATTTCACTCCATTACCTAACCAAACCTAGCAGTTCAACCTAACCGAATTCCTACTCTGGTGCTTTACTATTTCACCCATTATAAGGTAACCTAACCTAACCCAAGTCTTCCCCTTATGCCATACTATTTCACCCTATTATAAACTAAGCTAACCTAACCTAATACCTTAACCTAACCCAAGTCCTACACTTGTACTATACTACTTTACCCATTATAACCTAACCTAATCTATCCTAACTGTGCTATTCTCCAACACTTTAACCAAACCCAAGTCCTAATCTTAGGCTCCACTATTTCACCTCATTATAAGCTAACCTAACCTAATACTTTAACCTAAACCAAGTCTTATACTTGTGCTTTGCTATTTCATTCCGTTATAAGCAACCCTAACCTAACTTAACTGTGCTTTTGTGGTTAATTTGCTACATTGGTTACATTTTGTGATTACATCAGTTAATTGTTTACGTTGGTTCTGTGGTCTCATTGGTAGTTTGGTTACATTGGCTAATTGATCAGTTGTGGTTACCTAACATATCTTTGTGTTGCTTTTGAAGCATTGGTTTTTCACATTGTATTCTTTGCTTTCCACTCTATCCTCTTTTATGAAGCTTTTAACCTAACACTATGTGATACTCTAACCACTGAAACTGAAGTACCTGTAGATTAGTTTTATGTGGGACATTTTGTGAATTCTCTTATGATATCCCCCTCCCAAGCTTTTACTTGTGTTAGTATAAAGTAAATCGGGGTATAATTAGCTTGTAGTTCAATGGTAGACGCCTCTCCTCTTTTATCTGGGCTGGAGACCAGCACTAGAATATAATCCTAGTGGCAGAGTTAACGCCTTCCTCCATTGTTGTTATTTCTTCTTTCTTCTTCAGGCGTAGTGAGAATCATAGGATAGATGTCACTTTTGTAAATATTCATTCTGTAGCTTAGCTTACAGAGATAACCACTATCTTCTGATCTAAGTTGCCCCCTTTTGCAAACATTCTGCAATACTATAGTATCCGTACGCGTATGTTGATACTCCATCCTCAGCAATCATTCTCTTGTCGTCATGAGGAGATAGGGCTATTTTATTAGCTTCAACCGTTGAAACATTATGTTTCTGGGATAGGATTAGGTTCATAGGAGTTCTTAGAATCTTTTGGGTTTTAAGACAATCCACATAGCTATCGAAGTTGATGTATTGCTTGATTGCGCTACGCTTTATGCCTTTAATCTTCTTGATTACACTTCCATCCATGTCGAGAGCATACATATTGGGTCTCAGTCCTACAAAGCGATGAATAATTTTTCCACAGGCTTCATCTTTAAATTTTCCCAACACTTTCCTGTTATTTGTAGAATGACATATATGGTCGACAGGATAATCAGCTGTATCCAGATGTTCAAGAAAACGTAACTTATCTTGGTATATATCCTTTGTAGTCACTCTATGGATGAAAGAGTCTGTATCCATGTACATGAGTTTTAGATTTTCAATCCCGTAATACGGCAATAACACGTCATAATGATATCGATACATCAAAGTTTTTGAGATATCCAGCACACACATCCCAATGTATATAGGTTTGTTGAACATTATCTCACGCGAAGCCATGTGTACTGCAACCAGATTAGGTCCATATATCGTTCGATCAATGAACGTAGGCTTAGCAACCAGCTTTTCCAATGTCTTCCAATCGGTAACAAGTCGTATATTCATTCGGTTTCTTATATTCTCCATAGTTTTTCCGAACATGGCATTGTTAAAAAGTTTGTACAGATCCTTCTCGAAATCATTTCTAGATCCTTGTCGTAGTCCGTTATTGAATTCGACATAAGGCTTTAACCAGCACGATTGTTGAAATTGTAGCACACGATGGATTTTTATCAGTTTTAACCCATGATCAAGGGCTTGCTTCAAGGTCATGTAGTGCACCACATACCTAGTTCGTGATCCAAGGTGTGGAATTAGCTTCTTTGTAGAAGAATCCTTAGGCTTGATACACTCAGGCAGGAATGGTAGGTCATTATGCAGCTCATGAAGTTCTGTAGGATATTCAAGGTCCACTTCTAAAATATAGCCGAGAGGGTCATCTTCTCGTAGTGTTTCTAGGATAATATCTGCAGGAGAAACCCACCCAAAACCCCCATAAGGAAGGGCGTGGCACATTGCCCAGCCATACTGGTTATTTGCATCTTCGTACGTAATATATTGAGAGGGCTTACTTGAGTCATATTCCTTCATGTAGATGTTATTAGCCTTTGCATACCGATGAGAAACTTGACATAATCCTCCTCTTATACCTGATTCAACCATGAGTAGCTGATCGTAATCCTGTAGCAGTTCTAGTTCAATTCCGGTATACAGCAGCATTGCATCCCACGTAAGTCCAGGAGATGTAAAATAATGTGCAGGATCAACTTTATGCGTTTTTAGGGTCTGGTCTCTGAATGTCTCAAACACATCAGTTAATAGAAGAACATCCGAAGTTAGATAGAGATCGCTATACTCTCCTAGTGTTTTAATGTTGAACTGTCTCCATACACTTTTCGCGTGTTGATACCCTCCATCACTAATTTCTTCTTTGTTCAGCTTGTTGTAGAATTTCTCCTTCGGAGGAAGTTCTGTTTCATTTAAAACATCCCACGATGTAACGTAATCGTAGGGGAAAACACCCTTACGTGTCATCAATTTGAATTGCTCTGCTCCAAAGTGCTTTATGGTTTCAGGATATGATGTTAGATTTTTAGCTAGTTTATCCAAGCTGGTACTAAGGAAGCGATAGGTATCCACAAAGCGAAGTTTAATATTTCCAACATACTTGGAAAATGATATATAACTTTCCTCAGAGCTAGGAATAACTTCTACTCTATCGCTAGTACAACCTAATTCCTTAACAATGAAATGGGAGTCATATCCACTCAGGTTATGTATGAAGACAGGAATATAATTAGGCGTTTTACAGGTTAGATTACACTGATTATGTAAACTTCCTCGATATTCACCTGTCACGTGATCATGATCCCGTACTTTCCAGTTATCGTCGGTAAATTCTTTACCACATAAGTAGCATTCTGTAGAAGATTCGAATGAATTTTGCTGCTCATCTGTTAGAGTTAATGGAGCACCAGTTTTGTATACAGAATTAATCTTCTTTGCGATAGAACTTACATACTCCATAAACTTCGGTGCAGCATCATAACCACGATATACATAGGGTTCTGTAGGAAGATCAGTCTGTAAACCTTCAATTGTAGCTGAGGATTTGACATAAACACAGAAACTCATAGGAATATGCTTCTGATATGGAACTGTATAAGACGTTTCGGGATTAGAAGAGCACCCCTGATAAGGGGTAAGAATGCTTTCAAAGTCAGCATAGATGACATAAGGTAATTTCAGCATCCTTTCATAATTCTTGAATCTAACAGTAGATTTCTCCTTCGTTGGCATAACAATCTTAGCAACTCCGTGTTGGCCACATATTCTTCTATGTTCATTTAACCTCTCAATTCCTCCATTTCGATCATCAAAGTGCGTAAAACACCGTTTGCAGATGTAGATCTTTCCCTGACGTACAGTTTTTTGTTGATGAATAAGTCTCTCGAAATTCTTTATATAAACGTAATGATGACGTCCAGCTGCATCACTTAATAGAAGCAGGTCACGATGGTCGGACAGTTCTTCATCGACAACCTTCATAGGAAACACTTGATTTTTCTCATCCAGTCCGAAGACATTTATAGAGATGTTATTTCGTCGTTCAAATTTCGGGATATCACACAAACTCGTAGGAAATGAGACACAGGTAAAGTCATATCTCTCTTGAAGATCCTTATACTTGTTAACACGTTGAGGTTTATTTTGAACGAACTTGGCAAGTACTGCATACATAAAACATTTTTCATCTTCATAATTCTGTGGATTTATACAGGCTTTTCTCGCTTCTAAAGATGGATGTAGTGGGATGTAACTGCTTCCTCTTAGTCCATTATTCTTGTTGATTCTAACTCGAACCCCGTCAACAGCTAATAAAGCCCAGTTGCTTCCTTTAAGTTGACTTTCCTCCATTTCAGTACAAAGTTTCTTAAATTTCCTTTCCAAGATGGCGTCCAAGTCACTTTCTAAAAATATTGCTTGATTTTGCGTTTTGAAGGCTTTATCAGTAGTATCTCCAACAGCATTTACAAACTGACATTCAGTAATGATGTTACATTTAATACTTTTGTGAATCCTTAGCTCCTTCTGAATGGCTTGAATTATCCGCTGTTTTGATTCTTGGAGATACGTTGACAGATCTTGGCGTGTACTGCACTGTATGAAATATGATTTCAGCCGATCTTGAAAAGCTGTCTCGTATTCAATGACATCATCTTCATCAGGATCCATTAACAGCAGTTTATGTTTAGTAGGTTCAATCTTGATTTTCTTGGCAGTAATTCTACCACAACGTTCTTGATGTGCATCTCTGCGATGTTCAGTACCATAAACCTCTCTGCAATGCTTACATTCGTAATATTGACCGCAAGCCAGTTCATGTCTCTTTTTGTGGTAGTTCCTCAGGAAACACTTTCCACATTTGCTACACTTGTATTCCGGTATATCATTTAAAAGAGATTCCATCACTTTAGTGTTCCACATCGTAGCACTAAGTAGTTTAATTCTTGGCTGAATATGTCGCTCAGTAACTGTTTGATACACTTTTCACTTCTTTTCTACACTTTGATAACGTATCAACACTTCGTTATACTCGGATTTAACTGCAGTAGTGAATCCACTAAGCTAGAAACACACTACCGCAATGACAACTAATCTCGATTAAGCTCCACTTATACAATTATGGCGAACCTAAAAGAAAACTTCATCATCCCCACCACCAGGGTTCGAAGACGGCGCTACTATAGGAGAAAAAATGAATTAAAAATTCACGAGTAATACCTCTACCATTATTATAATTATATAGGACCATCATGATCAAAATCAGCATCATAGTCATCATATCAAATTCATTTACCATAACTGTATGATTAAAACAAAGAGAAATAAAGAAAAAAAGAAAATATTTCAGCCTCCATTGCTCCCAGGCAACACCTACCACTCCTACCACCCCTACCACCCCTTAAAGATTCTCTCCCACCTCCAAACGTTTAAGCAAACCGGTTTCGTTATACTTCATCGCCCAAACCCAGGTATACGGAGGACCGCTGACGTCACGAACAATTGGAGACAGAATGTCTGGCTTTCTGCGACAGGTTTCAACATGCATTATGTACGCATGAGTATACATAAAAGCTCCGAAACAGCCAATATTGCAAGCATCAGGATAGAAGCATTCTAGTAAAAGTCAAACAAACCAACCCTCTTCAATGTTTAAGGATGTTTTATTCACAGATATTCAGAAATTGCTCATTTAATATTATGTAATCTGTAAATTGCTATTTTTATAAGTTACACAGTAAACAGTAATGCACATCATTTACAACTCATTAGCTAATTCAGCTTCTAAGATGTTCCTTTATCCCATTTTTCTTCTTAACCGCTTCCATCCGTCCCCTCTTATGCAAGTTTTGCTCATCTTTCTAAGTTGGAGCAAGCAGTTATATTTAATTAAGCATGTTAGGATAACCTTAAGAGAAATTATTGTATTCTGTGGGTTTCAGAGAGGCCAAATATTTAAGATTTTTAGTCAATTTCAACAAATTTATGCATTAAAGATATGTATTGACTGATATTTCTAATATGGGAAACGTTTTAGCTTGATGACAAGCCTAAAATATGTATATTTCGAGGGTTATTTAAAATATCCCACAGAGATTCGAACCAAGGTCCTATCTGCGTAAATTACCATTTTAACAACTATTCTGGTCTAATTTATTGTATTTATACTTCATTTCATAATTCTAGACCCACTGCTTACAGATATCTTAAAATAAACCGATTCAGGACTCGAACCAAGCACACCAGGTGTACGGCATAAAGCTAGTGGACGCTCCTTAACAGTATGAAATGATTAAAGTTTATTTGAATTTTCTATCGCAAATAGTTTCCAGGTTATAAGAATAATAAAAGTATTGATATGTGCGAGAGTCGATTCCAGGACCATTGTTAAGGTTAAAGCTACCCTTTAGGATACGATGCTTTATTATAGATTCATTAGGGTTTATTACATTTCGATTTATTGAAGGATTCAGGAGATATAGACTAAAATCTAGTGGAGAAAAAGTACCGAGCTTTCAGGGTGGTGGGGGAAGGCTGTGACGTCATTTATAGCACGTGTCACGGGTCGGGCGGTATTTTGTAAGGAAAAAGGAGTGTGATAATTAGATTGCATTGTAATCCAATTAGCGAAATGTCTTTGAGAGATTTTAACATGTTGAGTCCATTCTGTGACGTCATTAAGGCGCGTGTCATTGAGGGGTGTGTCTATGAGGTTCGTTTTGGTCGCGTGCCATTTAGGGTGTGGCTGTGACGTCACTTATGGTGCATGTGAGACGGCCATGGCTATAACATCATTTAGAGTTGGCGCGTGGCATAGGGGTGTGGCTATGATGTTATTATAAGTTGGCGCGTGCCGCATGGGTATGTCTATCACCTCACTGATCTTAAAGCAGCACTTTAAAGTTTATTTCATCAATCTGGGCCCATTGGTTACGGAGATATACAGATTTACCGATTCAGGAATCGAACCAAGGACACCGGGTGTACGGTATAAAGTAAGTAGACGCTTCCTAACAATATAAAATTAATAAAGCTTGTCCGAAGTCGCTATCATAATTAATTTAGGAGTTACTCAGATTTACCGATTCAGGACTCGAACCGAGGACAACCAGTATATGAGAGAACGTCTGTAGATGCTCCTTAACGATATAAAAGTAATAAAGTTTATCCGAGGTCGCTATCGTTACTAGTTTCGGAGTTATTAGAATAATAAATGTACTGATTTGCACGGGATTCGAATCAGGACCTACGATAAACTTCAATGGGGTCTTAAAAGATGCGCGCTATTATTAGAAATTACTTAGCGTTTATTGCACCGCGATATCTTTATTGGTTCAGGAGATATAGGCGAAAACGTGGAGTAGCATTATTATGTTCCTTCCAGATCAATTTGCATAATGACCTTCCCTCTGGATCAGTCAGGGGGAGGGGGAAGAGGGAACATAATAATGCTACTCCACGTTTTCGCCTATATCTCCTGAACCAATAAAGATATCGCGGTGCAATAAACGCTAAGTAATTTCTAATAATAGCGCGCATCTTTTAAGACCCCATTGAAGTTTATCGTAGGTCCTGATTCGAATCCCGTGCAAATCAGTACATTTATTATTCTAATAACTCCGAAACTAGTAACGATAGCGACCTCGGATAAACTTTATTACTTTTATATCGTTAAGGAGCATCTACAGACGTTCTCTCATATACTGGTTGTCCTCGGTTCGAGTCCTGAATCGGTAAATCTGAGTAACTCCTAAATTAATTATGATAGCGACTTCGGACAAGCTTTATTAATTTTATATTGTTAGGAAGCGTCTACTTACTTTATACCGTACACCCGGTGTCCTTGGTTCGATTCCTGAATCGGTAAATCTGTATATCTCCGTAACCAATGGGCCCAGATTGATGAAATAAACTTTAAAGTGCTGCTTTAAGATCAGTGAGGTGATAGACATACCCATGCGGCACGCGCCAACTTATAATAACATCATAGCCACACCCCTATGCCACGCGCCAACTCTAAATGATGTTATAGCCATGGCCGTCTCACATGCACCATAAGTGACGTCACAGCCACACCCTAAATGGCACGCGACCAAAACGAACCTCATAGACACACCCCTCAATGACACGCGCCTTAATGACGTCACAGAATGGACTCAACATGTTAAAATCTCTCAAAGACATTTCGCTAATTGGATTACAATGCAATCTAATTATCACACTCCTTTTTCCTTACAAAATACCGCCCGACCCGTGACACGTGCTATAAATGACGTCACAGCCTTCCCCCACCACCCTGAAAGCTCGGTACTTTTTCTCCACTAGATTTTAGTCTATATCTCCTGAATCCTTCAATAAATCGAAATGTAATAAACCCTAATGAATCTATAATAAAGCATCGTATCCTAAAGGGTAGCTTTAACCTTAACAATGGTCCTGGAATCGACTCTCGCACATATCAATACTTTTATTATTCTTATAACCTGGAAACTATTTGCGATAGAAAATTCAAATAAACTTTAATCATTTCATACTGTTAAGGAGCGTCCACTAGCTTTATGCCGTACACCTGGTGTGCTTGGTTCGAGTCCTGAATCGGTTTATTTTAAGATATCTGTAAGCAGTGGGTCTAGAATTATGAAATGAAGTATAAATACAATAAATTAGACCAGAATAGTTGTTAAAATGGTAATTTACGCAGATAGGACCTTGGTTCGAATCTCTGTGGGATATTTTAAATAACCCTCGAAATATACATATTTTAGGCTTGTCATCAAGCTAAAACGTTTCCCATATTAGAAATATCAGTCAATACATATCTTTAATGCATAAATTTGTTGAAATTGACTAAAAATCTTAAATATTTGGCCTCTCTGAAACCCACAGAATACAATAATTTCTCTTAAGGTTATCCTAACATGCTTAATTAAATATAACTGCTTGCTCCAACTTAGAAAGATGAGCAAAACTTGCATAAGAGGGGACGGATGGAAGCGGTTAAGAAGAAAAATGGGATAAAGGAACATCTTAGAAGCTGAATTAGCTAATGAGTTGTAAATGATGTGCATTACTGTTTACTGTGTAACTTATAAAAATAGCAATTTACAGATTACATAATATTAAATGAGCAATTTCTGAATATCTGTGAATAAAACATCCTTAAACATTGAAGAGGGTTGGTTTGTTTGACTTTTACTAGAATGCTTCTATCCTGATGCTTGCAATATTGGCTGTTTCGGAGCTTTTATGTATACTCATGCGTACATAATGCATGTTGAAACCTGTCGCAGAAAGCCAGACATTCTGTCTCCAATTGTTCGTGACGTCAGCGGTCCTCCGTATACCTGGGTTTGGGCGATGAAGTATAACGAAACCGGTTTGCTTAAACGTTTGGAGGTGGGAGAGAATCTTTAAGGGGTGGTAGGGGTGGTAGGAGTGGTAGGTGTTGCCTGGGAGCAATGGAGGCTGAAATATTTTCTTTTTTTCTTTATTTCTCTTTGTTTTAATCATACAGTTATGGTAAATGAATTTGATATGATGACTATGATGCTGATTTTGATCATGATGGTCCTATATAATTATAATAATGGTAGAGGTATTACTCGTGAATTTTTAATTCATTTTTTCTCCTATAGTAGCGCCGTCTTCGAACCCTGGTGGTGGGGATGATGAAGTTTTCTTTTAGGTTCGCCATAATTGTATAAGTGGAGCTTAATCGAGATTAGTTGTCATTGCGGTAGTGTGTTTCTAGCTTAGTGGATTAACTACTGCAGTTAAATCCGAGTATAACGAAGTGTTGATACGTTATCAAAGTGTAGAAAAGAAGTGAAAAGTGTATCAAACAGTTACTGAGCGACATATTCAGCCAAGAATTAAACTACTTAGTGCTACGATGTGGAACACTAAAGTGATGGAATCTCTTTTAAATGATATACCGGAATACAAGTGTAGCAAATGTGGAAAGTGTTTCCTGAGGAACTACCACAAAAAGAGACATGAACTGGCTTGCGGTCAATATTACGAATGTAAGCATTGCAGAGAGGTTTATGGTACTGAACATCGCAGAGATGCACATCAAGAACGTTGTGGTAGAATTACTGCCAAGAAAATCAAGATTGAACCTACTAAACATAAACTGCTGTTAATGGTTCCTGATGAAGATGATGTCATTGAATACGAGACAGCTTTTCAAGATCGGCTGAAATCATATTTCATACAGTGCAGTACACGCCAAGATCTGTCAACGTATCTCCAAGAATCAAAACAGCGGATAATTCAAGCCATTCAGAAGGAGCTAAGGATTCACAAAAGTATTAAATGTAACATCATTACTGAATGTCAGTTTGTAAATGCTGTTGGAGATACTACTGATAAAGCCTTCAAAACGCAAAATCAAGCAATATTTTTAGAAAGTCACTTGGACGCCATCTTGGAAAGGAAATTTAAGAAACTTTGTACTGAAATGGAGGAAAGTCAACTTAAAGGAAGCAACTGGGCTTTATTAGCTGTTGACGGGGTTCGAGTTAGAATCAACAAGAATAATGGACTAAGAGGAAGCAGTTACATCCCACTACATCCATCTTTAGAAGCGAGAAAAGCCTGTATAAATCCACAGAATTATGAAGATGAAAAATGTTTTATGTATGCAGTACTTGCCAAGTTCGTTCAAAATAAACCTCAACGTGTTAACAAGTATAAGGATCTTCAAGAGAGATATGACTTTACCTGTGTCTCATTTCCTACGAGTTTGTGTGATATCCCGAAATTTGAACGACGAAATAACATCTCTATAAATGTCTTCGGACTGGATGAGAAAAATCAAGTGTTTCCTATGAAGGTTGTCGATGAAGAACTGTCCGACCATCGTGACCTGCTTCTATTAAGTGATGCAGCTGGACGTCATCATTACGTTTATATAAAGAATTTCGAGAGACTTATTCATCAACAAAAAACTGTACGTCAGGGAAAGATCTACATCTGCAAACGGTGTTTTACGCACTTTGATGATCGAAATGGAGGAATTGAGAGGTTAAATGAACATAGAAGAATATGTGGCCAACACGGAGTTGCTAAGATTGTTATGCCAACGAAGGAGAAATCTACTGTTAGATTCAAGAATTATGAAAGGATGCTGAAATTACCTTATGTCATCTATGCTGACTTTGAAAGCATTCTTACCCCTTATCAGGGGTGCTCTTCTAATCCCGAAACGTCTTATACAGTTCCATATCAGAAGCATATTCCTATGAGTTTCTGTGTTTATGTCAAATCCTCAGCTACAATTGAAGGTTTACAGACTGATCTTCCTACAGAACCCTATGTATATCGTGGTTATGATGCTGCACCGAAGTTTATGGAGTATGTAAGTTCTATCGCAAAGAAGATTAATTCTGTATACAAAACTGGTGCTCCATTAACTCTAACAGATGAGCAGCAAAATTCATTCGAATCTTCTACAGAATGCTACTTATGTGGTAAAGAATTTACCGACGATAACTGGAAAGTACGGGATCATGATCACGTGACAGGTGAATATCGAGGAAGTTTACATAATCAGTGTAATCTAACCTGTAAAACGCCTAATTATATTCCTGTCTTCATACATAACCTGAGTGGATATGACTCCCATTTCATTGTTAAGGAATTAGGTTGTACTAGCGATAGAGTAGAAGTTATTCCTAGCTCTGAGGAAAGTTATATATCATTTTCCAAGTATGTTGGAAATATTAAACTTCGCTTTGTGGATACCTATCGCTTCCTTAGTACCAGCTTGGATAAACTAGCTAAAAATCTAACATCATATCCTGAAACCATAAAGCACTTTGGAGCAGAGCAATTCAAATTGATGACACGTAAGGGTGTTTTCCCCTACGATTACGTTACATCGTGGGATGTTTTAAATGAAACAGAACTTCCTCCGAAGGAGAAATTCTACAACAAGCTGAACAAAGAAGAAATTAGTGATGGAGGGTATCAACACGCGAAAAGTGTATGGAGACAGTTCAACATTAAAACACTAGGAGAGTATAGCGATCTCTATCTAACTTCGGATGTTCTTCTATTAACTGATGTGTTTGAGACATTCAGAGACCAGACCCTAAAAACGCATAAAGTTGATCCTGCACATTATTTTACATCTCCTGGACTTACGTGGGATGCAATGCTGCTGTATACCGGAATTGAACTAGAACTGCTACAGGATTACGATCAGCTACTCATGGTTGAATCAGGTATAAGAGGAGGATTATGTCAAGTTTCTCATCGGTATGCAAAGGCTAATAACATCTACATGAAGGAATATGACTCAAGTAAGCCCTCTCAATATATTACGTACGAAGATGCAAATAACCAGTATGGCTGGGCAATGTGCCACGCCCTTCCTTATGGGGGTTTTGGGTGGGTTTCTCCTGCAGATATTATCCTAGAAACACTACGAGAAGATGACCCTCTCGGCTATATTTTAGAAGTGGACCTTGAATATCCTACAGAACTTCATGAGCTGCATAATGACCTACCATTCCTGCCTGAGTGTATCAAGCCTAAGGATTCTTCTACAAAGAAGCTAATTCCACACCTTGGATCACGAACTAGGTATGTGGTGCACTACATGACCTTGAAGCAAGCCCTTGATCATGGGTTAAAACTGATAAAAATCCATCGTGTGCTACAATTTCAACAATCGTGCTGGTTAAAGCCTTATGTCGAATTCAATAACGGACTACGACAAGGATCTAGAAATGATTTCGAGAAGGATCTGTACAAACTTTTTAACAATGCCATGTTCGGAAAAACTATGGAGAATATAAGAAACCGAATGAATATACGACTTGTTACCGATTGGAAGACATTGGAAAAGCTGGTTGCTAAGCCTACGTTCATTGATCGAACGATATATGGACCTAATCTGGTTGCAGTACACATGGCTTCGCGTGAGATAATGTTCAACAAACCTATATACATTGGGATGTGTGTGCTGGATATCTCAAAAACTTTGATGTATCGATATCATTATGACGTGTTATTGCCGTATTACGGGATTGAAAATCTAAAACTCATGTACATGGATACAGACTCTTTCATCCATAGAGTGACTACAAAGGATATATACCAAGATAAGTTACGTTTTCTTGAACATCTGGATACAGCTGATTATCCTGTCGACCATATATGTCATTCTACAAATAACAGGAAAGTGTTGGGAAAATTTAAAGATGAAGCCTGTGGAAAAATTATTCATCGCTTTGTAGGACTGAGACCCAAGATGTATGCTCTCGACATGGATGGAAGTGTAATCAAGAAGATTAAAGGCATAAAGCGTAGCGCAATCAAGCAATACATCAACTTCGATAGCTATGTGGATTGTCTTAAAACCCAAAAGATTCTAAGAACTCCTATGAACCTAATCCTATCCCAGAAACATAATGTTTCAACGGTTGAAGCTAATAAAATAGCCCTATCTCCTCATGACGACAAGAGAATGATTGCTGAGGATGGAGTATCAACATACGCGTACGGATACTATAGTATTGCAGAATGTTTGCAAAAGGGGGCAACTTAGATCAGAAGATAGTGGTTATCTCTGTAAGCTAAGCTACAGAATGAATATTTACAAAAGTGACATCTATCCTATGATTCTCACTACGCCTGAAGAAGAAAGAAGAAATAACAACAATGGAGGAAGGCGTTAACTCTGCCACTAGGATTATATTCTAGTGCTGGTCTCCAGCCCAGATAAAAGAGGAGAGGCGTCTACCATTGAACTACAAGCTAATTATACCCCGATTTACTTTATACTAACACAAGTAAAAGCTTGGGAGGGGGATATCATAAGAGAATTCACAAAATGTCCCACATAAAACTAATCTACAGGTACTTCAGTTTCAGTGGTTAGAGTATCACATAGTGTTAGGTTAAAAGCTTCATAAAAGAGGATAGAGTGGAAAGCAAAGAATACAATGTGAAAAACCAATGCTTCAAAAGCAACACAAAGATATGTTAGGTAACCACACCTGATCAATTAGCCAATGTAACCAAACTACCAATGAGACCACAGAACCAACGTAAACAATTAACTGATGTAATCACAAAATGTAACCAATGTAGCAAATTAACCACAAAAGCACAGTTAAGTTAGGTTAGGGTTGCTTATAACGGAATGAAATAGCAAAGCACAAGTATAAGACTTGGTTTAGGTTAAAGTATTAGGTTAGGTTAGCTTATAATGAGGTGAAATAGTGGAGCCTAAGATTAGGACTTGGGTTTGGTTAAAGTGTTGGAGAATAGCACAGTTAGGATAGATTAGGTTAGGTTATAATGGGTAAAGTAGTATAGTACAAGTGTAGGACTTGGGTTAGGTTAAGGTATTAGGTTAGGTTAGCTTAGTTTATAATAGGGTGAAATAGTATGGCATAAGGGGAAGACTTGGGTTAGGTTAGGTTACCTTATAATGGGTGAAATAGTAAAGCACCAGAGTAGGAATTCGGTTAGGTTGAACTGCTAGGTTTGGTTAGGTAATGGAGTGAAATAGTAAAGCATAAGAGTAGGACTTGGGTTGGGTTAAAGTGTTGGAGAATAGCAAAGTTAGGATAGGTTAGCTTAGTTTAAAGTGATTGAAGTACCGATTACAAATGAGGAGTAACCGTTTTGAATGATTAAAAACGTAATGAACTACAGCAAATCAAAGATAGTCTAAGTTAACTAAATACATAACAAAGCCAGTACATACGTCCCAAAAGCCTCCAAATACCTCCTAAGAAACTCTAAATTATACCATAAAGTTACTAATGCACCCCTCATGATATTAAATACGTTGAAAACGTATCTAAATGCACCCTCTAAGGCCTCTGAATACATTAAAAAGCCATAAAATATGCCCCAAAAGCCCCTAGATACACCAAAAGACAGTAAATGCCCTCTCCAAGACACTAGATACCTACAAAAATCCCCTAAATACATCCTAAGGAGCTCTAAAAGTTTAAAAAAATACACACTAAGAAGACCCTAAATACATGCCGAGAAGAGCCTAAATACATTCCAAAAAGACCCTAAATACTTCAAAAAGCCACCGAATATGTCCCCCAAAGCACCTCAATACATGATGAAAGCTGCTAAATACAGCAAAAAGTCAGTAAATACGTCGCTAAAGCCATTAAACACGCCTGAAAATCCTTTAAGTACAGCAAGAAGCCAATAAATACGTTCCAAAAGCCCCTAAATACGTTTCCAAAACCTTTAAAGTACACCGAAGAGCCAGTAAATACGCTGCAGAATTCTCTAAATACGCCCCAAAAACCCCTAGGAAAACCAAAAAGGAGTCTAAATACGCCTCAAAAGGCTCTAAATACATCTCCAATACTTGTAAAGTACACAAAAAGTCTCTAAATACGCTCCAATAGCCCTTAAATATACCAAAAATACTGTAAATAAGCACTAAGGCACCCCAGATACACCAAAAAAGACTTTAAATACGTCTCAAAGGCCTCTAAATACAGCAAAAAATAAACTAAATAGGGGGATAAATCGTTTACATATATAGATTGCGCACGGCCGCCATCTTGCCCATTTGGGTCTGGCCCAAAACACTCCAATCTCCCCTACTGACTATCACTTCGAGAAAATCAGGATTGCTATTGGTCCTCAACGATAGTGTTCCATTTCTGAAGTGTGGAGATAGATTTATGACGGTCATTAGTGGGCGGAAGGGTGAGTTTCCTTTGAGGGGCAAACTGCATTCACGTTCACTAGACAGACTCTATACCACATTTAAATTTAAAAAAAAAATAGAATTATTTATTTAAAGACTAATTGCAAAACGCTTTTGAGTAAATTAAAAGTGTTTACATAACATTTATATTTTCTGCATTAAGTATGGAACGAAATACATTAGGACATTCACTATGGACATACACTTTTTATTAGGGATGGGTCCTCAATACCCGCGAGACTTGCATGGTATCGACATCGAACGATACTTGGAATTCTTCATATGTAGTTCCCCAAATAGTCGTGCTATTCCTGGTACTCTTCCCGAAAGCGTGCATTTACACCCACTTCCCTGGGCTGCCTTTCCACTTTACTCTGGAGCAAATACCTATTTCAAATACTCTTTGGTGATTACGATAGGAGGACCTTAAAACCTAAATGATTAAAGCGATCAATGGTTAAAGTTAACATAGTTCTTGCTATGCGCATCTTTGGGGGGGAAAGGAAAAAGAAAAGTACAAATTTCCACTCTAAATTCAAATATAAGAGTATCACAAAAAGTAATTATTCTAACACAAAATTGCGAATTTAAATTTTACATCTCAGTGGAAGCACGATCGGTTGTTGGAACCCGTTGGGTTCCGAATTTTTCTGGACAATTTTTTAAAGAAGATAAAGTACTGTTAGGCATGTGACACCTTCCAGTATAATCATCGGAAGTGCAACCAGAATCTTCTTAAAGTTTTGCTCTTTTCGCCTCAGAACATTCTAGAATGAGTTGTGCAAACTTTTAGCGTCTATACAAGCAAGTTGGCTCGCGAATCAGCCAGTTTAGTAAACTGAGTATGTTTCTAGTGTGATTAAAGTTCTCTGAGCTAGTTTGTGTTACATTTGAAGAAAAGGTTGTTTAAAGTTCAGTTTATTTCGCTCTTATGCCAGAAGAAAGTAAAGTTGCTTGGAAAATCTATCCAGATCACATAAATGAAGTGTGAGTGACTCAAAGAAGTGAGAGCCAGAAATCTTAGGTCTGCAAGTCTGTAAAGATATATTAAATGACCCGTCAATAGCTCAATACCCTATGTGAACCTATTCAGCCTGATGCTAGAATGTTCTCTCTGTGTTATAGAGGTAGCATGTCCACCTCTCATTCCAGAGATCCGGCTTCAAATATTGGCCAGGGTGAATTATCTGATAATGTTTTTCTGGAGCTTTTCCTTATCTTGAAAGATGGATCCTCTGTGGACCCCGGGCTCGTTTGAGCATCATTTCGCTGATTTCATTCATTGTTCGGTATTACTTATGTTGGAGGACTTTAAAATAAATAATAAACCCATCTTGGATTTCAGAGCTTGAGATTAGAAAATATTCCCCATCTTTGCCAATGGAAATGCAGAAATCGAATACCACTCAGTAATTTGTGCTTTCTAAGTTTATAAATAATTTTGAAACTCCAGTTCACACAGTTTAACTGAATCTTGGAAATATATACCTTTTAAAGATATCTTGAAATTCACGATGTTGCTCATGTATTGATTTAGTACACAGCTTTGTGAGTAAACAATCTTAGTCATTTATTTAGGACTTCGTACCGCCAATCAAAGTTGTCTGAACTTATATATATATATATATATATATATATATAAACTAATTTGGATTAGTTAATTATTTATTCTGCAAGTGAGCGTGAAGTTTAAACACATCTCAGATACAATTAAGTTAATCAATTTAAAACTTTCTGATAAACAATATTTTTGTCTTTTTTGTGGTGTGTAAATATATAAAGATGATGGTTTTCCGATGTGCGAACACCGTCCATGAGAGAAACAGGTAAAGTCCAAGTGTTGTTTTACTTTTAACCATTTAGCCAACAGAATTCCTTCTTTTACTTATACTTTTTAAGTTTTAGGTTGTTCGGGCGATAATAGCCCCAGCAGCTGTGCGCTCCAATTTCATATTACCTACCTACCTCCAAGTTGATTCCGCAAGCTTCCAACGACTGCTCTTGCGATCTATTTATGGTCATCGCAAAGGTCAAACGCCCGAGAAATTGTAGACGCTTAAAATCAAAAGGTAAATCCATCGGCATCATCGAAATCACAAAGGAATTCAATTAATTTTGTGTGAATTAAATTTACATTCACGAATTCACAAACACAAATTATAAAGAAGTGTCCAAGGGTTCACCAGTATTTGACAACAATTGTCTGTGATCAAATATTTGTATTGTTATAGTGCTTTCAGAAATTAAATTTGTGTCTAATCTTCGAAAGGTGTATCATCTACGTAAAAAATGCAGTAATAGCAAACGATATACGTTATTTAACAGAATATGATAAGTGAAACAGCTTTGAAGACTTTGGCAAGGAGTGAAATATCTTTCTACTTGTAATTCTTTTGTTTGTCGAAAATAAAAGAAGGTGTATGTGTTCCTTGAAAGTTCGCGTGTGTACTTCTATATTTCGTTAATATACCGGTCCATTATGACTTCAGGTTTTTTCTTACCTTTTAAACCTTCCTTGGACTTATACAAGTACTTCAAAACCAAAATTAGGCAAATCGGTTCTACCGTTCTCGTGTGAAATTAATATATGTCATTTCATATACTTCTTAACATTCCATGTCTTCAATTATTGTTGCGAACCTGTATCTAGATCGCGTGGCTTGTTTACACAAAAGAAACTGATAGGAGGGCAGTGTGAAAACCAAGAGCCCACGGACAAAGATAACAGGCAGTTAAGGGTCTGCCGAGGCAAACAAACTGAGATAATTGGAAATTTCTGGACTGCTGGAGATTGTTCGTGTTCTGGTTTAGTTTAGAACAATCTAGAATTATCGATGCAGGTAAGAAGAATGACTATTAATTATGTTTTCTTTTAAGTAAATTGAAAGAAACATATATTTAAGAAAAAATTGTAAATAATAAGAACATGAGTTACAATAAAGCATGGTTTTATGTATTGGTCTGCAGCTGCATTTACCGGAATAGGTTACTAATGCCTTCATATATGAAGTAGCGATTCATATAACTTTAATTAGGCGGCTTTTAAAAATGCTATCAACTTACTGGCTTAAGTTCAATAGTTTAGCCCCCTTTTTGTTTGACAGTCGTGGCTTTCTGCATTTATTTTTCTTGGCATATATGAAGTAAAAAACGTAGTTTTCATGGGTTGTTTTGCTGACAGAAACTGATGACATGAAAGTGATCCCATTTAGCTGTAGGTGTGCCTTCACTTCCCTGTCAAATAGAATAATACGTGTTGTGAGAAACGTTTGTTGACAAACTGTGGACACAGTGGCACAGAGCAACAAAATAATCTCATGAATAAAACATATGTGCGCTAGTGCAGCAATTTCGCGGAAATTTCATCACACTCAGATGCAACCGAAAACAGATTGGGGTCAAGATGTTGACGCCTAGCACGAGAACAACTTCTGAAGAGCAGTTCATTCAGAAATGAAGTAGCAAGAAAGTCAGAACCAGAGCAGAGCAAACAAACAACAACAAAAAAAGGAAAGGAAATATAAAGAAGCCAGACAGAAGATAATGAAACGAGATGCTTAATGAAGGGTTTCGTTGAGAACTGAATTCAAGACTCTGCTTGTGTTTACAAAGGGTGTGTATGAACAACTGGCCAGGATTAGAAGTTATACCTTTGTTACAAAACAGACTTGTTTTATTAAGCTTTTGATTAAGTAGAACACTGGATTTTAGCTTTTGTATCTTCAAGTGAGGAACCCAACAAGTACCATCATTGCAAAAGAATACCTTATGCAGACATCTATTGTTTCATGCAAATACAGGTTACTGAAGCAAATCTATTGGTGTTCGTAACAAATATCCTCTGTGTGGAGAAGGAACACAAGTATAAAGTAAACAAAGAAAAATACGAGGGCTGTTCAATAAAGGATGATAATTTTTTTACGGTCATAATTTTTCGCACTAAAATTCAATCTTATTATATCCTGTTACCCTAATGTGAAACAAAAACGCCGTAGTAGTTTCATTGTTGGTACTCCTGGTTCCCGCCTGTGAAAACCAGGTAAGCTCAGACATGTTAAGTATCGCCTACCGCTGCAACGGAGGTAACATGCAGTTAAAGTTGATGTTAGAGGAAGATCCGGAGTTTCTTTCAAACGTAATCACTGCTGAAGAAACTTGGCTACATCATTTTGATCCTGAGAGCAATCAGCAAAGCTCAGAGTGGAAATCTCCTTTATCACCAACCCCCAAAAAAGCAAAAGTTGTTGCTGAATATCTTGCAAAAATCAACGTGAAGTGCATTCCTCACCCTCCCTATAGTCCAAATTTAGCCCCATGTGACTCTTTTCTATTGCCTAACTTGAAGAAACGCCTTCGTGGGAGGCATTATCCATCATCAGAAGCCTTGGTGAAAGCTGCGGAGGCGATTTTGAAGGATCTCTCAAACAATGGTTTCCAGCATGACTTTGAAGACTGGCAGAAATGCTGGGACAAGTGCATCGCATTCAGGGGAGACTATTTTGAGAACGACCACCAAAATTATGAGGATGAGTAGAGGTGCGTTGTCAAACAAAATTGTGATCATTCTTGATTGAACAACGCTCGTATAATGCTTTACATTAGGTTTTCTAGATGCTCCTGTTTTTCCAGAATCCGTTTTTTTCTCCCAAATGTTGTTCCTCCGTTTATTATTTACCCGGAGTATGCAATTCTCCGTTTTTATTTGCCTACTGCGAATTATTGAATGACATAAATATTCTCATGAAGTTTATCTATTCTTTGGAAAATGGCATTTTGTTTTGTTTCATTTTGCGAATGCTGGCAACAGAAGTGCCTTCTAAATCAACGTAGGTACATGTGTGTGCCGTCATGTAGCAGCAGAGCAGCACATTTCTGCCAGCGACAATAAGCGAATTTAATGTCTTTGACTTTGTCTTTCAGTTGTTTTCAGTTCCTTTCAGCTCCACTTCCATTAACATCTACTCTATGTTGCAAATCTATTTTAAGCGTGGTTGTTGGAAGCTAATCCTAAATTGTTGATGATCGTGTACAACGATAGTAGGAAAGTGTTTGAGGGTGAAGACGATCCATCAAAGACTCCGCGGAAGAAATTGAAGGCAAAACATCAAACATATCTCAAGAAATGGGAAGATACATTTCCGTGAGTAAAGCCCGCATCGGACGAGAATCGCGCATTTTGTACCACGTGTAAGAAAGATTTCAGCATTTTACATGATGTACAAAGTGGTTTGAGGCAACATAAACGTTATAAGGGGCATCTAAACAAAGAAACATGTAATATTGGAGTTGGAAATAAACTTTCGAATTATTTTGTTAATTTGAACAATAAACAATATCACAGCATGTGAGCTTGTTTTAGTGTATCATGCAGTGAAACACAATAACAGTGAACTATGAGAATAAATCCTGTACAGAATTTTATAATTCTGCAAGATGTGATGTGGAGTTATTAAAAAATACCAAGAATTCAATGAAGTACAGTTAAATGTATCATGTGAGATTGTACAGCACTTGAAAGGTCAATAATATGCATAATTAAATATTTATGTATTCAGCATAATATGTGTTGGTAATTTACCTTTCTTAGTTTAAAAGAATGTTAAAAAATGAGTCACTCCGTTTTTTTCCCAAGGAAATCTGGCAACCCTGCTTCACATGCATATGCCTTTTCCCCAACTATCATTAATTTTTATACGTTATATGCACATTATCCTTGAATGGTTAATTGAAATCACATCTGTACGAGTATAAATATATTTAAACATTTTGTTACACCGCAAATACCTGTATGCTGGCTGGAAAATTAAACTCTTTCAAAAGATGTCGCAAGAAGCTACCAGCATTAGAAAAAGTGATAAAAGGATTGACTATTCAATTTAGTAATAATGGATGTCACGGAAATAGCTCACACCACACACAAAGGTTATTTCAAGTACTTAGCGAGTGTTAATGGACTCGACGTTTTGTGCAGATATTGTTTAATTTGTCTATCCGTCGTGGTGTAGTTACAGAACATTAAACAAAATTATTTTCCATTAAAAGGGAATTCGTAGCAGTTTTCCAGAGTACAGATATCCACTTTATTTCTCATGTAAAGTACCTGAAACTAATTTTATTTTGATCTAAATCAATATAAAGATGAAACAGCTTTTTCATGTATAGATTTCAGTTTGTGGGGAGGGGTGAATCCCTCCATATCCAACTACACTTTACATGGAAAGGTTTTTGAACATTTTTATCCCATAAATGATTTAAATAATTTTTACTAAAATATTATAAATATAAATTGACGTTTGTTAATCTCTCAGAAACTACAGAACGGCTGAATGGATTTGCCCAATTTTTGTTTTGAAATATTTTATGTAAGTTCAAGGAAGGTTTAAAAGACGATAAAGAACCTGAAATGATAATGGACCGAGCTATTAACTAAATATAAAAGTACACCGCAAATTTTTACGAAACACACACAAATTTTATTTTTGACAACAAAAGCATTAAAAGTATAAAGATATTCCACTCATCAAAGCTATTTCACTTATCACATTCCATTATATAGATGGTAGGTAGGTAGGTAGGTGGGTGGGTGGGTGGGTGGGTGGGTGGGTGGATGGATGGATGGATGGATGGATGGATGGATAGGCAAGCTTTTTATAAAAGAAAAACACTAATGACAACCGACTGGACTGCAACTTGTGAATGCAGTAATATCCACAGCATAAACTGATAGCAATGGCTCAATCTACATCGCAATACATGTATGTACCTACACCTATTTTAAAACACAATTAATTCCAAATATCAATATTGTGCCATAAGCAATTTATTACTATCCATTATTAATGGTTCGAATTGTTCATTTCTATGCAATGCTCGATATTCAGTTGTTTCTAGTGGCTGCATGTATTTAAATGCCGGTAAGTAGCATTCAGCTCTTACACAGTATCACTATTGCCTTGTGTCTAGGACTAAATATGTGGTTTAGTTAGTTTTGGAAAGGTGTCTCTCAAATAAAATAATAATTGGTAACTTAATCTTTCATAAGTTGTATATGCACTAATAGTATGGAGGATAAAGTCATGTGAATATAACAAATTACATTTTTAGATAAATAGGAGGGCTGTTCAATAAACAATGATCATAATATTTTTACGGTCACAATTTTTCGCACTAAAATTCTATCTTATTATATTCGTCAGCTTAATGTGAAACAAACACGCCGTAGTAGTTTCACTGCTGGTACTCCTGGTTCCCGCCTGTGAGAAACAGGCAAGTTCAGACATGTTCAGTATCGCCTACCACTGCAATGTGGAGGTAACATGCAGTTAAAAGTTGATGTTAGAGGAAGATCCCGGAGTTTATTTCAAACGTAATCACTGCTGATGAAACTTGGCTACATCATTTTGATCCTGAGAGCAAACAGCAAAGCTCAGTGTGGAAATCTCCTTCATCACCAACCCCCCAAGAAGCAAAAGTGGTTGATTCTGCTGGGAAAGCTATGGTCATCTCATTCGTTGATATTCATGGAATAATTTATCATATTGTACCTGCACACACATCAGTAATTGAACAATAACTACTACAGGGACGTCCTGAGGACATTGCAAGTCCATATCAGGCGCAAAAGACCACATTTCCGTGAAGCAGGCTGGATGCTGCACCACGATAATGTGCGGCCGCATATTGCCAATGTTGTTGCTGAATATCCTGCAAAAATCAACGTGAAGTACATCCCTCATCCTCCCTATAGTCCAGATTTAGCACCATGGGACTTTTTTCTGTTCCCTAACGTGAAGAAACGCCTTCGTGGGAGGCATTATCCATCAAAAGAAGCACTGGTGAAGGCTGCGAGGCGATTTTAAAGGATCTCTCAAAAATGGTGCCTATCTTTGAAGACTGGCAGAAACGCTGGGACAAGTACATCGCATTCAGGGGAGGCTATTTCGAGAGGGACAATCAAAATGATGAGGATGAGTAAAGGTACGTTGTCAAAAAAAGTTGTGATCATACTTTATTGAACAGCTCTCGTACATAAAATATACATCTCTTAAAATACTAAATTGACTCCAAATATTTTTGTGACGTCAGCGTATCGAGGATATCCTTATTAATTGTCCTAATTGTTCAATAATTCGGTATTCTTTACAGCTCATCTTGATTTTCATTTGTCTCTTGCGATATCATTGAATTTGAAACCTGCAATATCTATAGTAGAAGAGGTTTTTCCTTGTTGGTTTGTTATATATTGTACTGAAGTTCATTATAACGTGTATACTAAACAATTATACCCGTAAATGAGAATGTAACTGCAGAAAGCACTCGATTATCTTCTATGCTTACCAACAGAAGAGGTTATGTTACTGGTTGTTAAACTGTGGGCCAATTTCTGAACTTGAAATGGAGAATCCTGGCAATTTGTCCATATTTCGTTGCATAAAATGTTTCCATTATGGATTTTCTTGAAAGTGAGTTATTATGTATCGTTACCTTACTCTAACCTATAGTTTGAGCTTAAAGTCTATAAATTATCTGAAGGAATTTGTTGCTTAATTTGTGGAACAAACACAGAGAGGAAAGCAAATCAAAACATTTTAAAACACAATATCGGCGCTTTTTATCCATTTTAGTGAATATCGGGCTATTTTTCATTACATGCTTGCGGAGATTTGAAAAACGTATGGCACAATGCAATGAAGTACATGATGCACTAGAAAAGGTTCTCAATAATTGGACAATAATACCATAAGTAATACGAAATGACGTTAATTAGTTTAATTAGATCGCCTTTGGGGATTTAAAAAGGTATCAGTTTAAGCCGCTAGCTATTTATTTCATTAAATAATACGTCAATTTTGCTTTTATTGCGGAGCATATTTTTGAAAGAAAACTTCTTTTATATACTTTCACTAAGGCAAACATGTTATGTTAGCCAATGTTTTATGAAAGAGGAAATTTAATGCTGAACCTGTGAAACATGAAGATTCAGTAATATCAATAGCATAAACTGTTAGATATCTATGCTCAGCTCCAGGTCGCAGATGCATATTAGAATGGCCACAGCTCTAATTTAGTTGAGAAAATCAGACATAGGATTTTCTGAAGCCAATCATGTCTAGAGAATCGATACTACATTTACTGTGCAAATTATTGTGCAAGTGCAAAATAATTTAACATAAAATAATTAAAACAATTATTATTATTATTATTATTATTATTATTATTATTATTATTATTATTATTATTATTATTATTATTATTATTATTATTATTATTATTATTATTATTATTATTATTATTATTATTATTATTATTATTATTATTATTATTATTATTATTATTATTATTATTATTATTATTATTATTATTATTATTATTATTATTATTATTATTATTATTATTATTATTATTATTATTATTATTATTATTATTATTATTATTATTATTATTATTATTATTATTATTATTATTATTATTATTATTATTATTATTATTATTATTATTATTATTATTATTATTATTATTATTATTATTATTATTATTATTATTATTAAGTACTACAGTTTATTCATATACAGAATTACATTGTTCACACATTTGTTGCTAAAGTTTACTTTATATGCCTTCTCATCCCTATCAATCCATTCATTTTCTCCAGTTTATTTTGCTTTCATCCTCATTCTAACTTCCTATATTCAAGGATTTCTGACTTTTTGCCTAGTGGAGCTATTCCCAAACTTTTATGAATTTTCTTTCCTTTGGGGTTCTCCTGACCTGTCTAAGCTAGTTTAGTTGTTTGTTTTGCATATTCTACCCTTTTACCCTTAAAATTTAATTAGTTCCTTAATGACAGCGATATAGTTATATTTTATAATTATAATAATGTCGCGACTGGCGGCCAACGCACACAAAGAGAGAGTGCGACGCGGAGATAAAAACTTGCCGAAACAGATAAAGAGACAAATAGCTGACTGGAAGATTCGATTTCTTTCTTGCTTGTTAGAGAGTAGTCCAGAAACGTCTAGAAATACCAATGGACGTATAAAAAGGAGCCACGACCGGCAGTTACAGAGTCGAAATGGAGCTTGATTCGTGAGTGTACAGATGTGTTTTGAAAGTGAAGGCTGTATTTGTGTATGTTACGTAATTATGCTACTGTAAGGGTTGACCAAAGTGTTTCTACGGAAATAAAGAACATTTTGAATTTCTGCAACTTGGACTTTCAATTTCACGAACCCACAAAGTCACAATAACTATTTCAGAGCTTTGTTGAGCTTAAAGCGTTTATTCTTCTGAAATAACAACTTCTATAATGAATCGTTATTGATTATGGTTATAATAACAATTTATAATTATCCGCTCCTCTATTACGTACTCGAGCACCTCTCCCTTATGTTAAAAAATATAAATCTTTAGATACATGTGTCCACCTCGGTAGCGTAGATGGTAGCATATCTGCCTCACGTTCAAGAGGTCCCGAGTTCGAATCTCGGGCAGGGTGAGTTACCTGGATAAGGTTTTTTCCGGGGTTTTCCCTTATCCTAAAACACGAATGTCAGGTAATTCTCTGCTCCATGGACCCTGGACTCATTTGAGCATCATTTCACCCTTTCCATTCATCGTCCGATATGACTTAACGTTGGAGGACGTAATTTTTTTTTTTAAAAAAAACCTTTAGATACATGTGTAGACGTGAATGACTCTCTGCTCTGGCTCCTCAAACAAGGGGTTCCGGTTTCAATTTCCGGCTCGTGCGGAAGGAATTTTCCCTCCGCTCCACAGAATCTGTAAATATTCTTGCAGGAGTGAGTGTGAATGCGGTTCATCCCAAAATGATAAACAAACCCAGGTTAAAAGATTTGTTTAAACATTTGACAACGATTTGTTTAAACATTTTGAAGTCCTGACATATCAATGTAAGTTAGGATGCGTACGTAAAACAACTGAGAGCTTTGCTTAAGTCATACTTCACTTGTCGTAAGTTCTTTTTGGAAACGTTCATTGCTGTAATGCTGTTCAAGTATTCCATTCCTTCCTTCCCTCCTGCCTCCATTTCTCTCTCCCATCCTCCCTTCCTTTCTAATTATGTCCAATTAGGAACAAAAGTTTTCATGGAACTAATTGATGGTTAAACCTTACGAAGGAATAGTCTCTATTAATAGCTTATGAGAAACACTTAGATTATAAGAAACACACCTTTTTGTATCTCTAATATCTAACTACTGGTAGAGGAAATATTGTATTCTAACTAAAAATTAATGGCGACAGTAACTGCTGCTACTGCGGAAGATTAGAGCCTTCTTGTGTGTTTAGAAAGCCCAAAAAGAAAGTGTCCAATGTCCAATACCTATATATTACAAACAGCAATTCCATATCTAGAGGACTCAATTGAAGCTCTAATTGTATTTATAAACAGATGTGAGGTGATTAAATCTGAGTCCAGAGTGTTTGGTATACTAACAGTGCTTGCAAGTTACTGAACTTGCTGGTATGTAATATAAATAACTGGTCTTCAGGAATATTTTGTTATGTGCTTAATTAATAATTAAATACGTTTTTAGCTGACTTTATTTGTAAATTTATTAAATATACACAGTTTCCTTTATAAACCTTAAATCCCATGCTCCTTAACGCCTCACTAGATCTTCCTCTGGCGCAAAGAGTTCCGCTCGCTCAATTCCACAGTTGACTCTGTGACAAGTTTCGGAGGGGAGACTTAACTACGTGGGCTGTTCAACAAAGAATGATCATAAATTTTTACAGTCGTAATTTTTGCACTATAATTCAATTTTATATTCTGTTAGCTTAATGTGAAACAAACAGGTTCTCACCTGAGAGAACCAGGCAATTTAGGATCTATTCAGTATCGCCTACCGCGATTGATGTTAAAGGAAGATCGGGAATTTCTTTCAAAAGTAATCATTGCTGATGAAACTTGGCTATATCATTTTTATCGTGAGAGCAAACAGCAAAGCTCAGTGTGGAAATCTCCTTCATCACCAACCCCCCCAAAAAGCAAATATGGTTGCTTATGCTAGGAAAGTTATGGCCATCTAATTCTTTGATATTCATGGAATGGTTTATCAGCATGTTGTACCTGCACACACATCAGTAACTGGACAATACTACGGGGATGTCATGAAAACATTGAAAGTCCATATCAGGCACGAAAGACCACATTTCCGCTGCATCACGATAATGTGCGGCCGCATACTGCCAATGTTGTTGCTGAATGTCTTGCAACAATCAACGTGAAGTGCATTCCTCACCCTCCCTATAATCCGGCTTTAGCCCCCAAGTGACTTTTTCTATTCCCTAACTGGAAGAAACATCTTCGTTGAAGGTATTATGCATCATCAGAAGCAGTGGTGATGGCAGCGAGGCGATTTTGAAGGTACTCTCAAAAATGGTATCCAGCATGTCTTTGAAGACAACAGAAACCTTGGGACAAGTGCATCGCATCCAGGGGAGACCATTTTGAGAAGCACCACCAAAATTATGAGGATGAGTAAAGGTAGGTTGTAAAAAAAAAATTGTGATCATTCTTTATTGAAGTCCTCGTACCTATAAAAAATGTTTTGTGTTTATGCTCCTGAGGAGACGATACTAAGTGATCGGATCTGAGGATCAGAAAACTATGGCGGCAGAGGGCAGCATACTAATAGCTTCATACCGAGACTTCGCGGTAGGACCAGTACAACAAGCTCACCTTCCTCACTTCAAGCTTACACACCTCCTGGAGGGACTGGGACCCGGAAACTATACCGCTTCGGAGAACGAGGATTTACAGAAAGACGGAAAGAGTTTACAGAAAGAGTATCATGCACACCGAAACTCTTTCCGACAAGGTGGTCTGGATGAAAGGTGAAACGTACTACGAAGTGAAGTGCAATAAAAGGACAAGACGTTCGGGGGAAATTCGCCTAGTGACCCAGAGAAATACCCGTAAAAACTCATAGATCAAGAAAGTTGTCCAAGGGAATCGAATACATGACCACACGAATGCGGACCTGAAATGCTTCCCCCTGAACTATCCCGCTCGTTAAATCCATTGTTAGGGGTATAATATAAAATACATTTGTTCACATTGAAGGGAGAAGTAGAACAACAGTATCCTAACCTATATTTGCTTGAACTTGCTGATAGTTGCCAATGCCTGAATGTTATATTTGTTGGCAGATTATTGCAGGAATCTTCTTCCTCTTTCTTTGCAGTATCATTCTGCATTTCTCCAATTCCAAAGATTTTATGCACCTTTTGTCCTATAATCAATACTGATTACAGTTTTGTTCTTTTGTGGCACGCAGTTTGGAGAAATGCTGAGAACCATAAGGGCCCAATAGGTGGCGGCGGTGGTGGTGGTGCCACATAGCTATGAAGTATGTGGATACGAGCATATCTGGTATTTAATTCACCCTCTCTATAGATATAAGTTTAAATGAGAATTTAAATATCCTCATCTCCATCTCTCTGTCCGTCCGCCAGTCCTTGCATCTGTCTCTCAAAAAGCTAGTTATACATTACGTATGTCCTCGTGCACACTTTAAGTTTAACATAACAGGTAGGAAGCAAAGTTAGCTTTCCCCTATCTACATATATTGGGTAGTTTTGTGACTAACTCAGGCTCAGCAAAGAGAAAAATAAAGTTACGCAATAAAGTTGTGGAAGTTGTTACCTCAGTGATGCGTGGCAGAAAGCATTTTATTTGCCAGTTATGGATCAACGGTTT
This sequence comes from Mantis religiosa, assembly GCA_030765055.1. NCBI lineage: Eukaryota > Metazoa > Arthropoda > Insecta > Mantodea > Mantidae > Mantis > Mantis religiosa. Next base: position 78,825,113 of record CM060958.1, read on the forward strand.
TAGGGTGGGGCAGGAAGCAACTCCTTTTTCCGACAGTTGGGTCGTATGACAGCTTTCCTGCACAGCAGCTGAAGTTTGTAACAATGAAACACATAGCTAGCAAAATAACTTGCCAAGAATACTGTCTTTCAGGTTCGCTAATTTTTCCTTTCTTTGTTATTTAGTTACTTAACATATAAGTATGCTAAAATTAGCTAAATTTCAGTGCATAAACACTCATAGGGGCTTCTAAAGTTCAAATATCTGATATTTGGAAAATATCCTGTGTGTGGTATTGTTTACAGTAAGGCTCTCTCTCTCCCTCTCTCTCTCTCTCTCTCTCTCTCTCTCTCTCTCTCGCTCTCGCCCATGCACACATAGCTCTACATTTCATTTCATATTTACATCCAGCATCTTTCATAATTCAAAGCGTACCTTTTGTCAAACAAAGAATCCTAAACAACAAAAACAAAAGAAAAACAACCTAAACAAAAGAAGAAAAATGGATAAGAATCTTAATGCGAAGCATTTTTATGTATTCATTTTACAGAAGTGCCCCTAATCATACTTTTATTTCATTTTCTCGGTATCTAGAAACCATACTAATTTATGTTGAAAAAAACAAATAAATATATAAACTTTATCACAGGACACCTCTTAATTCTCATTTATGTGCAGCCAAATTAATATATATACACTCGCACACATACGGTGTTCATTTTTATCTGTAGTTTTACCGCGCAAAATTTGACGTCATCAATAGCATCGCCGATGGAGCTAGTTTATGTAAGATTACCCTAGTTGCTTGCGATCGTATTTGATGTGCTGACATCAGCTTTGAGGCTTCCTTCTACCGACAGGTAAATATACTATTTGAGAGGTGAGTCTGCCCGCGTAATATAAAGGTGCGTAATTTCGCCTGGTGCGTAGATACGATAACTGCAGTGCAATGCACTGCAAAACTAATTATGGAGCCATAAAATTATAACATGAAGAATATACGAAATGATAAGTCAGTGAACACTTATTTCACAATGAACCTCTAATTTTCTGTTATAGTGGACATATATGCATATTGTAAACCTGTCACATACAATAGAAATATTTCTATTTGATCTCAATTCTTTTCTATCACCCACAGTTTCTTCACAATGTAACTTCATTACAAACCAGAAAATTAGCAGAACATACTCTAGGAATGACAACTAAATTAGTGTTACAATATGTGCAAAGCGTTTATCCAAGTCTAAACAAGAAAATATCTCTCGTACATAGTCTTTTTAACCCATGGGTAACAGCCCCAAGTGGGCCTGGACCTATCAACCCGACTGCCAGCCTCACGCCCACTTACGCATGGCAGAGGTGGGCGATCATCCAACCGATACGGGGAGATGTGGTCAGCATCTCGGCATCCCCCAGCTGGAATGTTGGTTTCCGTGACCAGGGCCGCTTACCTAGCGTAAGCTCCTCACTTTCCTCACGATACTGAGTTGGCACCGGTCCCATACCGGGGACCGAAAATCCACATCCTATGGGTGGGATCGAACCCGTGCCACTTTCTTATATTTCCTTCCTCTCTTCCGCTTAAACACTGTTTGTATTGCGAGAAGGTAGCTTGAGGCTCTTCTGTCATAACATTATTTATTGCTTCTAGATTGGAACCAGTCACTTTGTAGTGTCCAATGTCTCTTTTTGCGAGTAACTGATCCTGTATCTTGGAAATGTTTGGATACCAACATTAATAGACATTTTAATTAAGCGTGAGAATGACAAAAAAAATATATATATATCGTATACTGATAAAACATAAGGCGTTTATGTTGCAAACATAACGTCAACTTGACGGTACCTGGACACTTTTGACAACATTACGCTCCAAGGGACTTGTCGGAATGCCGGATAGCGTAGCATATCTATGCAGCGGTTTAAATTATATTTATATGTCGCAGCAATTTTAATGCCGGTACGAAAGGATGCCGGTACCATGTGTTCATATCCTGGGAAAGTTGGTTGTATTAGTTACCAACCAACCACAGAGAGCGCTGTAATTTGCTTACTGTTCCGCAAAAATTACCGCTTCTCCGTAGAGGGCATTACGATTTCAAGATAGCCTGACCAGTCAACTATAACGTCATTCTTGCTCAATCGGAGGGCAGGGAAATAACGAATAAAAATGAACACCCTGTGTGTGTATAATATAATGTTCTAAGCTTATGGAGGGTATGTGAATATGTAGTAACAAAGCAATAACAAAGTACTTTCGGGAACCCTATCGCCATAACGCGGCTTGTGCACACAAAGGAAGATATGCAGCACGGAGATAAAGAGTATGCCGGAACAAATAGAGATAGCGCAAGATAAAGGACTTGCTGGCACAGATAAAGTTTCCCGCCTAGAAAATTCGAGTTTCGTCTGGTGACAGAACATTCGATTTCTTGATTGTTACAGAACAGTCTCAAATTATCAATGAGGTATTTAAGGAAGCGAGGACTTGCCAAGAGTCAGTCGTAAACAGGAGGAGTAAACAGTTGTGAAGTGTTGTAACGAGAGTTGATGTTGTAAACAGATGTAATCAGAACGATGTTTGTTGTGGTCATCGACCTTGGTAGATTGTGATTGCGTATGTGACGTAATTATGTTACGTAAGGATTGAACAGAGTGCATTTCTACGAAAATTAAGAACATTTAGAATTTCTGCAAATTGGACTGTTAATTCTACGAACCCTCAAAGTCACAGTACGTTTAAAAAGAACCTTATTTAAAGACTCTAGTGAGTGATAACATTTTAGAAGTATGTAGTTTCCTGTACTAACAATTTCGATCAAAATACGTACATCTCACAAACGTCTAGAACTTCATAAAAGTTTAGTACAAACTGCAAAATTTGTTAATCTTGTTAAACTTTTTAAGAAGTAAGTTTTAAGTTGGCGTTTACGTTTGTGTAGCTGTATAGAGTTCGCTCAAAATGCAAAAGTGTTCCATAATATTCACAAAAGCTTCGTCATACATGTTAATCCTTATGTAATATGTATTAGGTGGTTTCGTAAATAAAATCGGCATTTTGATTTTGGTGTTTTGGAAAATTTATTGCGTTTCTTTGGTTTGGCAAGCTATTTGCAGGATGTCATGGCCAGTGTTGGGTACAAAATGCAGATAAACTTTGAACTTAGAGTCCTTTTAAAATACTACTAGAAGCAAGATTATAAAGCTGCTGTCGCAGCTCGAAAAATATGGCTGTGAAGTGGAAGGAAAACGTTTCGTGAGTGTGCATGTGTCACAACGATGGTTCCAAAGTTTCAACAATGAAGACGAAAACACGTGCTGGAACACCTAAGTATGGAATATTGAGAATACATGCCAAGTTTGGCGAGAAAATCCGCAAAAGTGTAACCGTAGGCTTTCAGAAGAACTTGGTGCACGAAAAGATACCATACATCACCAAATTAAGACTCTCGGAAAATCATACAGAAGCTGAAGATCTGTACGGACTCCTAAACTGGCTGAACGTAGAGTGGATATCTATTGTCAGCTTATCCGTAGCCCCATGGATTTGTTAGGAAAATTGTCACTTGTGATGAAAAATGGGTATATTACCGAAACTGTGGCTGGATCCCCGTCAACCTGCATAAGTCATCGTTAAAAGCAAAGTCATTTGGGTCCCAAAGTAATGCCGTGTGTCTGGAGCAATTTTTAAGGTGTGATTCACTGGGAATCATCTCTAAATGAGCGGTCGATTGATGCGGATCTTTATTCTCAATAACTGGAAGGGTTTCATGAAGTTGGGTGACGGAGATACCTAGCATTAGGTAACAGAAATAAAGTTCCGTCACAATAGGACAATGCAATGCAATCTGTTTCTTTCACCAATTTAAAGAAAGGAAGGGAGGGAGGAGGGGAGGAAAAGAGGAAAAGAGGAAGGGAGAAAGAGAGGAAGAGAGGAAGGGAGGAAGGGAGGGAGGAAGGGAAGGAGGGAGGGAGGAAGGGTGGAAGGGTGGAAGGGAGGGAGGGAGGAAGGGAGGAAGGGAGGAAGGGAGGAAGGAAGGGAGGAAGGGAGGGAGACTTCGTTGGTTTACGCTTATACGGTTGACCCAATTTTCAGTGAAAGAAGAACGTAAATCAAGTCCAGCTTCACGAATAATGCGCGTGTTACTTTTCACAAGATCATTTACTGTTTCTGGGTTGTTGGCATAAACTCGAAATTTAACATAATCTCACAAGAAGTAATACAACGGCTTTAAATCACACTATCTCGGGGACCAGTTAACATCACCACCACGGGAAATGATGAAACCTCTGAACTTCTCCTTCAAAAGATTGTTTCGAGAGCAGTATGACATGTGGCACCATCTTGCTGGAACCAGGTGTTTTTGAGATTCATACCATGCAACTGAGGCCAGAAATAGCTTCTTATAAAAGCTCAGTATCTTTCTCCATTGACAGTTACAACTTCTACCTCTTCGTTTTGGAAAAAAGAAAACATGAAATTTTCATAATTTCTACGCATTGTTGAGTGCTGTAACGTTCCATGGCTATTTCCCAATAACGACTATAACCATATGAAAAAAAAAAATGAATGGTGTAACTCAATAACAACAGCAGCTATCATATATATTTAACTCTCACTGAGATTTTTTTTTCCAATCCGTCTTGTGTGTAGCACTTCTTGCACCTTCACAGCAGTTCCAGTTAGGAACTCCGACCGTTGTTCAAAATCAACATTCCCATGAATGTAGCTCAACTATATATTAGTTACATCTGAGAAATCTAGTTTTATATCTCACGAAGCGAATTTTCATTTTTTTTTAACTTTAAACTGACCCTGGTAGCTTGAAGATAACTCTGGCACTCTGTTATTTTAGTTACTCTTAACACATAAACATGATCGTTAGTGAATTTTATTCGCCATTTTATCTTCTTAATAATTTCAATAACGATATGATTCGATCCTTATAAAGGTATCACAAAATCCTACTAAAATATGTATTCAAAATCTAAAACTTATGGGAAACAAACGAGAAGGGCTCGAAAGTTGGGACACTGTGTACGTGATAAACACCTAATAACACAGCATCTATCATGGAGTACTGATAGCTTTCGTTTGTTTATTTGCGCCTGATAGAGGAACTACGCGTCTTGCGTACCCAGTGTACAGGGTAGTATGCAAACAGGATAATAGCGCCTGCAGTTCATGAACATTGCTCAATGTCCCGAGTAATACACGTTTGTTTACGTTACACCTATAGTTCTAGTTGACTGCAGGTTACGCCAAGTCACAAGTTCCGAGTGATAAAAGGGGTAGAGATATATTTTTTAGACATGGCATACGGCGTAATGTTTATTAGTAGGTTATAGTCGAGTCCACTTGTTTATTTGTAAGAAAAAGGGTTCTTAGGTTAGTAATCTGTCATCTAACCCACTATAGCTATATCAGCAATTTGATAGTGAAAGCAGACATCTTACCCTTACCATTGATTCGCATGACATCATTCGCGCACATGCTAGCAGCGCCACATCTAAAAAATACACCTGTAGTTTGGTAGCTGAGTCACCAGCCTAACATTATTATATTTATGCCCGATTTCACCAACAGATGTTAAGACATAACACGAGTTTAGCAATAGTTAAAACAAAAATTGCATTTCACTAACAAATGTTAGCTTAACAGTCGTGTTAAAACTCTTGTTAAACTAACAAGCCAAATTTCTGTTGTTAAGTCCTTCATGTCCTGGCGGGCATGAACACAGCTGTTGATGTCTATTTGATATATTTAATATCGTGTAAATGGCATTCGTAATAGGGTACTGCCTATGAGGAGAAATGATTTTGAGGACCTATCAGAAAAAAAAATTCTACAGAGGTAAAGACTGTCAAAACAAGTTGCTCATTATTTTAAGTAGAGTCTGTTAAGTTAACGCGTGTGTAGTTCGGAGTCAAAGGAACCTGACGCTCCCGCCCACTAATGACCGTCATAAATCTATCTCCACACTTCAGAAATGGAACACTGTCGTTGAGGACCAATAGCAACCCTGATATTCTGGAAATGACAGTCATATGTTTCCTCCACGTGGAGTCTCAGTTGCCAAAGTTCCAACTTCCAGTTGATCTGTTTCATTACGTGCAGACATTCGTTGTGCGTCACGATGTGGAGACCGTGGGAGGGAAATGCAGTGGTAAATGCAGATGAAGTAGTAGATAACTTCCAGTCAAGTGAAAATGATCAAAATGATGATAATAGTGTGAATAACTGGGCCGAGTTATATTAGTGGTAAAGCCTCAAAAAACAAAGATATAACGGCAACTGTTTCTAAACAAATTCAAGCGCTTGTTTTGAACACACATAAATATGCGCTGACAAATAATCTTGGTAAGGGGTCGTGCAATGAACCTGATGATAAATTCTGTGTATTCACAGAAATACAGTAAGAAATATTGTGACGAAAGGAATACCAAAGACGCCGATCAGGTGTGAATACAAAAGGAAACGTTTCTCTAAAGTAGATAATTTCACATGTGATTTAATTCGTCGAGAAATTTACAGATTCTATGCAAAAGGGAGAGCGCCCACCTTAGACGAATTGTTTACACATTTGCAAAAAAAAATTGTGATTTTCCTTATGGACACTGCACTTTGTGCGGTCTCCTAAAGGAGCTGGGTGTCAAATACCGCACTTTGAATAATTTGAGGGTTATTATGGAATCCAGTAGAATTGTAGCTTGGCGATATATAAACTAAGGGAGTTTCGCAGTAATGGACATAAGATAATTTATTTACACGAAACCTCATACGATACCCATGACGCACCGAGAAAGGTGGCAACCTTGCAGAAAGGTCTGGGAGAAGGAGGGTCTTTGTTGTAAAACGATTACAAGGGTTCGTTGAAGGCAGCGGCCCACATGCACACCAGTTAACTAAACAGACTTTACCGCGTATGCAGTGTATGATATGCTTCCATAATCATCACAGATGTTTGTTCCTAACTAGAAATTTAGTTACAGGTGTTAATGAAGTTTAATAAGCAAGCGTGTTCCAAATTTCAACACGAGCCATGAAATAAACCAAGAGCACTTACTAAAGCTACCGCACCTTAAAAATGAACATGCAATGTTGGAGAAATTACGTGTTTGAGGTGATATATCCAATGGATATAGAAATGCAGGACACTCCTGTCTGATACCGAAATTAAGGTTCGCCATAAGTAAAGAATCATGATGGATGTCAAAGGAATGTTGGTTCTTTGTTACAACACGTGCAAGGGCAGTTGAGTCGAATAGCAGTTGTGGGTGAATAAGTTGTTTTAACAAAAGAAACGTAAGAAACAGTGTCCTTAGCAGATTTGTAAAGGATGGCATTTGACTTGTTGAATAGGGTATTCTTTGGATCATTCATGGTGGCGACAACACAGCCACAAAGGGATCTTTGTGTGAAAAGGGGGTCTTCAGAAAGTGAAAGTTACATATACACCCACACACGCAGCTGTGGACAAGAGTCTTCGGCGTGGAGCCGATTAGAGAGCACTTCGTGGCGGGCAAGCCATTGAAGCAGTCCGAGGCGTGAAGCCTATTAGGGCGGTTAACTGGTTCGGCCTTGGGCCAAGCATACCAGAAATGTGAGAATATATTTGTCGGTTCATATATGCGTGAGAAACTAATAAAGTTTACCGAGTAATAAACATTCTGCCGTCAGTAACTCTAAACAGGGATATTGGTAACCCTTGGTCGGCAACTTCAATTTCGATGTACTATAAAAAAAAAAAAAAAAAAAAAAAAGCAGCCAATAAATAAGTTTGAAACGGGCATTCCAGTGTCATTAAAATATCCTCCTCACACACATCCACGCATACCCTGTGAGAAACCTCACAAATTTTAATAGCTTCAAAGTAGCATCAACGTGGAACCCTTGCCAATCATCTTAGTTACAAATTGTCGCGACAACGTGGAACTTTGTTTGATACAAAACATTATTGTATCATGTCTTTTGTTTTTTAGGATAACTTACATCCTAATTTTACCTTGCTCGTAATTTACATTCGACTATACAATTCAATTTACTTCAATTTTCTATTCTTCACCTTCCTCCTTTTGAAACTTCATTATATATATATATATATATATATATATATATATATATATATATATATATATATATATATAAAGATTATCTTTTCTTCCAGATTATTTTCGGAAAAGTGCACCAACTTCATTGCAAATTTACTGAGCCAAGAGTGAGAACAGGTCTGCCCAGGTATTCGTGGGCGGAAGGTAAATCGCCACTGGCATAATTCTGTGTTTAGTGTGGATTTACCCGTGCGATGTTTTTCCGCACCGTCAAAGTTTCTACTTTAGCACGCCATTATCAATAGTCGGATGGCTTCCGGCTAATATCTGGCGTGAATTGCTTGTAGTATATTCTTTAGTCCCCTGAACTTCTTCGGTAAGGTGCTGTAGCTTGGATTGGCATGTTGTTGCTTCTGGCGAATTTGAATACACTGCATAAGAACACCAAAGGTTGGATATCAGAATTCAAAACTCTTTAAGTAATTATAAATAAATTAATCAGAAAGAACCAGATAATTTCGCCACATCTTGCTTATACGATGCATAACTTATTTCAGTTGTCTGTGACCAGGTAATGGCTCGTTTCAACTGAGTCCTTTAAATCTCCTGTGAAGCAGTAGAAACAGCCTCACAACAAGCCAGGATTGTGTCAGGTGTTTGAATATCTGTTTTAGCATAGCAAAGAGACGCTTGTGCGTACATACCAACAAGAGTTTTGTGTGTGGGGACAAGGTAAACTTCAGCCTTTGTTTTATTCAGCCGAGACCGGTGCTACAAATAGTCGATACACCACGCACAAGACTATATAAACCGTGCTGCGAGGATTCCTCCTCTTCATGCATTATGTAGGAATTGCTGGTTTATGCGCCCATGGATTCTAAGAGCTTCTAAAATGCATTTTTTACCGCGCTCGCAAACGGAGATCCCGCTAGTAGTACAAGAATCATAAGAAGAAACGCTGCATCCTCAGGTTTCTAACTCTGCAGCTTATCCTTACTTTGTTTTCTATAATATTGAACTACTTGAAATGAAGTCTAAAGGTTGCCTTTGTCTCCTGGAGCGTAAAATGTATTTGTTTAGTAACTAGACATCCAGAAGAGTCACACCTGGACACAGATGTATGGAATATGCTGTTCGAAAGCCAACCAGGCAACTAAACAAGTGAATAAAGCGAATGTACAGCTTCTATACACCAATTTTTGTGATTTCAAACGTTAATACACTTCAAATAACAAAATGAACTTAACTTTATACTCTCTGCAATATTTAATACCACATTAACTTAGAAGAATCTCCACTAACATGCTGGAAAAACTCATACCAACTTCACATTTTGACGAACTGAACAAACCACAGGTTTTTGAATATACTTATACCCCTAGAAAGTTTAAACTATCTAGGAAGTAAATCAGCCTAAGATATACACATGCTGCATATTACAAAATACAACTTTTTTACATCCCATAAATGCAATAAAAAGGTTTCAAACGCAGGAGAATTTCGATATTTGTAAACATATTGAAAAAAATAGCATTATCAACATTACAAATTAGGTATTCTAAAGAAACTGGATATTTCATGTCTCATTTTGGGCTGCTGACAATTAAGCCAGAGAAGTTTTTCTCCTATTAGAAAAAAAATTTACAAACATAACCAATAGTGATGGAGAAATTCATTCATTTTGGAATACGTATGTGGTATTTTGTTAGAAAACCTAAAAATATTAATATTTATCCTATTTTGGGTCGTGTTCCTTGCAATAGCATTGTTAGAATCTAGAAATCTAAAAATATTACTGTTTGATTCAAGAAAACAAAAGTACCAATATCATAAATTATCCGAGGATTCTTAAACATTGTAGGTTGAGTAACACTGAGAAAGCGAACATATTAGGAGGAAAAAAAGTGGTGAGGAGAGGGGGAGGGAACAAATATTCTAAATAAAATACAATTTATAGTATCAATGGAATCAGTTGAACTTATAGATGATAAGAAGACAATAATATGAAACGGTTTAAGTAGTTCATGTAAGTTCACTTTTTAATTAAAATTAGTAAAATAATTATTATTAAAATGTTAAGATTACGTAAAGAAAAATTTATTTAAAAATGACGATGTAATGTAGAAAAGTTGAAAGATGTTTAGTTGTTTCTATGGCAATGGCAGGACCATAAAAGCTGAGGCACTTCAAGCCATTGTTTTCTTCTGCAAATGGACGTGAAAGTGTAAAGGTGTGTTTTGCATGTGTCTGCATTTCTGCAGAGTTTGTACTTGCATTGGAAAGTGGAAGGTTGTAAAGGATTGCACAAGCTAGTATACTATCAAAGTATATAAAGCATTGAAAAAGTGTAACTTATAGTTGGAAAAGTTTCATTTTAATTAAAATACCAATTTTTATAGAAGAAAGGAGGAACTACCATTTTATTTTATTTATAACTAAATTATCACTTCCCATCTGAGACCGCCCCTGAAGATAAGAGCTTATGCGAATACCGGAGCAGCCGTGGAACTACTAGAATCTAGCAACTACATCTTCAACGAGGCTCATGATCATCTTTTCCTCCACAACTTACTTTCAGTAACTCCAAGCCATTACAAATAAATTAAACACAAATGAAATAAAATTAAAATGAGTAAAATTTCCTAAGAAGGCTGGACTGGACTACTTCAAGAATGGGATTCAGCATGGAGACCCCGATCTATTGTAGGTATACTCCCAACTGGGGACCCCCCGGGTCAGAGTTGAGGTGAGAGGAGACAGAGAACTTCCGTCCCAAGGTGCCACGACAGTTGCAAAGGGCAGTGTCCCTACATTTTGCTAAATGGAAACTCCCCGAGAAGCCAGGACTACGGACATCCCACCCTTCTGTGTTTCGGGAGGCCGGGTTTGCAGACCGCAACTGTCCTACCAAAGGAAGAAATCTTTACACAGAGCATATCATCCCACCATGCACCGCCGAGACACCCGCCGACACTTTTGCCCTGAAAGTGACCACCAGATAAGAGATGATGTGAAATGATAATGGATATGAAACGGAGGGACAGAATATTTGGGAATGTAACTAACCTAACCAGCATTCACCTGGCGACCCGGAAAATCCCACAGATAAGTTGGCCACGGTTATATAATCTGGGCTTGCCATAGACTAAACCGCCTGTAAGAAGCTTGAAACTATATTCTAATACCTGAACTAATACCTGCCACAGCAAATATTTACAGAACATTCTGTACCATGAATGAGTAGAGCCAGACTGAAAAATTCAATGCCATAGCCGGGATTTGAACCACGGATCTCCCGCTCTCCGTGAGGTTGCTCTAACCAAATGAGCTACTATGGCCACCGAGCCGACATGACATTAAATTGTCCAACTGACTCGTATGTTTCCCGGTAGACCACTAGGTGTTCTCATATGCTGTTAGACACGCACTTTTTGTGACGACTTACTATGCTGTAAGTACGAGGGCTGTTCCGTACAGAATGATCACATTTTTTTTGACAACATACCTTTAATCATCCTCATAATTTTGATCACCCTTCTCAAAATAATCTCCCCATGCATGCGATGCACTTGTCCCAGCGTTTCTGCCAATCTTCAAAGCCATGCTGGAAACCATTTTTGAGATATCCTTCAAAATCGCCTCCACAGCCTTCACCACTGCTTCTGATGATGGATAATGCCTCCCACGAAGGCGTTTCTTCAAGTTAGGGAAAAGAAACAAGTCACATGGGACTAAATCCGGACTATGTGGAAGCTGAAGGATTCACTTCACGTTAATTTTTGCAAGATATTCAGCAACAGTGGAAATATGCAGCCGCGCATTATCTTGGTGCAGCATCCAGCCTGCTTCATGGAAATGTGGTCTTACGCCTGATATGGACTTGCAATGTTTTCAGGACATCCCTGTAGTATTATCCTGTTATTGATGTGTGTGCAGGTACAGCATGCTGATACACCATTCCATAAATATCAAAGAATGAGGTGGCCATAACTTTCCCAGCAGAAGCAATCACTTTTGTCTTTTTGGGGGGTTGGTGATGAAGGAGATTTCCACACCGAGCTTTGCTGTTTGCTCTCAGGATCAAAATGATGTAGCCAAGTTTCATCAGCAGTGATTAAGTTTGAAAGAAACTCCGGATCTTCCTCTAAAATCAACTTTAACTGTATGTTACCTCCATTGCAGCGATAGGCGATACTGAACATGTCTGAACTTACCTGGTTCTCACAGGGGGGAACCAGGAGTACCAACAATGAAACTACTACGGCGTGTTTGTTTCACATTAAGATAACAGAATATTATAAGATTGAATTTTAGTGCGAAAAATTAATTACCATAAAAATTATGATCATTCTTGATTGAGCAGCCCTCGTAGCTCAGTTGGTTAGAGCAACTGCACGGAGTGCGGGAGACCAGTGGTTCAAATTCCGGCTAAGGCAGGTCTGGCTCAACTCATTCAAAACTTAGTCTACACACGGCTAGTGTGGAAGAAATGATTACTTCCATTCATACCATGTTCACACTGCGTGTCTGTTATATAATTGGGAAACATAAATGGATTCGGAATATTTATTAATCTTTCCTTTGAATATGCATAGTGTGGTTAGGAATTCACTGTAGTTGTATAGTTGATCATATATATATATATATATATATATATATATATATATATATATATATATATATATCATATGTGTATGTTAGCTTAGCGTAGGAAACAGTTTTAGATAGACCTTTTCTCTCCATACATACATACCTGATTTCATCTGACGAATATTAACACTGTACCTTAATTGTTTCATAGCTTGTTCTAGAAATAGTACATGTCAACCATTCTTCTTGATAATGTGACCTTCCATTTCTGTGTACTTCGTAGTCTTAGCTCACTGATTCTACAGTAGTAACGGTGAAACACTTTATTAGAATTAAAGTGTCAACGCCATCTGTACTACAATCTATCTCATGAGAGACGAGAAACAGGACGCCCTCTAGGAACCACCTCTGTAAACTACCAGGAATTGTCCTGCATCAGTCAGCAGCCTAACAGCATTAGTTTAAAGTATGTCTGTTTCTCTGTTTCTTACCTCTCGTCTGTAACAAAATCCTTTTAGTTGGAGACAGATTATAGTTAGATACTTGCTGGTGGAAATAACATGGAAGTGAGAAAAAAGGGGTGGGGGCTGTCCCGAGCAACAGGCGGACGAGCAGTAATGGCTGACACCAGGGGTTGCGCCCTCTGCCAACTAATGAGCTGTCACAAATGTCGCCACACCTAACCCCAATTCACTCCCGGGGAGAAACGCCACGGTCCTTGTCATTGATACTCCAGCTTTTGAAATCATTTAAAAATTTTACTGCTATTGTTATAATTAAACGTCCGTGCACTTCTTAAAGCGATGGCTTCATACCGAGGCTAACGAAAGAGACAGGCTATGGTGCGTTTGAATCAGCTGATAACAGCAGTCCTAACCTGTACAGTATAGGCTTTGAACTGTATGTCGTTCGTGTGGTCTGTGTGATATTACGTTTGTTTTACTTTTTTAACTAGTGAAATTAATAATATTTAGTGGTTCAGGTTAGTGAAAAAGTATTATATTATCATGTAGTTAACACATATTCCAGTTTGTTCGTAAATTTTATGTATTTAGTAGTGTTTTCAAGTAGGCTGTAAGTTAACCTCTGGGAACGTTCTAACGGCTTCGATGCCATATTGCATCTTCTCATTTGAATCTAGATTGAAGCATTTATTTTAGTAAATTCTGCTTATTCTTTTATTATACGTGTGATATTACATAGTTCTATCTTGTGTTTAAATGTACAGAAAAATTATCTCCATTATTGAATGAAATAACTTCTGCGTTCAACACATGGTGGATACAAGTTAATGTTATTATTACTATTATTTTCCTTTTAAGGTACTCAGAGTTGTAAAAAAATGCCTCGACGTTGTAGTGTCTTTGGGTGTAAATCAAATTATGACACAGAAAGTGAAAAAAATACAACATTTTCACTGCCAAAAGACGAAAATCTTCGTAAGATCTGGCTACGGCACATTCCGACGGATTTTTCGAAATTAAAAAATCATTTTGTGTGCATAAAGCATTTTGAGGAGTCGTGTGTTTATAAGAATAGACAGGATTTCTACTTCAATGGGAGAGTTGATAGAATATGAAAGGAAAATCCCTAAACTCACAGAAAATGCTGTACCAACAATATTTCCTAATACACCCTCTTACTGTTCTAAAACTATTCCCAAAATAAAACGTGTTGCTGATAAAGAAGACGAAAATTTGGTCCAGGCATTTCGAGACAGCATTCAATCAAATAAACAGCACGTGGAAAGGGATTTAATAAATAATGTAGATAGCATAATTTCTTTTGTAGATATAAGAACAATCAATTCCAGTAAGGCTAATTGGACAGTAATTAAGGACGAGGGAACAATTTATATTTGTTTAATGGGTATAAATAATGGCACACCTAGTGTCATTTCTTTTATAACACTCAAAGAGGATTTAACTTATACTGTTGTATTGGAAAACGTTTGCATCAATGCTTCTAGTACTAATAATGTGAAAAAATTTAACTCATTAAATGTTTTGGATAGTATTATAACACAAATTGAAAATGGTGAAATATTACCCACAGTTAGAGATAAAATAGAATCTGCTATCCAGGTGCTACAGTCTCTACTAAACCATGATGAGAATGAGCATATGAAGTTTATTGTGGAGCAATTAAATCTGTCACAGACTCCAAAGAATAACAGGTGTTAGGGCAGCAACTCTGTATGTCCATTCATCATCCGCCTAAAATGCACTAAGAAAATGTGATATATTGATTTTACCACACTCACGTACACTGCAGAAACTAATTTTGTTCTATAAATTGACCTTGGAAAGTAGTTCTTACTTGGAAAACAGATTTAAACATTTAAAAAGTCATGAACACTTAGTATCTCTCGTGATGGATGAAATATATATTCAGCCACAACTGTCATTTAAAGGAGGTGTGATTTATCGCAGTAGTGCAACTGATCCTCAGAAACATGCAAAAACTGCTCAAGTCTTCATGCTATCCTCACTACTTTCTAAATATGTTGATGTCGTTTCCATTATACCAGTTATCAATTTAACAAGTGAACAGCTGAAGACATACATTATAGAAGTTCTGGGTATGTTGGAAATAATTGGCTTTACAGTTATTAGTTTAATTGCAGACAATAATATTGTGAACAGAAAAGCATATGAACTTATGACCCCAAATAAAATTTTGCAGCCTAGCATTACTCACCCACTAGACTCATCAAGAAGGCCTTTCTTTATATTTGACACCATCCACATTTAAAAATGTATCAGAAATAATTGGGAGACCAAAAGAAATGCAAATAAGACCTTATATTTTCCTGATTTCAATCATCACTCCAATATACTTTCAGCTCAATACAGGCACTTAGAGTTAAAGTATGAAAAAGAAAAGAAAAACCTAGTTAAGTATGGGCACACACTTTCCGCCAAAGTGTTATATCCATTGTCAATTCAGAAGCAGAATGTGAGCTTGGCATTGAAAATTTTCAATGACAATAACATTGTGGCCTTGAAACCTGTCACATAAGATCTTGGTGTTTCTGAAGATATTGATGAGACTGCAAATTTCTTAAATATCATTATTAACTGGTGGAAAATAGTTAATGTTAAAAGTGTGTTCGAAGGGAAACGATTCAATGATCCATACAGAGGGGCCATTAAAAGCCAAAGAGATATGCAATTTGAATTTCTAAGTGAAATGTGTCATTGGCTAAAAATTTGGAGGGTGTCTGTTCCATCAGTAAATGCTTTAACTCCGCAGACATTTCAGTCCTTGATTACTATGCTGGATACTTTCCTGGAAATCATTCCATATCTATTTGAGAAATACAACATAGATTACATTTTGCACAGAGTGATAATTTGGAGGGTCGTTTTGGATCATACAGACAGCTAAGTGGTGCAAATTACTATATAACTTACTTACAGGTATTGGAAAATGAGAGGAAATTGAGATTTAAAAATACTGTGTTGTTTGCTGCTCATAATGGTAGTGTAAATTTGAAAGAACTGTTACCTACCCAACAAAATTATGATAATGATATTGACCTGAATGGTTTTTCTGATATTCTGGATGAAAAGTTTGAAATGCAAATAATTCCTAATGATACAGTGCCAATACTGACATATTTGGGGGGATTTGCATCTAGACAAGTGCTACGTAAATCTACGTGTAATATGTGCAGTTCATGGCTCCAATTAAATAAACAAGTGGAAGTCGATTCTTCATATGACTTTGTAAAGGACTTGGACAGAGGAAAATTAACATTACCCACAGACAATGTAGTATTTACTGTTGGTTTGGCATGGCATACAATGTCATTATTAGCAAGAGACTCAAAATTTCTTAACCTCTGCGAGATAGCTCTCTGTAGCTCAGAAAATTTGTAAAATTAAACTTCTGAGATCAGATGTACAGAATACTGGTACTGAATGTAAATGTTTACATAAGAAGACCCTAGTTGAGAAACTGGATAGTGTTGCTCTTTGTGTTAATAAAATATTTATTAGTAATTTTGTTAAAATGACCAATGAGAAATCTTGTGATTCAGACACTACAAGGAAAGTAAAAAAACTGAAAACATATATTTTGGCATTATTTGTGATCATAAGACTTCTTCCATAAACTATTTTGATGGATTACATTACATTCTGTACTTTGTATATACTCAGTGTATATATCAGTGTTAAACCTGTGGATTTATCACTAATATCTGTAAAAATAATTATGCAAAAGTATGGAGTTTGGCAGAATACAAGGATCACCTCATACGTTTGGTACATATAAATATCTCCATATAATGGTGTAATTGCATATAACTCTCATTTGTTTATTTCATTACCTCACCTTTTTTCTTCTTCTAGGTATTATCCTAACATTTTACATTCATAGTTCCTGATTCCATAAACAATTATTTTGGCATTATTTGTGATCATAAGACTTCTTCCATAAACTGTTTGATGGATTACATTACATTCTGTACTTTGTATATACTCAGTGTATATATCAGTGTTAAACCTGTGGATTTATCACTAATATCTGTAAAAATAATTATGCTCAAGTATGGAGTTTGGCAGAATACAAGGATCACCTCATACACGTTTGGTACGTATAAATATCTCCATATAGTGGTGTAATTTCAAATAACGCTCATTTGTTTATTTCATTACCTCACCTTTTTTTCCTAGGTATTATCCTAATATTTTACATTCATAGTTCCTGATTCGAAATTTAACTGAAATTATTGTGCGAGAAATATAAGTAATTTTTTTTTTTTAGGAAAAAGGGATTCAAAGTGTCTTCTGAAAACTTTATTTGAAGGTGAGCGATATACTGTATTTTATCATTTATACATTATTTCTTTATTCTTTAAAGTATTATGTTTATAGATCTAAAAAGCATAATAACATAAGTGGTGTATATTATAAACATGTAAGTAATTATAAGAAACGTAATATAGCTTAGTAGTACGAGCATACCAAAAATCAGTTCCGAGACATAAAATCCCTTCTAATATAATATTACTTATATAATTATGTTAATTAAAGTATAATTGTCTAGAATTATGAACACATGTGAAATACTGTTTATTTATAATCATTCAGTTCACTAATAAAACAATGTAACTTCTGCGCTACGCTGTCTACTCTCTCAGACTGCCTGTGTGACGTCACACGAAAGTTTCCCTGTCGCGCCGAAGCCGGTCTCTTTCGTTAGCCGCGCTTCATACACAGTGACGTCAAAGTTAACAAGTTCGGCAACTATGGGCTCTGAAATGGAGATGACTAATGTTCTCAGAGTAATGTAGTGGTATCGTTTGTCTATAATAATGCTGATGGTACTATATTATTTTCACAAACTATTCTTGCAGACTTATTTGTCTACGACTTCATCTTAATCAGTAGAAATAATCACAGAAATAGTTTCATTGTATTCAAAGAAGATGCGGAATATTTAAGCAATAACACTGGACAGCAATGAAAATTTTTCGGGCTTAGCAATGGTGAATTTACATGTATTTCCATCTGCTGAATTCAAAAATCACCATAAAATGATAGATTAGCTCTTGTTTTGAAGATAAAGTGACATTTCATTTTTTAAAGTGAATATTTTAAATTTGGGGAGTTTTTTGGGAGTTGGCACACCTGTTTCATAACAAAACACAATCAGAGAGAAATTTTGGAAATTAAGTGATGCAAAAGTTAAGTAAGGTATTTTTGTCGGACCACAAATAAGAGAACTTGTAAAAGATCCTGCATTTGACCAAATTTTGGAGGGGAAAGAAAAGGAAGCTTGGGAAGCCTTCAAGGGTGTTGTTCATAGATTTTTAGGCAACAAAAGAGATGACAACTACAAGCAATTTGTGACAGTGCTCCTTCAAAAATACCGTAACCTTGGATGCAACATGTCCATTAAGATCCATTTTCTCCACCGCCACCTAGACTTTCTCCCTCCTAATTGTGGAGCTGTTAGTGATAAACATGGGGAGAGATTCCATCAGGGCATTTCTGTTATGGAACAAAGATATCAGGGCCGTTGGAATGAAGTAATAATGCTTGCGGATTACTTGTTCTTTGTTTAGGGATTCTGCGGAACTCCATCACAAGAGGCAAGCTAAAAGACGACGAAGTCAATATGCCATCACATATTCTCTTCAGACACGACTATCTGCGAAGTATTTCTCCAGCAATTTAGAACTCTTAGCATGTAATTACCAGTTAAAAAAATCAAATGCACTTTTCACTGTTGCTAGCATGTATGTAATTAAAATGTATCCTTTTCTCTCAATCCGTTAATATGTAATACTTCCACCTTGTGTATATCATAGAAACTAGAGCTGATAAAATTTTTTCATTGTCATATTTGTTTTTCTCAACCCAAAATTAGTAGGAATTGCCTCATGAAGTGCTCGAAACATAAAAAATTATATTTTTGTTGCCCAGTGTAATCAAATATTGGCCTGAAATGCTATACTATTTCCAAAACATCGTCATACACAGCTGAATGGTGGCAGTTAAAGTTTTGAAAAACTGAAACCCATAAAATGGAATACCTCGGAAATTGATGGCGTCACAGAAAGTTGTATGAAATAAAATAGGAGTGGTTTACTAAGTGATTTACCGGGAAAATGTGAGTCAATTGGAGAGTTTAATGTCACGTCGGCACGTTGGCCATGGTAGCTCAAGGGGTTAGAGTGACGGGACGGAAACCAGGAGATCCGTGGTTTAAATTCCTGCCGTGGTATTGAATTTTTCAGTTTGACTCTAATTAAGTAAAGTAGGAGTTTTTAAACTGATCTGATTATTTGTGATCTAATTTTTTGTCTATCTCTTATGGCTTACCAATTAAAGAACATAAAAAAAAAATCCTTTTGAATGAACAGATCATCACAGAATATACACTGAGAATTAAATGTATAATTTTTTTAGTCACGAATATTTTGAATTAAAAATCGCTATGGCCGCTTTCGAGAAAGCCAAACGTAACGAAATAAATACATACAATAAATAAAATATTCAATAACTTTTATACTCCGAATTAAGCTCGTTTATTAAAAAACTAGATATCCTTAAAAGCGAATAACGTCTCATTACCCATTCCATACACAATTATTCATCTTTCTTCACTTAATTTAAATATATTTTTCTTGTAACGAGTGGGAATTTTGCTGCAAATATTGAGAAGATTCTGGAACTTAAATAGGATATTTATCTATTTTTTTAGTTATACTGTTTGCAGGCTCAAAAAGGCAGGTAGACGCACCTGTGGATTTTTTTTTCTAAAACTTGCTTTTTTCAGTGGGTTACAAAACATGTGCTTATGGTGAATTCTCGAAATTAAATTTTTTGGTAAAATGTAATACTTTCTCTTGCATACGTAGGCATACATACTAAAGATTCGATAGAAATATATATGGTAAATTTGAAATAAAATTAGCGTGTTGTAGATAGAAATATAACAAATTTTGGGTTACAAATTTAGAAAAATAGATTCAAAACTGCTTCCGTTTCCTTCTTCATTTTCATGAAATGATCTGATGTTATAATACTGATGGAATAGATACGCAATATATTAGTCATAATTTTGACCCCATAATTATGGTTGTTAGTAATCATCTAGCATGATTAATCGGCGAAAATGACAGGATTGTTCGTAAAGAGATTTGATTAAGACGATAATGATACCAAAAAATTCTGAGAAATATTAAAACTTGTGAAGTGTGTAGGCTTTCACATTCGGAGTCATTTGGTAGATAATGATTATCTGGGCTTGTGGGGCGTAGTCTAGTGGTAAATATTCTTCCAGACGTTTCGTTCGAAGCTGCGTTGAATATCCTCAGTGGCGTGGTAGTACTATCAGTAACCATGATAGTATCTTTCGCAGCCGAGAATACGAATGTGTTACGGCCACGCCACTGAGAATGTTCGACGTAGCTTCTTACGAAACGTCTGGAAGAAGATTTTCCACTAGACCACGGCCCACAAGCCCGGATAATAGTTATTTACCAATTAAAACTTGATTGGAATACATGCTAATGTACCGTACAGTAACAAACAACTTCTGGGTAGACAGTTTTTCATGTTATTCTCTTAAGGCAAGTTACAATTTTGTTTCAGCCAAACATGTTCCCTCCTAACATTCAAAGTACTTCTACATTTTAAATGGCACCTGTTCATTTTGGAATGTTTCACAATTTAACGTGTCTTCATCGCAGCAGTAATGGGTAATGACAAGCAAATACAACGTCTGTGCCATCTGTACTTGAATAACAACATCCAAAAACACTACTCAGATGAAAGATAGCGCTGTGTCAGAGGGAGTTATGAACATTGCATTCTTGCATAGAGAGTCGACCAATGATATGACGTCTCTGGCCAGTCAAGATGGACACCTAAACATGATAAGAGTAGATGTTACCTTGCGGAGGATCTTTCTAAAGCCTACTGATGTTCGTTGACATGTGGCAAAATGTGCCAAACGAGCTTGGGAAGGCAAACGAATGAGTTAGGCAGCCCAAAAATATTTTTGCCTCTTTCTTCCAGTAGAACCGAGAAGGCACACAAGGAAATGCTCATTACAATGATGAATCTTTGGAAATTTTAATTCAGTGTGAGTAAATCTAAAATTCAATAAAGACACGTTTAGACTCGGTCTACCTTGTTTTCCAAGACCCTACGTCATTGATTATTATTGTCTCTTAGGCTTGGCACGATGAGAATCCTTGCGCCGTTGATGGGGAAATTCCACTCCTTAGTGCTTTCTTTATACCTCCATGCTGTAAAGGTTACCATTATACCTAGGTCTTAAGACACTAAAATGTAATTCTAGGTGCCTAAGGTAGGCCGCGTTATGAAACTGTTAATTCAATTTAAATGGATACTTTCAAATATCTAATTTTTGTTGCACTGAAGCATCCTGATGTAATAACATAAAAATAAAAGGTTTAATGTGACTTTATAAAAATTAGATTCCTCTGAATGCTATTAAGTTGGTCCAAAAGCTCTAGCGTTTTTATCCTTCCGTCGGGCGCTTCAAATTTCGTGACGTCTTTGGTTGCGATGTATCCGCTGAATACATATGACGTTAACTGTGTCTTAGTATCTGTTTTCAACTGTTTTAAAACGAGTGAACATTATTATGAATAAGAAGCGTTTCTCGGACATAGTCATCCTGCAAGTGCCCTGCAAGTGGGGCTCCCCGGGAGGAAGGACGAGGGTGGCCGTCCCAAGGAGCCACGACAGTGTAGAGTCCCTACAGTTTACTAGTTGGAAACTCTCGGACAGGCCAGTACAACTGTCTTCCCATCCCACTGGGGGGTTCCGTCCCCTTTAGTTACCCTGGTGCGGGGGCTGCGGTCCCCGAGCACTCTTGGTACCTCTGAGGTTACTACAGGAACCTCGGGCCGAACATTCGAGCCCCTCCTGACTGGGGTCGTTAGGATTGGGTTGGACTCGAGTGAGCAGTGGTTCTCGATACCCATGGGAGATTGCGTATTTCCGGCCAGCCTCCGGCCGCCCGGAGGGGGCAGTTGGTTGCCTAAGAAGTCCCGGGTACTAGCCTGCAGAGCTAGTAGGTATGCTAGATCACCAAGCGGCCCCACCGAGGTTTTCGGTAGTCTTCCCTGCGGGGTTGACACGCGTAAGTGACGTATCCACTTCCATTCTGTGGAAGTGCTTGAGAGTGTGCTTGACCTAAACGTATTCTCCTTAAAACAAACAGACGTGGAGGACTAATATAGTAGCCGCGTTTATTCCATCCCAGGCGACATCAAAGCTTTCCCTTCTGACCACACCTCCTCACATGCAAGCAATTATAAGGGGTTTTCACCCTTAAACATACGGGTGGTCCTTCTTAATACGTTCACTAATTTAGAGCGCTGTTGCAATATTTTCCATGTGTCCTCAGAAATTAGCTTAGACTGTGCAAACGTGCTTCCAATGTGTGTTAATTAAGCTTTTACTTACAGAAGTTACATAGTGTTTTACTTAATGTAGCTAGTGTAGTTTTATAAATTTATTAGTGTTTAATAGTTATTGGCGTTTAGCACTTGCGTAATTTAATTAAGATGTGGAGAGACCGTGCGTATCGAACCTAACATGGATATGCTAACATGGATTTCCATTCATACTTGTAATATATATCTAACAGTATTTCTAACTTTTCTCGAGTTCTAAAGCGTTTGACATTTAATTATTATACGGAATGTACGCGATTATTTATTTAAATAGTGTTTAGCAGAAGAGGGCCTCCCCCCAAAAAATTACATTGCTTAACTTTATTCGAAATTGTAAAATTAGTAGACGTCCTTGTAAAAGGGTTCCAGCATTTAAAAAGAGTAATAGAGTTATCTTACTAGTTTTTCTTTAATTCGTTGGTTCGTTTTTTTACTTTTGAGGTATTTACTGCTTTGTTAAATAAACTGAAATTCACCACCTGCAGCTGCCATAGAATATAGGAAAATGTTTTAGGATGAATCGGTTCACGAATACAATAAACAAAGCGCTAAGGTGCAATATTTGCTTATAAATTATTACTATCTACCAGGATATCCAAAGTGCTTCCTTAATTTGCAAGTAAATATCCCTCGCAGTCATGCACACTGATGCAGTTTAACCCCTTTAAAGTTGTAATGATGGTCCTAAAACAGGGTATCGGAATGTTTTACTTTCCCCCCCTTTTTTTACTATATATATATATTTTCCCTATTTAACCGTTTATTGTTTCCGTTTATTTTACTGTGATTCCTTTGGTTTCACACATATACACGATACACATAAACACCCATGCCCAAGGCGGGACTCGAATCCGCGACCCTCTACGCGGTGGAACCCTAGAGACACGCTCTAACAACCGTGGCTACGAGAGCCGGCAGTCCTTAGATATTATGCTAATAATACGCATTTAGTTCTTGTACGTAACAGAAGTACTAATTCCTTAACGGCATAGGTAATATATCTCTTTTCAGTTATGTTATAAAGAGTTGTAACATTATGTATTATTATAGGAAACATTAATTATTTAAATTTTATTTGAAAATATCAATGACTATTTCTTACAGTGAATTTTGCTTTACTTATTTGTGTATTTATTTATTTTTTGCTTCTAAACGTTATTTTAAACAGCAGCAACCCTGGGTATTCTCAGCTGTAAACACGTGCGTAGTATTCTTCACCTCTGACCCACGGTTTGTGTATCCTAATGTGCATCGGTTTGTGTATGTTTTTGACGTTGTGGTTAGGGGGAAGAACAGTTTTTCCTTACAAAGAGAGCCGGCTGGGGATGCTTTAAGTGCGGTCACTATAAGAGGAGAATACAATCTGGTATTTAAAATAGGCACTAGGTTACAGAATTAAGAAGCCAATAAGGCTGTTATCCCTTTCTACTGTTATCTGGAAATGGCTCCAACAAACCAGGTTCAGAAATCGGAGACCGTTCTACCGTAAGAGCAAATTTAAATAGGAACATATCATCCTGTATACAACGCTGAGATTCCAGCAGTACATAGCAAAAGCTAGAGCACAATTGGTTACAGAATATGTTCTGATACCGAAATTAAGGTTTGGCATAAGTAAATAATCATGATGGATTTCAAAGGAATGTTGGTTCTTTGTTACAACACGTGCAAGGGCAGTTGAGTCGAATAGCAGTTGTGTGTGAATAAGTTGCTTTAACAAAAGAAACGTAAGAAATAGTGTGCTTAGCATATTTCTAAAGGATGGCACTTGACTTGTTGAATAGGGTATTCTTTGGTTCATTCATAATGGCGACAAAACAGCCACGAAGGGATCTTTGTGTGAAAAGAGGGTCTTCAGAAAGTGAAAGTTACATATGCACCCACACACGCAGCTGTGGACAACAGTCTTCGGCGTGGAGCCGATCAGAGCGGTCCGAGGCGTGAAGCCTATTAGGGCAGTCCTCTTGTTCTGTCTTGGGCCAGGCATACCAGAAATGTGAGAATATATTTGTCGGTTCATATATACGTGAGGAACGAATAAAGTTTATCGAGTAATAAACATTCTGCCGTCAGTAACTCTAAACAGGAATATTGGTAACCCTTGGTCGGCAACTTCAGTTTCGATGTTCTAAAAAAAGAAGCAGTAAATAAATAAGTTGGAAACGGGCATTCCAGTGTCATTAAATATCCTTCTCACACACATCTACGCATACCCTGTGAGAAACCTCATTGTTTTACCCTGAGCCACACATAATAGCTTCAAAGTAGCATCAACCTTTGCCAAAATATAAAATTTAGTTACGAATTGGCGCCTTGCTCGACAATCAATTTTTTATTGCTACAGTTCCTAGTGGTCCCTATGCTTTATAGTAAGAGTCAACAGGACTTTTATTTTAAATTGTCATCCAACGTTAAGTCAAATCGAACGACGAATGAAATGAGTGAAGTGATTCATAGAGCTTAGAGTTACCCGATATTTATCTTTCAGGACAAGGGAACACCTCGGATAAATCTTAACCAGTTAAGTCACCCTGACCGAGATTCAAATTCGGAACTTAGTGAGATAAAAGCCCTGCCAAGCGGGCTTCATTAGGATCAAAGAATTAGATACTTAAACAGTTTCAGAAGTGACTGTGAATTACATTCATATTTGAAATATTATTTTTCCCTTGACGTTTATTTGCCTATCCTTATTTTTATTTTGGTCTTCTGGAGAACAATGCCATAGTCTGACTATTGTGGCTAAGAGTAAAGCTTTCTGATAAAATTCTTTCTTTCCCTGTAGTGAGCAATAAGCGAAGCCAACGATTCCAGCCATAGTGCCATTATTTATTCAGACAGTAAAATATGAACAAATGTAAAACATATGCTGGTAGCTGCCATATCTCGTATTTGTAACTGTCTCGCAAACGGCTGATTGTGGACTGTGGTTGCACACGCTTTTGTTCAGGGTTATTATTGTATACTTTCAAACATTTCCGGTCACTGCCAATTTGATACCAAAAATTATGTGAACACACGTTTGTTCTACCCATGAAAAATTCATACATCCCTTATATTATACTATTCATGTACAATTTTATTCCTCTATCCATGTTACGTTCGTCATTCACGATATAATTTGTGTATTAACCTAGAAGTGACTTCAAATTAAACATTAATTACTCATTGTGCGTGGCTTACAGAAATATCATACAAATATTTAGTAGTATTAAGGGCACTGGGAGGTTATTTTTACCCAGACAAGACTAATTTTTACCAATATTAAAATATGAATATATAGAACACTAAATATTATCAGAAATGGAAATTCGGTATGATTACTGCATAAGGATGTGTGCATTTAACTACTTTATAATATTTAAATTACGTTCACACAGGTCCATGCAAAAGGGGCATAAATCACACCGTGTGTCCTGAAAAAAATATTGCACCCTATATTTCAGGTGCACTTGTAGGAATTTAAAGCTACATGCACCAAGTTTTATCATAAACAATCTAAGATACAGTTTTATAATATTGGCTAAATGAAAATTACATTTAGTTTATACTATGCACATGAAAAATTAATTAGTTTTGAGTAAAAAGAAAGTTAATATTTTCAAGGACTGAATATTTGTTTTCATCCATTTTATAAATCACATGAATATAAGTGCTAGCCGAATGTGTTCAAGGAACATTGACAAATAACCACTACATATTTTGTGTCAATATCTTTTATAGTTTTTGAAAAACATGCAGCTAAAGTATGAAAAATCAAGGTTTTGGGAAATCACGATCAAAGATTAAGCACCATTCTCAGGAAGTGGGCGTATCATTACGCCGCCATGTTTAAATTGACGAATTAAAGGACTTTAATACATATTATCCCAGTGCTCTTAACAAGATCTTGGGCTTTATCTGCCTCAGGATCAAGAGGTCCTGAGTTCGAATCTCGGTCAGGCGAGTTATCTAGGTAAGCTATTCTTTTCCAGGGTTTTCACCTATCCTGAAAGATGAATGTATGATAACTCTAAGCTGTAAAGACCCTTGAGCTCATATGAGCATTTCACCCATTTCATTCATTCATAGAGAGAGAGGGAGAGAGAGACTACCGCGAAGTTTAGTCGATATTTTTGATTGAGGTGATTTCAAAACACGCATTTCTACTGAAATATCGTTATAGAATTTTTGAGTGGATGCAGTTCCTTCTCTATCTGGCACAAATGTAAAGAGAATGTAAGATATCAAGGAAAATTTGTTGTCTACTACTGACCTAAAATGTCATATCATTTAACTCCTCAATGAAGTTCAAGTAAAGAATACAAAGATATGATTGCTTGATGAGTAGAGTCAAAATTTCGATGACTGTTCCATATGTTTTTTTTTCTGATAATTTTGTGTGGAAAGTATACCTATATCATAACTTTTTCAATGAAAGTAAGTCACATTAGTGTCATTTTTCTGCACTGTTGAGCTTTTAGTGTGAAGGGCATTTTTTAGAAGTTAAGTCATGTTTAAAAGGAAATACAGAATTTACTAATTTTTCGCGAGTTTGCATATTTTTTATTTTAGTAAAATATACAATTCTATAATATATACGATTCTATAAAAATCTTGGAATTCCATTGGAGTGTAGATCCCTTTGTAATTTGTGAGTTCGTAAAATTAAAAGCCTCGTTTGCAGAAATTCAAAATGCTCTTTGTTTCCGTAGAAAGACAATTTGTACAGCCTTTAGCAGCAGAATGACGTAACATACCCCAACAGTCTCTCATGGCTTCACCACATGTAAACAAACAAAAGAATTCACCTTCAAATCACTACATGATAATCAGTTGTCAACTCGACTCGGTACATTTGAAATGTCCACACGCACAATAAACAGCTCACTGGCTCGCAACTGCAACTTCGTTCACTTCCAGCAGCTCCGCTGCACAACTGAGCTGTCCAAGAGCCAAGAGCAGGTCGCCCGGGTTCTCCCAGGTGGAGGGTTACACGCCACGGTACCTATCCGCTGTGCGGATTTACCCGTGCGGTATAAAATATATAGTAATTAATGTTCGCGAGCTTGCGTGTCGTTGTGTAAGACGGCGCAGTTGGCCTCTACTGATGCTTCTGGTGCCGGGATGTCCCTCCGATGAAGGGGGACAATGCCCCTTCCATCTCGCTTTGGGCGGTGGCTAGCGATCCGTCAAGCTGAGGGGGGAACCAGAAGCGAGAGGCCAGATGGAATTTGGTTTATAAGGTTAGGATTTTCCAGGTCGTGCGCAGGCTTTCGGGCCCAGCTACAGGTGTCACCCTTCCAGCCACGACCAAGGTGCGGCGTGAGCTGGCAGTGATTGGGGAGGAAGGAGAAGAGGCAGACTTTACCACCCAAGGGCATCTTTGGGGAGGCGGTAGCTCCTCCATCTCCTATGGAGACGGTGGTCATATTGTCCAAGAGTGTTTACCAGCTGGTTTGGTTAAGGAGTAATCTTGGTATACAACGTGCGCGTTTGTTCACGCACGCGTCCTCAACGTAGGGTATGCCAGACTATGTGTGCAGGAAGTGTGATGGGAACCTGCAGTCGGTACCGTAGATCATCCTTAAAGTCCTGTTCTGTACGGCCTGCAGTCTGCGGAGAGTAGTATGAGCACCGAGCATATCGGACGATGCATGGAATTGGTGAAATGATGCTCGAATGAATCCAGGGTACTTAGAGCCTAGGGTTACCCGACATTTGTCTTTCAGGATAAGCGAAAACCCCGGAAAAACCTTATCCCAGTAACTCACCCTGACCGAGATTCGAACTCGGGACCTCTTGAATGTGAGGCAGAGATGCTACCACAACGCTACCGAGGCGATCGTATATATCCTCTGGTATACGTACAGGAATAGTTGTATATTCTTGCTTGTTATGTGTCTATGCCTCATGAAATCGTAAATTAAGATTCAATCTGCTCTCTTCTAATTCCTTATTTTGATAATTATCTACTGACTCTATTTCGAGTACTTTAAAATAACTTTTTAAAAGTCTATCATACCTTAAAGTTTAAATGTATCTATACATTTTGATATTCGATGAACCAACTTAGCAAATGTAAAGTATTCAAGTAATTTTTTTTTTATTGTTGGCGTCACTTTAGACTATCTTTATAGCTATTCATAAACGAAACAGTCTTTTTAATTATCTCGGAAGTTAGTAGCTTAACTTTTCTTATACTTATATAATGTTTTAGGAAGTTGAATTCATTTTGTATATATATTTTAAGTTATAAAGGTTTTAATTCGTGATCGTGAATAATAATTTTGAAATTTTATATAATTCTGTTATTAAAAGTTTTGTTTTCAAATTATAATTAATTGTAAGAATATTTTATTAAGTTTTGAAAATTAGGTAAATTAATAATTGTTTATTTTTAAAATGTATGGTTGTTAATTAATCAACCTGTGGTTATGATATTTCTGTTTGGTTAAATAGTAGTGCTGGATACCAGTACTAAAGGTGGCCCCGGCTTTCGACGGCAAGTACTTTTTTATGGGGAATCTTAAAATATAGCTGGTTTATGTGTTACTAGAAACCAGTAATTAATCACTTGAAGCTTTCCCGGCGTTGATTATTTATGATAGTTTCTCGGGCTAACAGCCAGGTCAGATTAGGGTACTTATAGTTATAAGGTAGGGTAGTTACCCTAATCTGACCTGGATGTTAGCCCGAGAAACTATCATCTAAAAACCAGTAATATTATATTTTTGTTGAAAATATTTTAAAGCATGTTTAACATTTTTAAATTAAATTTATAAAATTTTGAAAGGGATGGATTAGAAGCAATTTAAATTTTTAATTATATTTTTGAAATGTAATTTATTTTTATGTATGTTTATTTTTAGAAATGTGGTGTGGATTTTTATGTTTAATCAGAGTAAATTTTAAAAAGTACGTAAAAGTGTTTTATTATTTTTAAATTTACTTTATTTTTATTAACAATCTGTAAATTGTGTATGTTTTGTATATGTTTTTGATGATTTTAAGAAATAAATAAATAAAAGTCTGAGTATTTACCCAGAATTAAGAAATTAGGTGCCGGGGTACAGTATGCAGATCTTTATTTTATTTTATTTCTATTTATACTTATAGATGCATGATACCCAAAGGTGCGGTTTTGAAAAAATGTAAAATAAAGAAACATTTTTCCTAAATTTGGCGGTTTTGGTTGCGGTTGATTTTCTTCAAAATGTTGTCTTGCGATTTTAAACATTTTTGGAGAATATAGAATTTGCAACTTATCCCATTAGACGGTAAGCACATATGCACCGACTGCACTTTTTCTAAAACCACGACTTCTTGCACTCACGTGAGTATCTCTGCTCACTGTAATATAAAATATTGTTATCAGAACAGATTATTTTATCTATTTCTCAATCAAAATAAAAGTTCAGTACATATTTTGAAATTTCGTTGTAGGTATAAGAAGAATACAGTAAGTTAAAGTGCTAATTATTTTTTTTAAAAAGTCGCCATAGTCTGCTTTGGAATTCCAACCTCTTTGCATGACCTCAAGAAAAATTAGTGATGTACCAATTGAGAATTTGAAAATTCAAACAAATACGAAGAATATCTCAAAGATGTTAAGTTCAAAAGAGATACTTGCTTCATTTTGTGTGCTTTAGCGAGATAGAAACCCTTTGTGTATATTTTGACATTTTACAATTCTAGGAAAATTATTCAGAACGCATACGACCCATGGGCCATTGGTATAAACTTTCAGAAGGGTACACATTTTAAATGTCATAAAATATCATCATATACATGCATAGGAATTCTCAAGTCAGGCTCATATTCTAACCATCAATACATAGAAGGTACACAACAGCGTTCACGAGTCACTGACAGCAGCTAAAATACGGTCTTGTGATTTGTCTACACACCCTAACAGTTGTTAATCACCTACGAATCACGGGGTAAGGTCCGATAACACTTCAACATATTTTTCCTTCCCCACAGCATTGAATGATTAGAAATTTCTTTCTGATTATAAACATTCTTTAAAATCGTGACATCTAACTTTCATGACGGGTGGTTTGTAGTGATTTTCTCAATTACGGCATTCTCAATTACTGTTTGCAAGATTTGAACCGAAATATTAAATTTAGTGTGCAGCTTAGGTTTAGCTTTTGAGTTATACTGTTCACAAATGACTCGAGTGAAAGAGATACAGACAGACATTTTTTTAAATATATAATTTTGTTTTGGTATTTAGAGAGCCTCAAAACGAGAATTTACGAGGGCTGTTCAATAAAGAATGATCATAACTTTTTACGGTCGTAATTTTTCGCACTGAAATTCAATCTCATTATATACTGTTAGCTTAATGTGAAAAAAAAGCGCCGTAGTATTTTCATTGTTGTTACTCCTGGTTCCCGCCTGTGAGAACCAAGCAAGTTCAGACATGTGCAGTATCGCCTACCGCTGCAATGGAGGTAACATGCAGTTAATGTTGATGTTAGAGGAAGATCCGGAGTTTCCTTCAAACGTAATCACTGCTGATGAAACTTGGCTACATCATTTTGATCCTGAGAGCAAACAGCAAAGCTCAGTGTGAAAAGCTCCTTCATCACCAACCCCCCAAAAAAGCCAAAGTGGTTGCTTCTGCTGGGAAAGTTATGGTTATCTTATTATTTGATATTCATGGAATGCTTTATCACCATGTTGTACCTGCACAGACATGAGTGACTGGACAATACTACAGGGATGTCTTGAAAACATTGCAAGTCCATATCAGGCGCAAAAGACCACATTTCCGTGAAGCAGTTTGGATGCTGCGCCAAGATATTGCGCGGCTGCATATTGCCAATGTTGCTGAATATCTTGCAAAAATCAACGTGAAATGCATCTCTCACCCTTCATATAGTCCAGATTTAGCCCTATGTGACTCTTTTGTATTTCCTAACTTGAAGAACCGCCTTCGTGGGAGGCATTATCCATCCTCAGAAGCAGTGGTGAAGGCTGCGGAGGGGATTTTTAAGGTTCTCTCAAAAATGGTTACCGGCATGTCTTTTAAGACTGGCAGAAACGCTGTGACAAGTGCATCGCATTCATGGGAGACTATTATTAGAAGCGCCATCAAAATTATGAGGATGAGGTGAAGGTACGTTGTCAAAAAAAAAGTGATCATTCTTTATTGATCAGCTCTCGTATATGAATTCCTAGTATAAAGTTTTTGAGTAAAATTCAAAATTTCCTTTAGTTACTCTATATAAATGGTAGACAAAGTTAAAGTGCTTAAATTATTTTCTATGTTGATTGAATCAAAAACGAATGTTTCCGCTATATTCGATATACAATATTTTGGTGGAATGTAATGTTATTACCAAATTTAGGCAGCAAGTGAAAACAGAGTCTGTTGCTCACAAATTAAATCTAAAAATTGACCATGTATTTTCAAAACAACCTCTCCTGATGTAAGCCATTAATCCATCCTTGGCTTCAAATGTTAATAGTGGAATGTCATTTCCATAACAACACATTAGCTTTTTACCGTATTTTATACAAATTCAGGGATAGATACGTAACCAAAGCTCTCAAGTATAAGGTATCGCTTCAACTGAAATGAAAATACCTAACTTGAAAAAGATTACAGCTTTTCATAACGAAATAGCAAACAAAGATTAAAAAAAATTGTGTAACGGTGTATAATTTTCCTAATGACGCTGTCACAAGAAACTTCTTCAAACTAAATTTTTCTTCTTTAGGGTAACAGATAATCACGCCTTTCTCTTTTCCAACTTCGCTATTTTCTTATTTCACTGGAGGCTTTCACAGAAGTTTGGCTCCACAAGGTTCTTGCAGGATAAATTTGATTGTTGATATACATACACTATGTACTGTGTAATGGTAACCTGTGAGGCTCGGAATCAGGAGGTTGCTCTTCACATCTCATCAGGAATGCCTGAAATTTGCTCCAGGTTTTCCTCAATCCTCGCAACTGGTAAGTGCTAGTTGTACTTGAAACCTTTCCTTCCCAAATTTGTTTT
Source organism: Mantis religiosa (assembly GCA_030765055.1). Taxonomy (NCBI): domain Eukaryota; kingdom Metazoa; phylum Arthropoda; class Insecta; order Mantodea; family Mantidae; genus Mantis; species Mantis religiosa. The sequence continues at coordinate 78,857,681 of CM060958.1, forward strand.
CCGAATTATCTTTTAATCTTATATAATTATGTGTCAACCGTACCTTACTACCTACCTACCTACCACCGCCGCCACCACTGCCACTGCCACTACCACTGCAGAAATTGCCCGCCTCGGTAGCGTAGATGGTAGCGTGTTTGCCTCACGTTCAAGAGGTCCCGATTTCGAATCTCGGTTAGGGTGAACTACCTGGACAAGCTTTATCCGGAGTTTTCCCTTATCCTGGAAGACGAATGTCGGGTAGCTCTAAGCTCCATGGACCCCGGACTCGTTTGAGGATCGTTCACCAACTTCATTCATCGTCCGATATGACTTAACGTTGGAGGACGTAAATTACACACACAAAAAAGCAGACATTTAAGAGGCTATTTCACTCTTCGGTTTATTTAATTGCAGTTAAATTATGTTTACTTCTTCTTAGGAATTTATTCCTATTCTGGCGTGACTTACCATTTATTTATGACCAAAGGACGGCGTTATTTTATTTCTAGTTTTATTGAGTTTCGTCTTATGTGTTTTGTACGCAGGGTATAATTATAATATATTTATGCAAGGAATAGGTATGGCAATTATAATACAGTATTCACTTTTAAACTCTTCTGGCTATGTAGTGAACTGTATTGTGGATTAATGTATAATGCGATCCAAATAAACCTGAACCATTTCAATAGGCCAAACTTTTGGACCAATAATAGGACACACGTGCAACTTGGTGAGAATATAACACAATTGGGAGTTTACATTACACTAAATCCGTTCATGGAAATGTTGAAAACAGTGTTGTTGTATAAATTAAATTAATTGGGAGTCGATTAGTAACACAAAACAACACTCACTTTTAAACTTAAGTTTTAAACTTAAGTTTAAAAGTGAGTGTTGTTTTGTGTTATTAATCGACTCCCAATTAATTTAAATTACATTACACTATTTACATCCCAGACAAAATGTTGGAGGTATGCTCCACCAGCATCTATGCATGTTTGCACTCGTCTCACCATATTCTCTTCATTTTTACGGAGAGTATCCTCGCCAATGTTACTTATTTAGGTTTGAATGAATTCCTTGTACGCTCATTTTTTACACAACCCCACAGGAACAAAATCCGGTGAGGTTAGTTCAAGGGATCTGGGGGCCACAGACCTTTTGAGATTATTCGATTATCAAAGAAACTGGTTACAAGTTCCATGGCGTCATTAGATGTATGGTACGTTGCTCCATCTTGCTGAAAATAACCTTCTCTCAATTCGATATCGTCACTGTAAAACTTCAGAGAATATGGTGAGACGAGTACAAACATGTATAGTTGCTGGTGGAGGACACTTCCAACATTTTCTCTGAGATGTAAATAGTGTAATGTAATCTCCCAATTGTGTATTACATTCTCCCAAAGTTGCACGTGTGTCCTATAATTGTAGCAAAAGTTATGGCCTATTGAAATGGTTCAGGTTTATATGGATCGTACTGTATTTAATAATTAGGTCAGTCAATAATTAGTGGCAACATTTGAATAAACAACAAATAAAATGTTTTTGGAGCGGTGACATTATTGCAGTACTTAAAAGTAATCTCCTCCAACGTAAAGAATTCGTCTCCACACATCAGGAAGTCGACGGATGTCATCCACAACGTCTTGTTGTCCTAATATTCGAACAAACTGCTCTACTGTTGCTATAAGTGCCTGTCTGGTTATAAAGCGAACTTCTCATTTTCCCTTGCTAATTAAATACAAGTCCAACAGTGATGTTCTCCCAGCCGTTCTCTAACAGCATTCACATGCACATCATCACTTGCTGTTTGCGGTCTGCCAATTCCACGTTTTCGATAAACGTCTTCCCTTCCTCTACGAATTACATTCGCCCACTTAGCCACGTTACGATATGATAACGTCTGTCTACCACAAGCTTCGAATAATGCTGTATGGCATTGTCGAGCATTGAAGCATGAAGCATCTTTGTTCGTATTTACTAAACATATTTAGAGCACAAAGTAACAGCCTACAACTAAGCTTACTAAAAATGTCTTTAATAAAAGTATTGTCCTGAAGGTCACAGCTAACAAACATTAGAGGCTCTTGAGTGCTGAGGCTTTCACGACCGGCGTCGTCCACTACATTATATACATATTCCGGGCTTGTAGGCCGTGGTCCAGTTGGTTTAACATCCGGCGTTTCACCGAAAACTACGTCCGGCGCAGTTGAGACGCAGATTTCGGCGAAACGTCGGATGTTAAACCAAATAGAGCACAGCCTACAAGCCCAGAAGATGTATATGCTTTTATTTTTCATTATTATCAGCTTACATGATTTACCGCTTACAGCGCCAAATACAGGCAGTGTTGCCACTAATTTTTGAATGACCCATGTATATTGTAACGCGAGCGCTAGAACACCCTGTGAAGCAGCTGGGAGCGGAAGGCAGGGGAGGTTCGGTTAGCCACACCTTCCCCTCGTTTGTCTTATAGTGGTGACAAGGCGGCGGTTGGGAGGAAAAACATGACTGTGCCGTATGTTTCCTTACACCTGGTTCTCGATCTTTCTGTTACTAGAACAATCCTGTAAACACCAGAAGGCGGGATATTCCGATATAAAGAGGGTTACAGACAGACGGAGTCGGAGTTAGTCAGTTGTTGGTTTGGTCAGTGAGTGTGAGTGAGGAGACAGTCGCAGTTCTTGGTGTAAGAGTTAGTCAGTGACGTGTTAATGAACGAAAAGATTGTGCAACGGAAGACTGTACGAACTGTGTATGTGTATCGGAGTTTATGTAATCGCGAGTACAAGTGAAGTTGTAACGGACGAACTGGTAAATTGTAATTGTGTGCAGCAAGTAATTCTGTGTAGTTGGCAAGAGTTTAACTGTAAGTCGGTGGAAATAAAGAACATTTTTGAGTGGTGAAATTGGACTTTTCATTTCACGAACCCACAAAGTCACACTGGTGTCAGGAAGCGGGAAGATAACATCACCGAGCATTACAACCATGGACGCGGCATTGGAGAAAATTTTGGAGACGATGATGGAAATGAAAGCGGAACTGAAAGAAATGAAGACGGCCAACGACATCGCCGGGAAGATGGAAGAAATGAAGGCCGAACTAATCTCGGAAATGAAGACGGCAAATGAAAACCTCGCTGCAAAAATAGAAGCGGCAAACAACAACCTCATCGCTGAGTTGAAACAAATGAAGACGGCCAACGACAACATCACCGCGGAGATGGAAGAAATGAAGGCCGAGTTAACCACAGAAATGAGAGCAGCGAACGGCAGTCTGGCCACGGAAATGAAGGCGGCGAACGAGGCTCTCGCCGCAAAGTTTGAGGAACGTTTGGCCGGCGTGAGGGATGACGTCGCGAACCTGGGCAAACGGAAGGGTCAAGTAGACGACCGCCTTAATGATTTAGAGGAAAAGGCCGACAACATCGCAAAACCCCTCACCCGCCTGACGGAGGAAAACCGGCCTTATGTGTGGACGGAGGACGCCGAAGACGCTTTCCAGCACCCGAAGGGGACCCTGTGCAGTGCTTCAATTTTGGGTTTCCCACAACCGGGTGGCGCCTTCATTGTGGACACCGACGCCAGCGACCATTGCATTGGAGGTGTCCTATCGCAGATCCAGGACGGCCACGAGCGCACAAGAGTGGAAGAGGAGGAGCGTGCCGCAGCAGTCCGAGTATTTGTGGCAGTGCCTGCTGAAGGCTGGGATAGCGCAGGCCTGAGGAGGGAGCAGCTGGCGGACGCAGACTTGGGGCCACTCTTGAGGGAAGTGGACGCAGGGACGAGACCAACCTGGGAGGACATCGCACCGAGGAGCGCCACCTACAAGTCGCACTGGGCCCAATGGGACTCGTTGAAGACCAGAGAGGGCGTGCTGTTCCGGGTATGGGAGTCACCCGATGGGAAGGCGCAGAGAGAACAGTTGGTACTTCCCCGGAGCAAGGTCCCGGAAGTCTTGGAGGAAGAGCACGCCGGTACTTCAGGAGGACACCTGGGAGCGAACCGAATGATTCACAAACTACGGCCGCGCTACTTCTGGCTCAGACTCCGGGCAGATGCTGGTGGTACACCTGGACCGCCTCGCACGCTACGATGGGGCTGTTCGGGGCGAACAGCTTTGAGGAGGGAGCAGTGTAACGCGAGCGCTAGAACACCCTGTGAAGCAGCTGGGAGCGGAAGGCAGGGGAGGTTCGGTTAGCCACACCTTCCCCTCGTTTGTCTTATAGTGGTGACAAGGCGGCGGTTGGGAGGAAAAACATGACTGTGCCGTATGTTTCCTTACACCTGGTTCTCGATCTTTCTGTTACTAGAACAATCCTGTAAACACCAGAAGGCGGGATATTCCGATATAAAGAGGGTTACAGACAGACGGAGTCGGAGTTAGTTAGTCAGTTGTTGGTTTGGTCAGTGAGTGTGAGTGAGGAGACAGTCGCAGTTCTTGGTGTAAGAGTTAGTCAGTGACGTGTTAATGAACGAAAAGATTGTGCAACGGAAGACTGTACGAACTGTGTATGTGTATCGGAGTTTATGTAATCGCGAGTACAAGTGAAGTTGTAACGGACGAACTGGTAAATTGTAATTGTGTGCAGCAAGTAATTCTGTGTAGTTGACAAGAGTTTAACTGTAAGTCGGTGGAAATAAAGAACATTTTTGAGTGGTGAAATTGGACTTTTCATTTCACGAACCCACAAAGTCACAATATTTTCATACATAATTCTCTACTCTAAGAGTTCCTAACATGTGCTGTTAGTTAGCTATTGCCTTCTTTAGTGATATGCTGGAACGAAGAAAATCAGAACGACTTGCGGTAGACGCATTTCATTTCTTTATATGACAGCAGTTTTTAAGGAATAACAAATGGTATTTGTGATTTTAAAATTGTTTATTTCAGCGGAATTCAAATTTTTATTAATTGCGAGCTAAAAAGAATTACTTAGCGGTTATAAACAAATGACATACCAATGTTTCTTAAGACTTTAAATATATAGGCTGCAAAGAAACATTTGAATGCTTACATCTATCGTCGTGTCCATTGCTGGTTTAATGGAGTGACGGTAAATGAGTCATGGCGATTTATTATCCAATTGTCATTCTTCTTTGTCCCTTGCACTATCATATACTTTATGGCGACACAGTGCTAAGTGAATGTAAGCTCCTTGCGTTTTAAACAAACCGAAGAACGGCACAGAGGGCTGGGTTAAATGTCGTGTCGCCTCCAATAGTTTCCCTACTAAATAATTAGCTCTGATGAAATTGTGATTAGCAAACTTAATCCAGGCTTAACCCAAACAATTCATGTTAATGAATTCATTGTTAACAATTCACATTAATGACAATTACAACTATTGATTAAAATATAATTTAATTAATTAGTGCTCCATACTCTGAGATAAATTGTCGCTAAATTTAATCCAATTCCAATTTATTCTCTGTACAGAATATTTTATGTATGCATATAATTGAATATATTGTTTATCAAAGAAAAGAAAATTTGTTTTAATTAATATCAACTACAAACGCGTAAGATGAAATGTCTTTTTTTAATGATTCAATTTAGGATTAGGATTCAGTATGGAGGGGATTCGGCAGGGAGACCAGACGTGATCCATTTTACCTTTGTGGGTACCTATGTACATATGTGTAACTCATTTCATGGAAACTCATGTTGTAGGAGCAGATTGTGTGATTCCTTGGAAATCATGTGGAGTTACCTTAGCTGACGCAAGCTGGAGCACCCTTCTCTCAGTGACTTTTTTCCCCCTTTGTTAAAATCCCATATGGCCATCGAAGGGAAAAATAAAGAAAAATAATGAAAGGAAAATTAAGAGGATGAGAGGAGACTAGGTCTATAGATCACTTTCTTGAAGAAATTGCAGAAGAGCTTGGTATACGGGATTGTGGCATAACTGTAATATGGTGTTGACGCTAGCGGGAAAAGGAACAGACTGTTGAAGTAGGCGGCGGAGGAAGGAAGAACGGTGGGCTCGGTAGCGAGAGCAACTGAACAGGAGATGATTAAGGTCAGCGGCTTCGCCTGGGTCATCAGGACATACAGGGGAATCGATGAGACGTAGTCGGTGAAGATGCGCAGGGTAACATCCATGTCCAAGTCGCATTGTAATGATGAAGGTGATATGTCGACGTGCAATCCTGAAACTGGAGAACCAAGGGGTCGTGGATAGATGCGTCTGAACGGCGGCTTAGTGTTTGCCTTTGATGGACATAGAACGAATCCAGGCATCATTTCAGCAGCAATAGGCGTCACGCCGAAGGACCGGGAAGAAACCCGTGTAGGGCAGTTGGATGCCTTGAAAGGTGCCTTGGGTGAGTCCCTCTTTTGCCAGGCGATCGGCGACTTCATTGTGTCAAATTCCGACATGCCCTCTGATCCAAAGGAAGTGAATTTGCTGTCCGGCTATGGTAGCGTTGTTCACCAATGTCAGGAACTCGTAAAGATAACGGTGCATATCTCTCGTCCAGAGAGAAGATGAGAGTCTCTGCAGCACACTCAGCACATCGGTTTGGGGAAGCCCCGAGAAATCCCATATTGCAAAGCGTCACTAGTATTTTATATTTAAGTCCTCGAATTTTGATTTAGGGGAGAAGCAAACATACGCACGTGCTAAGAAGGACCTTTGACACTGATATTCAAAGGTCAGTTTGACTTTGAAGATGGAACTTGGAACACTAGGAATTTCCGCCAAGAATAGCTGTCCATTACTGACCAAACTTTCCTCTTGTCTCATTCTGTCGCGCTGCTCGAACCGTTACCATGGACTTATCTTTGGTGATAGATACCTCTCACTTAACGTACTGATTTACCATGTGGAGTAAACATTTATCTTGTAATTTGTGATTCCTGCGAATTCCATTGGTGAAGTAGTGGTTTTTAGCACAGGGAGGGGAAGTGGCGGCAGTTCCCCTCTCTCTTACAAGGATAATCAGCGCTCAATCTAAAGGTTTCTATTGCCGAAGATAAATCCATGGTAACGGTGCGAGCAGCACGACAGTAATTTCTTTACACCAGAGTTACTTGTCTTTACTGTAGGGGTAATTCTTTACCAGCTTTCATTAGGATCAGGATTACTACGGAGGGAATTCGGCACTGCGACCAGTCTTGATCGGTTGTACTATGCTCCCAAGTGCGGCATCTCCGGGAAGAAGGAAGAAGCGAAGGGAGACAGAGAGTGGCCATCTTAAGAAGCCTCGACAATGCAGAGGGCAGGATCCCTATATTTTACTTAGATGGAAACCTCCCCCGGTAGGCCAGGATAACGGGCGTTCCCCCCTACTGTGGGGGAGACCGGCAATCGCCCTACTGTAGGAGGAAGTGGTTCACTCAGAGCATATCACCCTGCGTTGCACCGCCGAGACATACCTCGACAGTTCTACCCTGAAAGAGACCACCAGATGTGAGATGACGTGAAATCATAATGGAGGGACAGAAAATTCGGGGGGATGTAATTAACTGACCCAGAATTCCCCTGGTTTCCGCGAAAACACCCTAAAAACCAATGGGTCAGGCAGGTTGGTCATGAGAATCAAACCAGGGCCTCCCGAATATGAGTCGCAGACGAAATCGCCTGAACCATCTCTTTTAAATTAAGTAACCCTGTGTGATCTCGACTGCAGTTTCTTTCAAGATCACTGGTGAAGACGCCAAACATCTATTTATCGTCACATCTGGTGGTGGCGCCCCTTAACCACTGCCACAATACTCTTTGTTATTGTTGTTCTTGTTGTAAGGTTCCGTTGTGACTTAAGTATAGCACAACTGTATTTCTAGAAACATGACGTGACTGTTAACGTCTGCAGACTGATATCCGTTCTATGGGTTCTGTGGTTGTAGTAAAACGCCACTTCTCGGTAATGTTCAGTTTTGAAGACAAAGGGCACAAATCGTACCATGTCACGCAAGCAGTAAACCACAGGAAGTTCAAACCAGCGTGGTCACTGGCGGCTCGAAACCAAACATCTGTATTTGTATACAGCCTATTTACGGACCCATATTTGAAATATTTTCATTATATTCATACGTTGAACGTTTTCATGTTGATTCCTACATATTTCATTATTTATCTGCTGCAGAATAATTTTACTTTGTTTCATCCTGTTTGAGTACAGCTTAAACACTGTACTTAGGTTGACAGGTGTCACTAATACGTATTTACTGGCAGAGGATTAAATGAAGCATTAGTATGTCTAATCTTTATTACTCATGTAATCCACTACTCCCGAAACCACCAGACCAGCTTATGTATTTGGGAGTATGAAGCCAACTCATTACAACTCTAACTGGAAAACATTGTGTACCTCATCTATGACAGAAGATCTGGAGAGTAAGACAATGTAGAAGATCACTTTCTATATGTAACACATTCTCTTTCTACTTTGGTAGAGATTAATTGTGATGCTTAATATATAGTCGGTCTTGTAAATTATATCTATAATTGCTTGATCACATGGAACTAATTCGTTATTTAACAAGTCCTACTGTTTCATGACCCTGAACACCATCTTTTAATGCCTACCATGCTTTCACATCTTGACAGTTAACACACTATGTTAATAACGAGATCCTTTTATTGAATTGTCGATATTCGATAGAAGACAGGAGCGAATATTAAGAAACATTGCATGAAAGCAAATATCTTGGCAGCCCGGTTTTCGCAGCGTCATACTTTGTAAAACGAACGTTTCAACCATCCTACTGTGGCCGTCTTCAAAGATAAATTACGCCGCTTACGTCGTTGCGTCCGTGGTGCTGGCTGGCTGTATTTATATATGCGGAAGGTTTCTGCTGCATAGCCACCCGTTAAGGGTTTTGCCGCAGGTAATGTTTTTTAGGATATTACAGGATGGGTTGTGGTTTTTTAGGAAGAATTTTGTTCCTCGGGGTGTAGGAAAGGATGCAAAATCTTATGCATCCTGGTGTTCCATTTCATAAGTTTTAATTAGGTTGGGAAATTTTTATGCCAACCAGCTTAGATGAATTATGTGGAGCTCAGCTTTAGCTGCTGTGAGGATCAGCTTATGGGTTATCTCAGGTGCCTGAAAGCCTTGCGGGGTAAACGAATAGCGTAAATCGGCGTCTACTTGGGTCATAAATCTCCCAGTGATCTAATCAGGGCGCTTTTATGAGATGGTAAATTAGCGTGAAATATTGATGCCCGACGCCTGATTTCGTCCTCCACGTATGGAGAGAAACCCGAGTGCTTCAGCTTCAGAGCTTCAAGACCCGAGGCTTCATTAAACAACCTGTTAGGAAAAGAGTGATCCTCAGAATAGATGGACCGAAGTTCTCTATTCTGTGCACATTGAAGCCATCCCAACCAGCTGTCCGTGGCCATGCCCCAGATCTCGCAACCATATAGCATCACGGGGATTACCAGCGCTTGGAAGAGTTGTAACTTCAGGCCAACCGGCATCGAACTCGTCCTAGCATTGGATACAGGCACGTTTGCCGACAGGTACCTGATGTGGTGTTGGAAGGTTAAACCTCTGTTCAGTTTGACTCTTAGGTAATCCACTCTATCCTTCGGCTACAGAAGCTGAAGTCGGAGCAGTCTGTGTTGGTGTGGCGCTTTGTGAAAAGTATGGCGTGGCTTTTGTCTGGGTTAACAGACATCAGCCAACGAGGACACCACTGTTATGGGAGGCGGAGGTGTCGTTGTAAAAGGTTGAAGGCTCTGATGATTGTCTTTGCAGAACAGAAGCACATCGTCAGCGTATTGTGCCATTTCGACACCGATGTCGCAGTAGCACAATTGCCTGCGGCTGCACTGAGGTCGCTACCGATGGCGGCAATTTGCTGGTCCTTTGGAGACTCCCGTAGGGGAAGGAATCCGTCCCCTTCAGCTGCTTTAGTGCGAGCGCTGCGGACCCTTAGCACCGTGGTACCTCTAACGTTACCAGAGGAACCTCGGGCCGAACACTGGAGCTCCTCCCTGAATGGGATTGTTCGGATTGGACGGGTTGGACTCGAGGTGGCAGTGAGTTCCCGAAACCCACAGGAAATCGGGTATCTCAGACCAGGCTCTGGCCGCCCAGAGGGGTTAGAGGGTTGCCTAAGAAGTCCCGGGTACTAGCCTGCAGAGCTAGTAGAAGGGGTGCTAGATCGCTAGTCTTGCCTGCGGGGTTGACGCGCGTAAGTGGCGTGTCCACTTACATCCCGTCTTGACGTTGTTGTCAACAGGGGGGCTTCTTAGACTCGAGGTATTGCCCTATGGAAAGACCCCCGGAGTATTTATTGCTCCCGGGTAGAAGGAGGGGTCTTTGACCTACGGGTCCTCGACTGATTGGGTAGATCCTCTGCACTTAACAAGGTCCTTTGGAGACGTCCTTTCTCTTCCGCTCCTCTCTGCAAAATCTTACACCGCTTCCTGCGGCTTTTCAGCTTTTAATGGCGATCGGCGGATGAGGGGGTGAGCTCTGATGGGCCACGTGTTCTCTGCATTGCGGCAGGTGAAAGTTAGCTCATATTGTAGAAAAGTCTTAAGATAATTAGTCACCTAGAACGGCGTTAGAGGTCGAGATTATGAGAGAAATCGAGGTATATATTTTAAGAAAATGAAAAAGTAATACAAAGAATTTAGTGCAATTTTGTCATTTGGGGACAAAACATAGAAAAAGAATATAAACATAATCGTAATATATTATAACATAAAGAACATGCCACGCTTTTTAAAAGACCTTCATTAAGTTTCTTTTCATTCACTGTTATCCTTTGTTTAAGGAGCAAAAAATGTGTTGGTAACAGTAATTTCAATTCCACAAAGTTTCTGCATCAAATTAAATCAAAGGAATCACACAGTAAGTCTGGGATCATTTACTTAACAGAAAAATAAGAAAAGTCAGAGGTGAAAGTGACTGGTCTACCTTTTGGTGCCAGATAAATAATCACTAACTCTATTGTTCATCTGTTACGATATTTTGAATTGCTCTAAACATTAGTTTACAAATTATCCATCAACCTGCACATTGTAAAAAATTGTATACTGTACTAAATTAAATAAATATATTTCGATATTTGTAGAAAGTGAATATTAGTATATCTTATTTATACAAATAATTTAATATCCTTGCATTTAAAATTTTAGCTTTCGGTATTTATATTTGAACTTCTCTTTTTATAGATTTATCAGGCGGCGTATTTGTAGCAATCCTAAGACATTATACATTCAACTAATGAATTTTCTTTCATTTTGTTTAATCCTCTCGTGAAGTTGTACGGACCACAGTAGCACGCGGTCATTGTGATAATTGTCGCTATTATCGTGTGAGACAAAGTTGTGTGAACCCGTTCATGGTCAGGCTAACATCTTGGTTTGCGAGTCTCTAATTTACTGCCTAGGCTATAATTGCGATCTTGTGCTCGTCACGTTAGCGTGCAAATGTCTTGTAGTGGACCTTTCAAGGCGCACTCAAGGGTTAGTCATTGGCGCCTACTCCAAAAGCACAAGCCTTAGTCCATTTCATTTTTTATTCCACAGACACCACCCACAGAGCTCTGTCCACATTTATCACAGTTTGACTTCCTCTACGTTATATTTATGGTGGATAGAGAAGATATTGTATTGTAACCAAGAAACCGATATCAAGCTTTAAGGTTCAATATATATCCCTTCTTCCGTCTCCTTTAAAATATGTTGGCGCGGGTGTATATAATTCTGAAGCGCGACGCTACACGCTTATTTACTACATATTTTGGCTAGAAATAGTCTCAAGTGATATGCACTAGTTTCATGCAACCCTTAACCTATGTGGGGAAAAAATAGGAATCTTGTAAGATACCTTAGAGATTCCGTATATAATTTATCTAGAAAAAACATATATATGTTGCAAGGAATGTTTCAAAATCTGCCAAAACTAAAACTAAAACACTCGCACGACGTTCTTTACACATTCTTGTAGGAATTATTCTTAAGAACGCTTATTCCGCTCTCTGTGTCATATTAATTGATATAAACATTTGCAGAAATATGGCTTTATTACTTATTTCCTTAAAAATATAATGGGAGTAACGTAACGCACGGTGTACAGCCCGGAAATGGGCTAGAGCCTACCAACCCTACTGCCGGCCTCACGCCCACATACACCAACCGATACTGGTAGGAAAATGTGGTCAGCATTACGGCAGCCTCGGCCGGAAAGTTTGGTACCTAGCTACCTAGCGTAGTTCCTCACTTACCCCAAAATGCTGATTGGGCACGGTCCTATAACCGGAACTTAAGGGATTGAAGCCAGGTGCGACCGTGGCAGGGAACCAAAGCACAACGCTCTAGCCCACTACTCCAAGGCACGGGACACACAAAGGGAGTAAGACAGTATATTAATATTAAGCGATAGTGATGTACCTTAAGAGCTCTCCGCTACGTAATGCATTTGAAATACTGCATGCAACATCTGGAATAGCGACTTCCTATTCGAGAGAAGTATAAGTAAATTTAAAAATTTAAAGTAATAATAAGAAATATCTTGAAAAATGGTTAGCTTCTTAAAACAAGATATTTGAAAAAAAAAAAAAAAAAAAACTGTGTGATTTAACGAGATCTACATTTTTGACGTCATTCAGAATGAGGATTTCAAAGGTTATTCCCAGAAAATTGAAGATGTCCATTTCACTTTCATGAACATATCTTAAATATAGTACATTAATGAAAAGCGTCAGAGCCATTTTTGTGAAAAAAAATTGGAAACGTTTCCATTTTAAAGGTAGTTTGGGTAGGCAGAGGTTCTTAAAAACCTGTATCGCATCTTTAAAAGATGCTGAACTTTTCCATCACTCATAGTTTTTGAGTAATTGCATTAACAAAACTTCTGGTAAGTATATAATTAATATGTGTAACATATCCGCTTGAATACCATTTACGTACCTAATATTAATGTGAAATAGAGTTTGGTCTACAGGTACAGATGTATTTTGTTATCTTAAAAAGTGCAGAGCGATGCGCAGTGGTATCTGGACGAGTCCACCTCAGAACGGTTGCAACTGGAGGGGAGGGCAGGTCTATTGCGTACCAGTTGTGAGCAGCTAAACACGTGCAGAGCTACTCGGTAACACTACAGCTTGTTTCAAAATGTGCTTGTCTCCTGGTTCCAAGAGGGCATTTATAAATGACGCCTCCTAGCAGCACATTAGGAAATAAAGTACTACATTTAAAAACACGAGAAGTAATAACCAATATCCATAGATTTATAAAAAAGGAGCAATGGTCTGGGTCAGCTATAAAAATCTGGGGAAGGGCATCTGAGGCAACAGTTGTGTCTGAAAGCAGTTTAGGAGAGTTATTAAGGAAAGAAAAGCCATTGGTGCTAGTGCAACAACGTCCTTCTCTATGCCCAGTAAACAAAGATTAAGAACATGCACAAAATCTAATTTGGATGTTTTAATTCAGAAGTAGTTAGGCGAACTATGAATAATTTTAAAGTACAGAAAAACAAAGACCAATTTTGAAGAAAGTACTTATGAAGCTAAAAGTTCTACTGACTTCCAAGACAGTGTCTGAACATTAAGAAGAGTTCTTTTGAAGCTAGGATTATTTTGAAAAAAAAAAAAAAAACACTAAGCGTGACAGACAAATTAAGTGTTTACGAAATATTCGGAGATATGGAAGTGAAGTTTATATAGTTTATATGGATGAAACTTATATAAATACAGCACATACTGGACCATATGTCTGGAGTGAAATACGTTACAGGGACTCTGCAGCGATATTGAAAGGCCGACAGTTGTTTATCATGCCTGCTGGAGGAGAACAGGGTTTTGTTCCAAATGGCTATGTACTATTTAAGATCCAACAAAAGCGTGGAGATTACTACCATAGTAAGAATTACAACTTAGTTTATAAGAGCGGCAAAACTGGCTTCGAGAATGAACTTTGTTTTTAGACACCTTATGCACCGCCCTCCCCTCTCGTAATCTTACGCGTTTGACGCATTGTGCACTATCCCCACCACAGTTGCTACTCATCCCTACCGCGCAGGATTCCTGTCAAGATAAAATAATACATCTTTACTTTGAGAAACATCTCTCTTGAGTAGTCTGCCAATATACTCGTACTTGGAGTCCATTTTCCCTGGTAGCATCTTTCCATTTCAGCAATATCCTAATGGAAACGCTCGCCATGTTCATTGTTGACAGTGCCGAGGTTCTCAGGAAAGAAGTCAAAATGGGAGTTCAACATATTATTTTCAAGGACAGCGTACATCCCATGACCTTGTAGTTTACAATCAGCTCACTGACAAGTTATGCCAAATGTCCAGACCTGTGGTTTCCTAGAAACTTTAGGACGGTGTATTTGAAAGAGAACCATGCAGTTCGTTCTTGCATATTTAAAAGGCTTTCAAACTGTGATTATTTCATAAAGTTCTCTAATTTTGGGGCCAACAAATATTCCCTCTTTTTGTTTCGCTTCACTGATCTTCGGAAACTTAATTTTCAGGAACAGAAATGCACTCCCTTCAATGTTCACTGCTTTCACAAAGTTCTTAAACAAACCAAGTTTGATGTGTATTGGATGCAATAAAATTTTGTCAGCACTTACAACATTTTCCTGTCTTGGGTTGCATAACTGTCTCCTTAGCCAACGTTTTTAGCATAAAGATTGACTCTACCATACCACATGTATAAGAAACAGCGACATTTTTGGTATAAACAATTTGTAATCCAAGCCATAACTTTAAAACCTGCATAGTAGTAGAATTAGGGTAAGGGGGCTCAACTGCTGAGGTCATCAGCGCCCTTACAAAGGTAGAAGGTCTACACAGTTAAAGTCGACACATTAAAATCAGAAGATCGTGTACAAACTGCCAATAAAAGGCTGAAACGGAATCATAAAAACACTAAAAGGCAGGTGTCCGGCTAAATGCGGCCCATACCACTAAGACGAATGAAATCCAAGACTCGCTCCACGGCACTCAGGTTGTCCGCCAATACCTGACTCAGGGTAGCCGGAAAACGGAGGGAGTTTCGTATAGGAGCTAAAAACCTGCATTCTGTTAAAATGTGTCGGACAGTCAAAGGCTCCCGACAGTGAGCACAAATTGGTGCAGGGTCAGAAGATAAAAAATGCCGGTGGGTAAAAAGGCAGTGTCCAATGCGGAGATGGGCTAAAATGACTTCTTCGCAACGATGACGGCGCGAAGAAGTACACCAGGGTACCGGGTGTGGTTTAAGCTCCCGGAGCTTGTCGCCCAGAGCCCCATTCCAGTCTTCGTCCCATTGTGATAGATTAAGCTTGCATAGAGCTCGACGAAGATCTTCCGAAGTAATAAAAGAACTAAAACACTGCGAATTTAAAATAGCAGCTTTAGCTGCAACGTCGGCAGCTTCGTTGCCCGGCAGCCCCACATGTCCAGGAACCCACGCAAACGACACACCAACGCCAGCATTAGCGATCGAGTGGAGGACATCCTGGACACGCTGTACAAGAGGGTGGTAACTGTAAGGCGACTTAATACTTTGCAGGGCACTCAAGCAGGCAGAGGCAATGACCCAGGACTGCGTAGCTTGCCGACGAACATATAAAAGTGCCTGATATTTACTGTGGAGCTCGGCGGTAAAAATCGAACACTGCGGTAAAAGATGTAAGCTAATCTGCCATGATTAGTCATCATAACAAATATTAGATAGGAGGAGTTTCATAGTAATCTAAC
The DNA here is from genome assembly GCA_030765055.1 of Mantis religiosa. NCBI lineage: Eukaryota > Metazoa > Arthropoda > Insecta > Mantodea > Mantidae > Mantis > Mantis religiosa. Next base: position 78,873,325 of record CM060958.1, read on the forward strand.
TCTCCTTCATACCAACTGCAACAGGAATGGGTGGAAAATTGCTTCCTTTCAAGCTTGTTTTCGAAGAGTCAGTGAAGAAATGCCAATCTTGAGTCTCGTGTTGAAGACCCAAGGACTCTATGAAAGAATCGACATTACAGAACACCAGGTCCTCCTGTTTAGAGAATAAATGCTCAAATTCCTTTTGGCATTGAGAAAAGAACTTAGGTGGGAGCCTTTCAATCTCAGCTTTACTTTTAGAAAACTGGATACCACTAATCAAATCATTTAGATACTCCTTGGCTAATAGGTGTGGGTCATTTACTGTAGCTCCTTCCACAAAATATGGGTCACTTTGTTGTAATTTGCTAATGTTATCAACACTTACAAAATCTTCAGTCCCATTACTGCCATCTGGTGGAGTTGATATGGGAAGGGCTGGTCCATGAGGCACTGGTGGAATTGCTGATTCTAAAGATTTAACACTATGTTTGGACTTGGAACTTATTCCAGGTATGTTTTTCAAGCAGAAATAGCAGAGATTCATGCCATATCATAGGAACTGCAAAAGACATATGACGAGACCCTTTTAACCAGCCGGTTAATAGTTACACATTTGGCACAAAAGTTTTCCAGAGCCCAAAATAACACTCTTAATCTGTTTTAATTAGAGAAATCAAATTTTGCCTATGCGATTTTATAGTGAGCTTACCACAAATGTAACAAAAATTAATTTTATTGTTTACGCATTTGTGATACATATACTTTGAATTCCCAATGTTTAAGAAAACACAACTACAGTTGTTAATTTACAACTGAGAACACTACTCCTTCGATAACTATGTAGGACAAGTTTCTATCTGCAACAAACCTTCCTTGTCTGCTGTTGGAGTACATATTCACCTAGGCGGGAAAGCAATGTTTTGTGAGGAGAAGCTCACTTTTGAACATTATCGTTCCTGAAGACAGAAAAAAATAACATTTACTGCCCTACTTCTTTTTTTTAATGTTACAAAAAATTGGTGGGTGATGGAATCAGTAGAAATTATTTATTTAACATTTTCATTGTTGACCAGTGTAATTATTTGGCATCAGTTGTATATTTCAATGAGTTTCAGCTTCTTAATTTTCTTATTTGGAAATGTTAAGATAATTCAGATAAATGAAATATGAAGTAGGTAGATATTGGTTCTGTATTTTTTATCAACTTTTAAAGTTAATATCACTAATAATCAGCTAGCTTGCGGTTCATTCGATTGTGTTATATTTCTCATTTCATTTTTCACTTTTGAATAACTGCTCATATAAATATAAGTTAAGATGGCCTCGGGATGTTTCCTCATGTGCATTTCCTTGAAAGAGCCAGGCGCATTTTAATCATATGTCACAGCCATTCCACTCCATTCTTTTGTTTCGTTGGTGGTTCCCCTTCCTCCGCTAGAGGGCAATGCATATTTGCGTTTTCTTTCAGCTTCTCATGTATGGTTCCTAAAATTACTTAACATTTACCGTTCTGTGTTCTGTTTCTCCAGGTATTTTATTTGCTTATTGAAAATGACAGTTTAATACGTTTTGAAATTGAATGGCCTTTCTTCGGTAGAACGTATAGAAAAATTGCCTTGGGTGTATCCAAGGAAGGAGAGCTACTTCTGGAAACAACGAAAATCAAAGCTTATTCACTTTCCCTACCGAGATTTTACTGGAAATTCATGTTTTGGGAATTAGGAGTCTCAAAAAAAAAAAAAAAAAAAAGGCTGGTGCGTACATAGGTCGTTCGATATGTTACATAGTCTCCATTGATGGTTTTTACACTCGGTCCAGCGATGTTCCCGCGTTCTCATCTCATCGGAAAGGTAGGTTCCATCAAGGTCTGCAAAATACTCATTAACAATGACTATCCCGTCTCTTTTGATGAAAATGTCTTACCACCAAGCCAAATTTTCAAGTTTGGGGACAGGAAAACGTCACTTGGGGCTAAGTCTGGTGAGTAAGGTGGATCAGAAACCAATTCACAGACCAACTCATGCACCTTCGCCATTGGGATTGCTGATGTGTGCGATGGTGATTATCCTGGCGAAAGACCACTTTTTTGGTTATAATCTCGGCCTCTTATCAGTCAACTCATGTTGCAAACGATACAGCAATGAAACATAGTATGCTCCAATTATGGTTTTGCCTTTTTGCAAGTAGTGTACGATGATTATTCCTCGAGAATCTCAAACAATAGTGGTCAGCACCTCACCAGATGCCAAATGGTTCTTGCATTTTTTGGTGTACTTTCATCAGCCTTTGACAATTCTTTTGATTGCTATTTTGACTCTGATGTGTAATGATGGATCCAAGTTTTATCCACGGTCACAAACCAACGCAAAAACCCTTGAGGATTGCTTTCAAAATTCGCCAGACACTCGGTAGCAGTGTTCTTCCGGATGCGCTTTTGGTCAACTGTAATTGAGACACCCATCTTGCACACAGCGTCTTCATTGCCAATTTTTCACGTAGGATGTTGTGCACTCGCTCAGTTGAGATGCGTATGGCCTCAGCTATCTCGCTAATTTTACTTCGGCGGTCTTGCAGAGCCAGAACGTTGATTCTCGTGGGGACTCGTTGCATTTCAGCTGAACTTTACTTACGTATATTGAATACTGTGTGAATGACTTCATCCGAAATAAAATAACATAGTACATAATTTTAAAATTTTAAAACTGTATTCCTTTCTTGAAAATTCTGCCCAACAGCATAACGTCTTTTCAAGTGTGTGGCTGACTACTACTGCAAAGGTGAACGATGGGATTTATCTCTTAGCTCACGTATGGATGGGTATGAAAATAAATAACAGTTAACTATTGTGACTTTATGGGTTCGTAGAATTAAAAGTCCAAGTTGAAGAAGTTCAAACGTTCTTTATTTGCTTAGAAATACTCACAGTAGCAGTATTAAATCACATACACAATCTACCAAGGCAGACGATCACAACAACAGCGTTCTCATTACACCTGTTTACATCAGCTCTCGTTACAACACTTTACAGCTGTTTACAACTACTGCTATGTTTGCGACTGACTCTGGCGCGTCACAATCTCTTATATATACCTCCACTGATAATTTCTAGACTGTTCTAAAACAAACCAGAAACCGAATAATCTCTATCAATCAAGAAGTCACTAGACATTTCCATTTACCTCACTTATCTGTGTCGGTAAGTCTTTTATATCTGATATCTTTATTTTCCGGCTCTTTGTGTACACAAGCCGCGATATCGTAGATAACGGGTTCGCGACAATATTGAATGTAGTGATATAGACTTCTCAAATTAGAGAGTAAACTATTTCTTAAACTTAGAACTAGAGACTGCAACTATTAAATTATTACGTACGTTATCTTCTGAAGTATCAATACATTTACGGCTTGAAATACTGTCCACGTAATAAGAATGAGAAGCTATGCCGTGAATCGCTGAAGTGCTAAGCGAGAAATCCCCTTGTGTTTATCGGCAAATATAATTCGCTCTTTAAGCCCTCGAACTGTCGATCAACGATTATAGAAAAACTCTTCTGTAAAAGAAAGGTAATGGTTAGCACGTTAGCCCTACCTTGGAGGATAACACATAGACCAGTTCTTGTCGAGCATTATAATTAGGGATGGTGATTATTCGCAAATGCGACATAGCACGATAAAGTGCGAAATTTACTCAAAATGCGATATAAATGCGAAATCGAAGATTTTCCCAAATAATTATTCTTTCCCAACGCTTTTTCTCCTGGAAACTTTAACTAAAGAGTCTTTAGAACCTTTATATGTTTAGGAAGTTATAAAGTAATTGACCACTCTTCTGGAATGTGGAAAGTAACCCCTCCGGCTAGATTAGCCTATTTCTCCACCATTGCCCATATGCGGCATGTTTGGTACTGAAGCTAGTTCAGTTGCTTTACAAAACCCATCTTAAAGTCTCTCCAGTGAACGCGAGTGCAGTTTGCCCCTCAAAGGGAACTCACCCTCCCACCCACTAATGACCCTCATAAATCTATCTCCAAACTTCAGAAATGGAACACCGTCGTTGAGGACCAATACCAACCCTGATTTTCTCGAAGTGACAGTCACATGTCTACTCCACATGGAGTCTCAGTTGCCAAAGTTCCAACTTCCAGTTGACCTGTTTCATTACGTGTAGAAATTCGTTGTGTGTCACGATGTGGAGACCGTGGGAGGGAAATGCAGTGGTAAATGCAAATGAAGTAGTAGATAACTTTCAGTCAAGTGAAAATAATCAAAGTGATGAGAATAGTGTGAATAACTGGGCCGAGTTATATTACTAGAAAAGCCTCAAAAAACAAAGTTATAACTGTAACTGTTTCTAAGCAAATTCAAGCGCTTGTTTTGAACACATATAAATATGTACGGACAAATAATCTTGGTAAGGGGTCGTGCAATGAACCTGATGATAAATTCTGGGTATTCACAGAAATACACTAAGAAATAATTTGACGAAAGGAATACTAAAGTCGCCGATCAAGTGTGAAAACAAAAGGAAACTTTTCTCTAAAGTAGATAATTTCACATGCGATTTAATTCGTCGAGAGATTTATAGATTCTATGCGAAAGGGAAGGCGCCCACCTTAGACGACCTGGTTGCACATTTGCAAGAAATTTGTGATTTTCCTTATGGGCACTGCACTTTGCGTGGTCTACTAAAGGAGCTGGGATTCAAATACCGCACTTTGAATAAGATAAGAGTTATAATGGAATCCAGTAGAATTGTAGCTTGGCGATATATATTCAAAACTAAGGTAGTTTTGCAGTAATGGACATAATTTATTTAGACGAAACCTCATACGATAACCATGACTTATCGAGAAAAGCGGCAACCTTGCGGAAAAGACTGGGAGAAGGAGGGCCGGGGATGTAAAACTACTATAAGGGTTCGTCAAAGGCAGCGGCCGACGTGCACATGGGTTAACTTAACAGACTCTACCCTCTTACCTCTCTTACCAAGCCTAATGACTGTCATAAATCTTCACAAACCAGTTAACGGAAAATTTCATTCCTTTCAATCCTTGTCTCTGAAAATCAATAGCAATCCTAATTTAAAGGAAGTGATAAACACATGATAATTGTATTAAATTTTGGAGTTCTCAGTTGCCAAAGTTCCAATTTTCATTGTTCATTTCGGTTTGACGCGCAACTTTCATTCATTCTATGCGTAAGTCACGTCTGTAAGTGCGGCCGCGCCGTCGCTCAGTGGTTAGACCGCTTGGCTCTCACCAAGGCGTCCCGGGTTCGATCCCAGGCGACCGCAAAGTGAGATTGTTGTGGACAACACGGCGCTGGGGCGGGTTTTCTCCAGGACCTCCGGTTTCCCCCACCATCTCATTCCACCGGTGCTCCATCTTCATCTCATGTATCATCAGTGTCACCGCCTGCGGTGCCGTATGTAGTAAAAGCGGGCGTTAAACACTGCACATTTCATTTCACGTCAGTAAGTGCGAGGGAGTAGAGCCAGACAGAAAAATTCAATGCCATAGCCAGGATTTGTACCACGGATCTTCTGGTTTCCGTCCAGCCGCTCTAACCATTTAGGCTTTTATGGCCAACATGCCGACGTGACATTAAATTCTCCAACTGACTCGAGTGTCTCCCGGTAAACCACTTAAGAGTTCTCATAAACACATGAGACAACTACCTTAATGGCGACTTACTATGCTGTATTTAAGTCCCGGGCTTTATAGTTCGGACCACTGTTAGGTACAATTAATGGAAATTAATTGTTCTTTCACATTAGCCGTGTGTAGGACGCACTATGAAGGGGTACAGCAGACTGAAAAATTCAATGCCATAGCCAGGATTTGTACCACGGATCTTCTGGTTTCCGTCCAGCCGCTCTAACCATTTGAGCTACTATGGCCAAAATGCCGACATGACATTAAATTCTCCAACTGACTCGTGTGTCTCCCGGTAAACCACTAGGAGTTATCATAAACACATGAGAAAACATGGTGATTTATTATGCTGTATTTCCAGTAAGTGCGAGGCTAATTTTGTGCATTTTTATTGTGCTAATTTTACATTAGTACGCATTTATCTTTTAGTGTTACGCAGTATGTTTTAGTGTGTATCAACTTGTTCTATATTTAATGTAAAATAAATTGACACTTTGTCTACTTTTAACTCACTGTCATTAATAACCCTCCATAAATGTGTTTTAAATGTCATATAAATAATTTTAATATTCATCATTTAACAAAAATTAACTCGAATTAAACTTTTCTCTTCAAAATGCTATAAAATGCTAAATTGCAAATGTATAAATGCTATAAAATGCTAAAATCAAAATGCTAAATATCGCTACCCCTAATTATAATGTATTCTCTTAGACTTCGATAATGGTTTAGTTTAAGAGCGAGTAGAGTAAGTCATGTGACTGTAGACATTGCAGTGATTTTAGTTAAAATTTATGTTGCAATGTGGGAAGTAACCAGTGAGAAATCAGCGTTCATTGAGGCATTATAAATCAGGCGAGTCGCTGAGAAATGGTGATGGACAAAGGGAGTTAATGGCTTTAGAAAATGAACTGACAAAGATCCACAGTGACACACTGCTAACGGCGTCCAAATTCACAGCAGTTTCAGCGCTGAGTGTGAAAACAGAAACAGCAGAGAGGAAAATTAGGAGAGCTGATGTATTAAAAGAGAGGTAAAAAAAAAAAAAAAAAAAAGAGAAGAGGATAATATATTATGTGTCCACTTATTAACTGAAAGTGGCAGCTAAATAGGCGTAACAAACGGCAGTTGGAGATCTAACAGGTGTAATACAGTGACACGCGTGTATGTCACTCGGTCTGCAGTCAAAGCGACATAGTGGATGTTTAGCAAATCACTTGTTTCTTGTGACAGAGAGAACATTTCATCTCTATTAATTATCCAAGAAGAAGAAACGGCTAGAAATTTCACTGTCAAAGACAATTAAAACTTCTTAGGTTGGTAACGCCTATGGTTTGCTCTAATAAAAGCAATTTCGAGCATTCCTCTAGTCAATAGACCCCGAAATCGTATAGCTATCATTTCGCTCAAGTTATGTTATATAGATACTACAAACTACATAGATTATTTTACACCATTTCCATTTTATCTGTGCGTATAGTGGACTCAAAGTGGGTGCGTGGGGTCAGATGGCTGTCGAGGAATTCTCAATCCAGGATGAGGGTTTAGTCCGACACTTAATACAAGGGCGAAGAAGTGGATGAAATGAAATATTGGTTCAATGGATGAAAGGAAGGGTAATTATGGAGCTGCTTTGGAAATAAATGACGGGGAAAACAGGTGAACTCGCAGAAAAACCGCCCAGATGATGTTTTGTCCCTCATGTAGCTGCTTAAGATCGAGACACTGATCGCCTTGGTAACAGATGAGGTCTTCTAACTCCTCAGCTATAGCGCCGCCCCAACTACATAGCTAAATCTCTCCAGGAGGAAGGGATAAGTTAAAGAAATCACAGAGAGGTGCGGAAAGTCCATCATAGTTCTAGATTCCGGGAGAGTACCTCTGCTGCAAAATGTGATAAGCGGTCCGCTAGTGTTCACGGAGTGTGCGCTTTCATTTAAGCAGCATCCGCGCCATTTGCCTGGCACAACCTATGCCACGAAATCTAGAAACGTACATGAAAGATCAAAAAGAAATTAAACATAAGAGAAATGATAGACAGGAAATCGTTATAGTCCAAAATTCGTTTACCAACGAGAGTAAAAGACGAGAAAACTCAAGGGTAGGAATGCAATCCACGGGAACTGAACCCGATATATCTCAGAAATGCCAGCCTCTCTTCTTAACGCGGAAATATCTCGCATGGTATCACTTCATCCATTTCGATTACCTCTTGCACAGCACTGGATCGACGTTAATATTGTCACGGCAACAGGCATAAAGTTTCGATACAAATAAGAAAACAGTCGGTGGATAAAGTTTCATGGTAATAACGAGCCTTGCTAAGCAGTTAATTATAGCGCGGCTATTGTAAACAAGCGCCGGCTGGCAGTGATAACTGAGGTAAAGGACTTGCCGGCATTGATTAAGTTACGCTTCTAGAATGTGATAGAATATTTGGTTTCCTTATTTTTCCGGAAATTTCTGTACTGATAGTGATTGTGAACAATATAGAGTTACGAATTAGGTATTTAAGGACGTGACGGCTCGTAAAGTTAGTTGTAAACAGAGTAAGTAGAGAACAACTGAGAGTGTTGTTGTTGTTGTTGTTGTTGAAAAGATAGTTGTGTAACAAGAGTGTTGTTGTAACGAGAGCTATTGTAATCAGCGGTCACGGTTTGTTATTGTCATCGACCTTGGAAGATTGTGTTATTATGTGATGTAATGTTGTTACGTGAGAAATGAACAGTGTATTGCTACGGAAATAAAGGAGATTTTTAATTTCTGGAACTCGGCCTTTAATTCTACGAACCCATAAAATCACAATATTTTGAAACAAATTTATGTTAATGTACCAGTTAACTTGTGTTAAAAATATTTTTCTTTGCATTTGTTTCCTTAGCACAGCTCCTTACCGAGCAGAAGCACCGGGTTGGAATCCTCCTAGGGCATGGGAGATTTCTCCCGCTGGGAGACTTGATTCGTGATACATTCAGCAACTCTACATCCTAGAAGGCAGGAGTTTCAGATGCAGTTATCAGGCGGTAGGCCTTGATCCGCCATCGAGCTCTTCAATTTAGTTGATTATGATTTGTATGTAGCCATTAATAAAGTAGCTTCTGTTGTTGATAAGAAATTCCAAGCTGTACTCTTTGGAAGTCATTCAGAGTAATAACTGCAACGTGACATAAGCGAGGTTCTTTTTATACACTCATGCCCAATTTCACCAACAGATATTAAAATCGACGTTAACAAGTGTAACGCAACAATTGTCACAGCGCTAAAACTAATGTCAAATTTCTTGCATTTCACCAACCTGTTTTCTTAAAATGTTAACAAACATGTGTTAACGCCAAGAAACTTGTAAATATCACAGTTATAGAAGGCTATGGGTGATTTTCTGAACGTACTCCGATGCGCTTTTGTTTTCATTTTCGTCTGCACAAATGGCGGATGAACAAAATCATAAATAAAGCCGTGAGATAAATTTCTCATTGACGGAGAAAGTATTGTTAATTGAAATGGTGACGTAGTGTAAGGATATCGTGGAAAATAAAGAGGACGGATGCAGTGAATGTAAAAGAGAAAGATGTCGCGGGGAAAATATTGGGAACGAATTTAATTCAAATGCATGTGTCACTACTACAAGCACCAAACAACTTGTCAGTATTACGTAAATTTAAAACGAGGTGCGAAGAACAAGTGCCTTAAACGTTTCAAGACGGGAGGTGAACAATGTATTATCCACATAATTCAGTTAATTATAAAATCGCAAAGTTATTAATACTTGAAGCAAAGGCGAGATCGGCATATTCCTTTCGATGTATATTCTAACTCATTATTGCGTAAATTTAAAACGAGGTGCGAAGAAGGACAAGTGACTTGAACGTTTCAAGACGGCAGGTGGACAGTGTATTATCCACATAATTCAGTGAATTATAAAATCACAAGGTTATCGATACTTGAAGCAAAGGCGAGATCGCCATATTCCTTTCGATGCATGTTCTAACCTCTCTGGTACTTCCGCAGTAACCTTCATAGCAACATGTTTCGACAGTCTATACCTCCGTAAAACAATTTTTTTTTTCGGATAGTTCCTCAAAATCATTTCTCCTCATAGGCCGTACTCTATTATGAATGCCATTTAGACGTTCTTAAATATAGCAAATCGACATCAACAGCTGAGTTCTTGCTCGCCATCTTGACTATTTACAATTGTTAAGGACTTAACATTAGAAATTCGGCTTGTTAGTTTAACATGAGATTTAACACGAGTGTTACGCTAACACTTGTTGGTGAAATGCAATTTTTGTTTTAACTATTGCTAAACTCGTGTTAAGTCTTAACATTTGTTGGTGAAATCGGGCATCACAGTAGAAGTATTACATCACGTACACAATCTACCAAGGTCGATGACCACAAGAAAAGCTTCTGATTACAACATTGACTCTCGTTACATCTGTTCACGACTGCCCTTGGCAAGTCATCGCTTCTTTAAATACCTCCACTGATAATTCCAGACTTTTCAGAACAATCAAGAAACCAAACGCTCTCCATCAATCAAGATGTTACCACAATGTTCTAACTTTATCTGTTTTGGCATGCCTTTTATCTCAGTGATACACTATCAGACTGTTATCTTTATCTGCAGGCTCTTTGTGTACACAAGCCGCGCTTATTTCTCGGCGCCGAAATTTCTGTGCTTTTCGCCGCGACGTTATGTATGTTCAAGTTCTTTTCGGAAAACAAACCAGGTGAAAAGACCATTAGAAATCGATGTTTTGGGAGCGTACATCTCTCCTATCATCAGGATATGTATTAAATGTTATAGCCACAAATGAATCAAAGGATATAACACATTTATATTTATGTTAGATAGTTCTTCCCGAGAAGAACTTGAACATACCCGTTGCCAGGAAAGCGCGAGGTCTTATTTTACATGTTATGTGTTTTTAAGTCGTTGGTTCTATTATGTTATACTATTAAATTATTTAGGAGGAACAGTAGTATTATTTGTGCTGTATTTCATATAGAGCTGCAGTAAAATGAATTGATTTCGGAAAAGCATTCGTCAGTATTATCAAGGCGTAGAACAAAAAGCAACTTTTTAACAGACCATTTCCAAAGTAGATATGAAAGTAAATAATACTGACAATATTTCTCAGACGGAAGATAACTTACAAAGAGCCACACATGAATTCAATAATATTAAAAGAAAGTATGATCTTCAAATTTCATATGAAAAAACACAAATTATGGCTTTTATAGCAACGAACCATTTGAGAACAAAAATTTTCATTGATGATAAACCAATTCAACAACAGTTATTTTAATTATCTTGGCTATATTGTGTCATATACCAGTAATAGAGACATACAAAACAAAATAAACAAATTCCAAACAATATGTGGCACAATAAAAAGAACTTTTAAAAATTGTAATCGTCAAACTTTGTTAAAACTGTATAAAATAATGGCGATCCCAACCCTGCTTTATGGGTGTGAAAACTGGGTCTTGACTGTCTCACAACAGAAGAAAGTGGAGGCTGCTGAGACAGGTGGCAGGTTATAGACTCATAGACAAGAACAGAAACGAGGATATTAGAAGAGAATTAGAAATTCAGAGTCTAAATGAAACAATTATTGCATACAGGCAAAAATGGCAAGATCATGTGCAGAGAATGACCGAAGACCGTACACCACAAACAGTATACAAGTAATAAACCTGTAGGTAGAAGAAATGTTGGCAAGCCACGAATGAGATGGTCCGATGAATTTCTTTGAAGTCGGAACGGGCCACAAGGCTTATACCGTGGTGATGATGATGATGATGATGATGATGATGATGAATATTTCTCCAATTCACTCATGGTTTCATTCAGTTCGAATCTTACACTTCACTTAATATTGCGATTATGCCTCCATATGTAGCTAATGCAAAACGTGGCATTATTCTAGATTTTTAAACGCACAGCTATGTATGATGATTCTTTAGCTGCCATCATCTTTATATAAAGAAATTTACATACAATGCATCTATGTTTAAGGAATCGTGGTATGATCTCACTTCATTGAAATGCCACCTTCCCTTCGGCTAACAATTTTACTCTGTCCTCAAGGTTATTGTAGTTAGAAAGTCAGTAACAAGATTATCCTAGACCTTGGTATGGCAACTGTTCAAGATCACAACAACCAAGAACCTGTTCATGCTCAATAAATGGATATTACGTATTGTAAAAATAAACAATTGAGCGCAAAGCAGAACTCCAAGCAAGTAACTTCGGATTTCCATGGCGATGCTCTTGTCCTGGCAGAGATATCTTGACAAATATGATTGTGTACTCTTGTGCACACTTCTACTTGATATTGACATTTTCATAAATAATTTTATTATACATTATCCTAGGCAAGAATGGGAATAAGAGTAGTCTTACGGGATAGTCAAACTTTTTAGGACCTAGTCGCCTTAGATATTCCATTCTGTTTGCACATCCAGGTCCTATTTGAGAAAAGCATAGGTATTTGCAAATTACAATGGATATCTTGGTTATAGTTCACACCACAAAAAATTCTACTTTATGTAAACTGTGTGCTTTAGCGAAATCTGCCATTTTTTGTAAGAAGATTTTGTCTACCTCTTGCAGTTTCCCAGTTATGTGTAAGTCACCCAGACTGAACAGGACTTCAGAGGTTATTCCAAGAAAATTCGAGTTATACATTTCATATTTCATGAAAAAATTGAAACATTCTGTGAACACCAACCAGCAACAAGTTGGCAAACACCCACCGGTTTTGAAAAAAAAAAAAAAATGTAACATATCCTTGAAGTAAGTGATTTTGTTTAAATGTTCTTTCACTCTTCTTGTACCTATCGTCAGAAGTTAATTTTAAAGAAATGCTGCATTGGAATATCTTTTTCCGGGGGGTGGGGGCGGCGGAGTATTAATAGTCGCAGACGAAAGAGACCCTTACTTATACGCTGACGACGTGCTTCTGTTCTGCAAGGACAAACACATCCTCAGAGACTTCAACCCCATTCAAAGACATCTCCGCCTAACACAACAGTGGTGCCGGCGTTGGCGGATGTCCGTAAATCCGGACAAAAGCCACGCCATACTTTTTACAAAGCGCCACACCCCCGCAGACTGCCCCAACTTCAGCTACCGAGGTCGAAGGATAGAGTGGTCTAACTCTGTCCAGTACCTAGGAGTAAACTTGGACAGAGGTCTAACTTTTCGCCGACACATCAGGGACTTTTCGGCGAAGGTGCAGGGAGTAATTGCTTCCCTGTACCCAATGCTGGGGTCGACCTCGATGCCAGTCCGAATGAAGTTGTACCTGTTCCGAGCACTGATAATCCCGGTGATGCTATATGCCTGCGAGATCTGGGGCATGGCAGCAGACAGCTGGATAGCATGGCTTCAACGTGCACAGAATAGAGGACTGCGGTCTATCTATTCTGTGGGACGTTATTTCCCTACCAGGTTGCTCCACGAGGCATCGGGTCTTCCATACGTGGAGGATGAAATTAGGCGCCGGGCTTCAAAATTATACGCAAGTTTACCATCACATAGAAGCGCCCTTGTCAGATCATTGGGAAATTATGACCCCACTAGACGCCGATCTAGACTGCATCGGGTCCCCCGTATGGCATGCGGGCACCCTAGATAACCCAGGACCTAACCCTATCAGCAGCTAAAGCTGAGCTCCTCATAAATCTTCCAAGCTGTTTGGCATCTAAATTTATCCCCAACTAAAATCTAAAAATTTAAAACAAAAAAACAAAAAAATGGGTGCCAAGTACTGCATCCTCCCCTTCAACCCGAAGGTACTTTGGTAACCTCAAAATTAACTCCCAATCAAAAAACCTACATCACCTTCATCATACATCATTCAATAAAAATCCTACCTGCGGTAAAACCCTTAATGGGTGGGCACGCAGCAAAAACCTTCTGGCTGTATACAGCCAGCCAGCACGAGCGAGCAAGCGACCCTTACTTTGAAGACTCACGTGTGCCAAACTTACAAACACTCGAACTATATTGCCCAGTATGACGCCACAATGGTTATTAAGTGATAACCGCAGTGTTCCATTTTGCAAGTGGACACGTTTATAGAAAGAGGTTATAGCGCCGTGTAGCAACAATAGGAGCGAAATGACATTTAATGTGTTGATATACATATATCTACTATTTTTATACAGCTCTGAAGCATAAAGTGTCCAGCTAAACTTTGTGTTTGCACTCCCCATAAGTAGTGTGTAACGAGCGCCAGCTGAATCCATCTGTAATAAATATTATTTGCGCTAAGACAACAATTGAACTGCTACAAAATGGTACACGAGGAAGGTAGGAAGTAATGTGTCCAACATAACCGTAAAACCCCCATATTTTTAGCTTAAATAGTTTTCCTAATACAAATAAAGTACAAATACATTATAATGCACTGTAATGAGCATCATTATTGTTTGGCATTGCGGCAAACCGCATACCAGTGTTAAATTGATTGGGTTCTAATTGGAGCTATGAGTTCTCTTATCCTCAGGTGAATGGTTGTAGGAAATGAATTTTGGTGGTCGTTGGCTACTCAGTCGTATTAATAATACTTCACTTGTTGCAGAATTATTTGGTTTAATACCTACTAAGTTTGCTTATCGACTTGGATCGGTGACCACAATTCAATTTTACTTGAAACCCTGGATTACTTGTTTAAAGTTAATTCCGCGCGGTTTCTATTTCTTCTTTATACGATGACTACTTTGCTCTAATAAACTAATGCTGCTCCCACTTACGCTGGTTACGCTATTCTTAACTTCCCTACATTTCAGACTTATAAATATTCACTTCTCTTCTTAACGTACATGAACACGTACTTCCTGTCGTAGTATCACCTTTTAAGTAAAGTTTTCTTACTTCACGATTCAGTTCGAACTTTATTCTGATCCTCTGTCTAACTTTATCACATGACCAAACTAGCTCACCCTTCTCAAATGTTACATTATTATTGGTTTCTCATTTATTTCGAATTTTCGCATTGGTTTGCAAAACTCACCTAACTCATTGACGTTCAGCCGACCCTGAGTTGGGGAACGCCTACCCTGAGTTGTTTGTAACGGTATACATCGTTATCAAATCAGCGAGGTAAATCTCTTTAGCGTTCATGTTTAACTGCATTTTGAAAGCCCTTTGTCCCAACACATTCCTGGCTGGAAGTATTCTATAGACATTGGAGACATTGAACTTTTTCTAGCACAAAGAAGGTAACAGTCCTTCGTTCCTGTCTCTCCGACGTGTACAGATTTTTACAAGAATATTTACCTTTCTTGCCTGGATGCTAGTATATATGTTATATTAAATTATATTCTTACCTTTTTATTCTTTAAGTCAGCTGCTATTTTAACCATTACTCCATCCATTCTAATTTCATATTATTATAACAAGACTTTTTATAGTAGTTTAGCAAAGCATTTTTATTAATTTATCTTCTTTTTAGTTATCTGATTTCGATTAATTCGCCGTTTCCTAATAGCTGCCTGATACTGCGGTTACGTATATTTGTAATTACTCAGAACTGAAATGTGGACGTTTGACACGAGTGATAGAAGAATTATTTTGAATAAGCCAAGGTGTTTTGTAAATTCGAGTGAGCGTAAACAGGTTAATTCTTGCTGGCTTGTGGAATGCTGTATTGGCAGAACGTGTCTTTCACATTAAATATTTATTTATGAATGGTTCATAATCTTTCTTTACTACAGAGTTTAAAGCAGTGTTATTCAGTTGTTCTGTTTAAAAAACCAGGGAAAGGTGTAACAGCTGGATCAAGTTGCAAATGAAACGAGACACGAGGTAATCCACTTTCCCCCTTTCCACTGCCAATACAATTGAGTTAATGTGGGCTCAAATTATGTTGCAAATAGAAATATTATTTTTAAACTGACTGACGGTGAACTTATTCACGAAGAAACTGACATGGTAACACAAGACTGGGAAAACTGCATGAGGCATGGAAGTAAACTTTTGGAATGATGATTATGATGGCATATATATATATATATATATATATATATATATATATATATATATATATATATATATATATATATATATATATATATAAGGGCGCTCAACTACGGCGGTCATCAGCGCCCTTTAAAAAACTAGTCATGGCAAAAGCCAGATATAAAGCTTTCTAAAAACTATACAAGTGTAACAAAACCTGTTACAAATACACGTGCATAAAAAAACATCAATCAAAACCTACTAAAAATTTCGTTCACTAAATCCTAAACTCTAAACTAGACAAGAATCTAAAAACCTTCTCCACGGGTCTCCACGCACGGCCTACACGTGGGTGGGCCTGTTGACCGTCTCCCTCAACCACGAAGAGGAACCCACACGAGGGAGACTGTTGGCTCGGGACCCCGGGTGCGCCCTACCCGTACCTACCGAAGTAGGCCCCTGGAGGGAACTTCTGGAAAGAAGTAGCGTATGACGAGATTTTGGAGCAGATCATGATACATTTGCAATACTCGGACGATGAAGTCAATGACAATAACGAATTGTCTCTTGAGGTAAATGAGATTCACAGCTATATGACTGCACCGCTGGAGTTCCGTTGGGTTAGAAAATTAGGTAATTGATAGACTATACTTATGACTACAGCAATGATATGCGAATATTCATGTTGCAATTGTGAGTTCAATAACTGCACTATCTATTATAAAAATCTGGAAAATCCAGTTTGCGTCCTCTTACGATTAGCGCCAAGGTCTATAGGATAGTGTGCGGGAGAGAGAGTGGGAATAACGAGGGGGCGACGCTGTGTGCCCTAACGCATCTGATTTGCCGTAGTCCAGAACTCTTCCCATTTGAAACACATAATAAGAATTGTGTTTCTAATTCTCAATTGCTGTTATGAGTGACTCGCGTTGAAATCTCTATTTTTAGAATTATTAAAAGCAATAAAAGTATTAAAACAATAAATAAATATAGTATTTTCATAATTAAACAAATGCCTGTGGAAAGTACAGAATTATTTTCAATCTAATTGTGTTCTAAGCTAGCAGTTTCTGAAAGCTCCTTGTTCCTACATCATGAACAGGATTAGAGCTCGAAATTCAATATTTTGTAGCCTCTGCTAATCATGCATTGTACCATGAGGTAATAGGAAACCCGTAATTGAAATAATTAAACATTTAACTTCAATAACCTGTCCCCTTTATGATAATAGGTAGACATGGTGGGCATTTATCCCGTTTCATGTTCAAAGCTTGGTCAACTATATATGATGGTGTTTGTTGTTCCGCGTAGGTGAAGGCCAGGAGTGCAAGCTATGTGCACTGCGTAAATATGCAGACATGAAAAGAGACCGCAAAGCATCCGCCATCTTTACCAGTTCGAATACAAACAAAACACGGTAGGCACGAACGGCTAACCAGCAAAAGAACACAAAGCGCCACTATGTACCTTTAGAAGGGAGCGACCATTATTTTGTTTGTGAATTGTTTTAATTCCAATGTTTGGAAACGCGGATGGTTTACATGGGAAGGGGTACAGATTAGCGAATATACTGTCACATCATGCACATGCTACCAAAATTGCCTTAAGTATTTTTACAGTATTCTCAGATTACTTAACTTAGGAAACCAGCAATATTACGCGTATATTCAGGGGAAGTGAGCCGAATATGGAAAGTGTTCCATACATGAGGGGGGTTGAAGTGTGTGCTAAGCAGGTACCACAAGCTAAAGTTAATAAATGGGTACTTCAAGGGACATCTGTGATAACATTGTAGCTACAAATTACAGCAACTGAGCCTTTATATTCTGTCAGTCAGTTTGAAGGTATCCGGAAAATTTTTCAGCACTCTCATACCTTTCGGCATTATCGAAGAAATGTGATCTTGATTAATGATCTGAGTTTTGTAATGAAATTAGTTTTAGTAGACCTTTAATACCACGTCTTATTTAATTTATGAATATATATATACACAAAAAGGAAATAGATAGTTGCACGTGAACGCTAGTCTGAAATTAATGTGGGGAAGTTGTGTTGTGCCAAGTATGAGGCTCCCCAAATTTCTTTCCGGTGTGTAACTTATTGGAACGACTTGTAAAGTCAAAGATATTACGAATAGGTACATTTCGAGGTTCCCCACGGAGAAGGCAAAATTGAAGTCGAGCTATAACTGTTTACCAAGTTTGAGAACGTGAAAGCCCATCCCGAAGCAGATATGGTAGAACATGCATAACATGTGTTTCGAAGGCTGGACTTTATCCGTGTAATAGGAATGTCTTCCGGTAATAACTTTGCTCATTACCACACCCCTGAATCCCCATTTCAACAAGAAACATCTAAGGAAAGTTATCTATTTCCTTCTCCTGAAACAGTTCCATTTATTCGAACAGCAGATGCGAGTCCAGTGCCTTCTAATATCTAAATCGGCGAGTTGCATATTCAGATTTGAGTCTGCATAAGTTATTACCGGATCTCCATGCAAGCTAAATATTGAGGAAAATATTACTTTGAGACAATTTAAAAGCCCAAAAGTTTCAGCTAGGTTTGTAACTTTACAACAAGTTTCGTCTCTAATGAAGTCAGAAAATTCAGGTTTTCTGTGGCAAGCATCTCATTGATGTGACTAGATTTCGGTAATTGGGTGCGCCTTTATTCGTTTATCTTGCAAAGCCGAAATTGTTTAATGCATGTTTTCCATTGTACTGGGTTTCTTGAGAATTTATAGAGGCATTTAGGGTATTACAAAGCATTTAAGTAAGCACTATTTTGATATTTGTACGTTTCCCGTATACCTCTGCACTGCATCAGTCAGTTACAATATATTATAGAGTAACAATATCTAATTATTTTATTGCAAATGCTTCCATGAGGATGACTGGTTTTGAAAACAAAACTACCTTGGCAATTTGCGAGTTATTCGGGAATCCTTTTAAGATATCACCGTATTCCAGTAAACAAATGAATAAGTAATAAACAGAAGTACGCATTTTGACGTCTCCTGAATAAAAATAATTTTAGAAGAGATCCGCACGTAATCTGCCTGTCTCTGAAATGTCTAAAAAATATCAGACAAATACAAAGATATGAAAAGGATATTTAAAAAAAAACTTCCATCCCAGGCTACTTTTACATTGATAGCTTTTCTTTACACCTTTCTTTCTTCCACTCCAGAGCTAGGCTATAAAGCTTTCCCAGACAGTGTTTCAGGTCTATCTTAAAATGCAGTTTTGTTGAATTCTTGTTTCATTAAATATTTCTATGCGTTTGAATCATTTGCATTTCATGTAGGTAATTTGGTTCTATAATGTATAAATATTTAGTTCCTCCCACATTTCACTGTTAGGATAATTCTTACATTTTATTTCTCAGAATTGATTTTAACGTTTGTAACAATTGTTGCGTGTTGAAAGTATGTGCATGATTATGTAAACGTATGTCCTGAATTTTCTGTGAATAACTCAAAAATGTGTTTCATACCGAATGGATTTTGAGAAATTTGAATTGAGATGAGATATGGAAAAATATCCTACACAAAACAGTTCACTGAAATACAGTGCGATCCATATAAACCTGAACCATTTCAATAGGCCATAATTTCCCTTTGAAAGCACGTAGAATATGGAAATTTATTTTAATTATCTCAGTGGAGAATTGACAACACTGACAATTGTTGACACTTGACAGTCTTAAATGTTCCATTTTCTTTGATACGACTGTAGACACTGAAGTTTATATGGGTATCTTCAATATATTAGTAAACCAGCTGGCTGATATCGAATTGAGAGAAGGTTATTTCCAGCATCATGTAGCAACTTGCCATACATCTAATTTAATAACTTGTAACCAGCTTCTTTGATAATCGAATAATCTCAAAGGATCTGTGGTCCCCCAGATCTCCTGACGTAACCTCACGGAGTTTTTCTTGTAGGGGTGTATCAAAATAGCGTACAAGAACAGGTCGCGGACAGTTGATGTTCTCAAGGAATTCATTCGAACCGAAATACGTAAAACTTCAGAGAATATGATGAGACAAGTGCAAACATGTATAGATGCTGGTGGAGGACACTTTCAATATTTTCTCTGAGATGTAAATAGTGTAATGTAATCTCCGATTGACTCAAAAGTTATGGTCTATTGAAGTGGTTCAGCTTTATATGGATCGCATTATACATTATTTGTGCCATGTTTTTTCGTAGCGATGCTTTTTTTCTTTTCACCTACGCATGTGTGTAGATTCTGTGTCCATTTCAGCGGGGTATCGGACCATTAGTACTCATCGATAATGGACCTTGTAAAAGTTTGGTTTAAACTGATATTGAACATACAGTTGGGAAGTTTTAGATGTTTATTATCATGCATAAAAGCTTTTAGAATAAGAATTGGATAGCAAAAATATTTCTAACAACGGAGAACAAAGTTAGCTGGTTAAGTCTTTGGGACTAAACTAGAATTCCAAAACTTCCGGAGAAACTTCTGATTTCGGGAAATGCAACGTTCATATTAAAATGTTGATTCCAGAAAATACTTGGAAACACTGATTAATGCGCAGGAGTATAGGAAGAGTTGTATTATGATTTTGTTTTAACTAGCTAGTTTGAAGATTGTTTTGTAAAAATGTTTCCCAGGTCTACTTTAATTTGAATGTGATCTCTAACTCTTTTTCTCCCTGTCTTTGTCTACACATACACAGAGAGAGGGAGGGTAAGAGAGGGAGGGAAAGAGAGGGAGGGAAAGAAAGGGAGGGAGAGTTTGGTTTATAATATATAATTATTCGAGTCACACTTAGTCATTTGATATAGACCAATCATGTATGATATGGTCCAATGATGGCCCCCCATATAGAAGACTGAGGACATTATTCTATTATTACTGGCAAATTATCTCATTTTCTTTTACGGCGAAAAACAGGTACATTGTAACCAAGTTAATTCTGTAAAAGAAGTATTGACCTGTGAAGCATTTAGTTAAACTACAACATAAAAAATAAATGAAGTGAAATATTATGAACTGGAAAAGTAAATACCCACAGAGACGATTATAAATATTCTAACTGATTGGGCAGCTATAAATGTAGACGATGTATAAGGAACGATTTATTGTAATATGCAGTGTCATCTTGAAGCTAAGATCAATAAAAATGAGTCACAAAGAGCAATAATTTTATTGATAAATTTTGAGGTTTGTTTTTCATATATTGTATACATTTGAAATCTTATTTAATGGATTTTATTAGTTGACTTTGTTTCAGAAATAAAATTATAGCGAATGCAGAGCATGGTTTTCAGATGACCTAGACGAATTAATTGTGGGACTGCATATCAAATAGTTAATAGTATACTTTTAAACGCCTCATGTGTTTAAATTAGCCTAGTGTTAGGTTACAGTGAACAACAGTGAGCCCAGCTTTGAATATTACAACGACAAATGAATTGACACACTCTTTTGGTTACAAAAGATGATCAACATTTGCACATAAAGTAAATTACTATAACTTTCTTGATTGCATGGCACGATGATTTTAAGACAATTATGCAAATAGCAATAAAATCAGTGGTTTATTTGCTTTTAGACTGTGTACTCAGAATCTAAAAACATTTAAATAATTTACCGTTCTCAATACAAATATACTTTCATCTGTAGTGTGGGGGTAGCATATCTGTTTCCAATTCAAGAAGATTCTGGCACGAATGATGATTAGGATGGGTTACCTAAGAGACTTTTCCCCAGGAATTTTCCTTATACTCAGAAGGATAAGAATGTACATCAAGCTCTATGAACTCCGGTATCACATAGGCATATTTCACACCCATTTCATTCATCATTGGATTTGATCAACCAGGTCATATGAACGCTAAATTAGAAAAAAGAAAGTATCAAAAATTCATACATGGCATTACAATATCATAAATAGAACGATAAAAGTTTTAACCAATTAACCTTAAATTAATTCATTACAAAATCGACTCAACATTCACTATAATCATCCTATAAAATACGAGGAAATTCAGTTATAATGTTAGGGAATTAATGTTACAGAAAAGTCTCCCCTCCCAAAGAAAACAAATGAGATAACGTGAATAAAGTGCTAGAGCTAGAAAGCTTATTGGTATATATTGTTGCGGCAACGGGTATAAATAGATAACAGACAGATAAACATAGCGCTTGAGATAAGTGACTTGGCGGCCCGGATAGGATTTCACGTTTGGAAGCCCCGTAGGGGGAGGGATTCGTCCCCTTCAGCTGCCAAGGTGCGGGCGCCGCGGACCCCTAGCACTCCTGGTACCTCTGACGTTTCTAGAGGAACCTCGGGCCGAACATTCAAGCCCCTCCCTCTGGGAGCTGTTCGGATTGGGTTGGACTCGAGTGGGCAGTGTGTTCCCGCCACCCACGGGAAATCGGGTACCTCCGGCCAGGCCTTGGCCGCCCGGAGGGGTAGAGAGTTGCCTTATAAGTCCCAGATGCTAGCCTGCAGAGCTAGTAGTTGGTGTACTAGATCACCGGCGGCCCTACCAGGGTTTCTTTGGTAGCTGGTTCATTAAGGACCGGCGCGTAAGTGCTTAGGTACTGTCCTACGGTAAATATACCCGAGGGGCCCGGGTTCTGGTCCTACAGGTCCAGGACTAATGGGAGTAGATCCTCGTATTCATTTATTTTTTTCACGTTTGGAAGGTTCTAGTAATATCTTGATTGACAGAGAAAAAGTTGTTTTTTCTTTGTACGAGAAACCTCCTGAATTTATGAATGAGATATGTGTATGTGTGTATGTATTTATTAACTGCAATTGGGTACTACCCTGTGGCAGAGTTAAGAATACAGATCAAATTACAATTTTTAGATTTACAACAATAACACAGTAAGCAATACAAACATGATGTTATTTTATTTTAGTCACTTAAAACTTATCTAATTACTTCTCTATTTACATATTATATACCATTATAATTCAAAAGTTAAACTATAAACCATCTAGATTTTTTCTAAGTTTCTTCAGCGACAGGGGACAGCCCTGAAAGACTGCTACAGGCAATTCATTCCATTCTTCAATGGTTCTATTAACAAAAGAAAATTTTCCTACGTCGGTTCTGTATCTTCTACCCTTAATTTTATACCTATGATCGTTTCGTCCATAATAATCCGGATTATCTAACCTTACACTAACGTCCACCCATGCCTTTACACCAGCATTAGCTTTGAATAATGCTACCAACCTATGTTTTTTACGCCTAATTCTTAATTCCTCCCATTTAGTCTCATCTCCTTTTATAGGCCCAAAATACTTGCCTCTTTTTATGAATTTTATTGCCCTCTTCTGTACTTTTTCTAACGGATCGATTTGGTTAGCTCTATACGGGTCCCAGCATGCTTCTCCATATTCCATAACCGGCCGCACTAAGGCCTTGTAGGCAATTTCCCTGGACCTAGCGCTCCCCTTTTTCAATATTCTCATTACGAAATGTAATGCCTTCCACGCAGGATGTTACAAAAAGGTACGGCCAAACTTTCAGGAAACATTCCTCACACACAAAGAAAGAAAATATGTTATGCGGACATGTGTCCGGAAACGCTTAATTTCCATGTTAGAGCTCATTTTATTACTTCTCTTCAAATCACATTAATCATGGAATGGAAACACACGACAACAGAAGGTACCAGCGTGACTTCAAACACTTTATTACAGGAAATGTTCAAAATGTCCTCCGTTAGCGAGGTTACATGCATCCATCCTCCGTCGCATGGAATCCCTGATGCGCTGATGCAGCCCTGGAGAACAGCCGTCCACAATACGAGCACGAAGAGTCTCTACATTTGGTACCTGGGTTGTGTAGACAAGAGCTTTCAAATGCCCCCATAAATGAAAGTCAAGAGGGTTGAGGTCAGAAGAGCGTGGAGGCCATGGAATTGGTCCGCCTCTACCAATCTATTGGTCACCGAATCTGTTGTTGAGAAGCGTACGAACACTTCGACTGAAATGTGCAGGAGTTCCATCGTGCATGAACCACAATGGGGCATTTTGACAATTGTCTGCAGGAATGATTTCAATTTACATTTTAAGAGAAATACTAAAATGAGCTCTAACATGGAAATTTAGCGTTTCCGGTCACATGTCCACATAACATATTTTCTTTCTTTGTGTGTGAGGAATGTTTCCTGAAAGTTTGGCCGTACCTTTTTGTAACATCCTGTATAAGCGATTGTGACACGCCAGCGGACAGTTGTGAAACAAGAGTGAGTCGTGAGTTGTAAAACAGCGAGAGGTAAGCAGAGAACAGCTGGGTGTGTTGCTACGAGAACTGTTTGATATTGCCATCGACTTTGGAAGATTGTGTGGTGTATTTGGCGTAATGCTGTTACGTGAGAATTGAACTGCTACTGTGAGTGTATCTCTACGCAAATAAAAACAAACATTTGGAATATCTGCAACTCGGACTTTTAAGTCTACGAACCCAAAATATGTCAATTGTCTAAAACAGTGAATATTTGTAAAAGTAATACAATAATCAAGTGAAAGATTTCATGCCCACATCATCTAAAGTACTTTGAAATTTATTTTAATGTACGTATCATGCCGTTTGCTCTCATAGCCTTTAAAGAACTTAAGCACGTGACGATTTAAATACCTCTAACGCACGATTTAACGTACTGCATCTACTTCCAGTATCGTTTACTCGAGTTCGCTTTTTGACACTTTTGGACATTGAAATCTTCCATAAGATGTCTTTTTTACCAATTTTGTTCTAATATTGAGCATAAACTTAAAATGACCTTAAAATATAAATATGATATAAGATTTTGATGCACTTTTAAAATACTCAGGGTATAAATACTCAATGTATAACAAAACTGGATTGTTACAAAGATCGTATTTAAAGATTTCAGAAGTATGAAATAAATCACAGGTGTGAAAAATATCTATGCACAAGTTTTTATATACGAATTCAAAGAAGATCTTGGGATCATTTTTAGTTTTTGGCAATTAAGACTTCTGAATCGTGTGCGACACTTATATAGGAAAGTAAAATTAAAATACTCATATCTATATGAAAATTTAAATCCTCCTTGTAATTATGGCAGAACCATATTTAGATAAAACAGCAAGATTAAAATATTTCATCTCTGAAGCTGAAGTAGTGAAGAGCATTGTACTAGAGTAGCCCTTAGTTGATGTTCCACAAGTTTCTGCAGTTGCACGTTTGTTAACTGAACCTTCGAAATGGGGTACGCGAAAATAATCTCGAACCTTGCAGAAAGTTCCAGAGAGTCAGGAATTGCACGCTGTCTGCCGTTCCGCTATAAATAAATAGGCATGTTCCACTGTGGAGCTGTGTTGATGAGGGCCGTAATTCTTGCTCATGTTTCCAGCAAAAACTTACATACCGTAATGTGCCGCTGTTAACTGCTGATTGAAGGAAATATGAATTGCCAAGCGAAATGTACTTCACACAAAACTTTATCTCTAATCTTTTAAACTTTAAATCATCACTTATTTGCTTTAGAACGCTACCATGCGATTTTATGCATTAGAGAACCTTAGCTAGAATATGACTTAACACGTTCAATAAAGCAAAATTTACTAAATAAAATACCAAGGATAACAATATGATTTTACTTTCCCTTTTTCATATTGAGGCTTCTTCTATATTTATGTGGGCTGTTCAATAAAGAACGATCACAATTTTTTTTGACAACGTACCTTTACTCATCCTCGTAATTTTGATGGTAACTCTCAAAAAAGTCTCCCCTGAATGATATGCACTTATCCCAGTGTTTCTGCCAGTCTTCAAAGACATTCTGGAAACCATTTTTTGAGAGATGCTTCAAAATCGCCTCCGCAGCCTTCACCACTGCTTCTGATGATGGATAATGCTTCCCACGAAGGCGTTTCTTCAAGTTAGGTAATAGAAAAAAGCCACATGGGGCTAAATACGGGCTATAGGGACAGAGAAGGATGCACTATACGTTGATTTTTGCAAGATACTCAGCAACAACATTGGCAATATGCGGCCGCGCATTATTGTGGTGCAGCATCCAGCCTGCTTCACGGAAATGTGGTCTTTTGCGCCTGATATGGACTTGCAATGTTTTCAGGACATCCCTGTAGTATTCTCCAGTGACTGATGTGTGTGCAAGTAAAACATGCTGATAAACCATTCCATGAGTATCAAAGAATGAGATGACCATAACTTTCCCAGCAGAAGCAACCATTTTTGCTTTATTGGGGGTTGGTGATGAAGAAGATTTCCACACTGAACTTTGCTGTGTGCTCTCAGGATAAAAATAATGTAGCCAAGTTTCATTAGCAGTGATTACTCTGAAAGAAACACAAGATCTTCCTCTCTGATCTAACATCAGCTATAACTGCATGCAGACCTGCACGCGAATATCCTTTTGTTCGGGAGTCAACAGTCTTGGAACCCACCGCGCACAAACACGTCTCATGTGTAATGTTTCTGTCACCAACGTGTGGGTGACACCCAATGAAATGTTCAGTATTTCAGAAAGTGATCTTAAGGTAATTTGTCAAACCTATCTCACAGTGGTAGCAGCAGTGTTGATGTTTTCTTCCGTAAGAGCAGTAACTGGAGCACCTGGTCTACCTTCCTTTGAAATTGATTGTGTCCCCTCTTTAAACGTTTTAAACCACTTTCGAGCTGTTCTGTAGGGAAGAGCAGACTCTCCATAGGCCTCAACTGAATACTTGTTGAGACGAAGGCAGAATTTCAAAGCTGCATATTGTTCCTCGCGTGTTACCTCCATTGCGGTGGTAGGCGAAACTGAACATGTCTGAACTTGCGTTGGTTTTCTCAGGCAGGAATCAGGAGCACCAACAATGAAACTACTATGGCGTGTTTGTTTCTCATTAAGCCAACAGAATATAATAAGTTGAATTTTAGTGCGAAAAATTATCACCGTAAAAAATTATGATCATTCTTTATTGAAAAGTCCTCGTAAATGTATCTCAAAACACAGGGTTATTTAATACAATAGCTTCTTTGTCCTTTAAAGAAATTTAAACATATTAGTTACTAATTTTGGTAATTTAAATTTCACTTTTCAATGAATAAAATGAAATAAGAATATCAAACATGCTATTTGGGATCAACATATTTGAAGAAGCGACAGATACATTTTCAAGAAAATTCCTTCACTCTTTACATGGGTTGCGTTTAATTTTCCCAAAAAATGCTTAAACGATTTTGTATAAAATACTGTACACTAAGGAACAAAAAGTGTTTTCCCGAAAATTATTTATTACTGGGGCGAATTGTTGGATAATTCTGTAATTTTTTGACGTTGTTCACACTAATTCAGTTCTTACAGGTGATCCTGTATAAATTTCAAGACAAGAGTACACACTTTTGAACATTTGACTTATACCAACTGCGAGTATTTCTTTAAACGATTGTCTGGACTAATATGAAATACAGTGCGATCCATATAAATCTGAACCATTTCAATAGACCATAGCTTCTGAACAAATAATGATAGGACAACGTGAATCTTTGGTAGAATATAATACACAGTTGGGAGATTAAATTACACTATTTACGTCTCAGAGAAAATGTTGGAAGTGTCCTCCACCAGCATGTGTACATGTTTGCACTTGTCTCACCATATTCTCTGAAGTTTTACGGAGAGTATCCTCGCCAATGCCACTTTTTTCAGTTCGAATGGATTCCTTGAGAACATCGATTGTCCACCACATATTCTTGGACACTCTATATTTAGATACCCCCACAAGAAAAAATCCCGTGAAGTTGGATCAGGGTATTTGGGGTGGGGCACAGACCTTTAGAGATTATTCGATTATCAAAGAAACTGGTTACAAGTTCCATGGTGTCATTAGATGTATGACACGTTGCTCCAGCTTGCTGGAAATAGCCTTCTCTCAATTCGATATCATTTCCGTAAAGCTTGTTAGAATATGTTGAGAAGAGTGCAAATATGTATAGATGCTGGTGGAGGACACCTTTAACATTTCCCTGAGATGTAAATAGTGTAATGTAATCTCCCAATTGTGTATTATATTCTCCCAAAGTTGTACGTGTATCCTATTATTGGTCCAAAAGCTATGCCCTATTTAAGTGGTTCAGGTTTATATGGATCACATGAAACATGAAGCTTTAGCAGGAATGACGGTAGAAATTTTGCCAAAATAAACAATATTGAGGGAAGAACTTAATAGTATGTAATTAATAGATATTTATTTTGGAAATGGGCGTTCATTCCTACTATTTATTTAGGATTTTTCTATTTTCGTAAAGCTAAATTACTATACTTTGAAATTATGCCTTAAAGCTAACTTATCATTGCATATAATTTTTAATAAAGAAAATGTCATATTTAGATTATTTAGACTTGGAAATACCTTATTCCTGATTGTGAAATACACTGAACAAAGTGCGATCATAAAGAATTGCCGGCAGTAAAGCTTCGTGTGTTTTCCCTTGCACCGTAATTCCTATTACACAATCTCTGTATTTTCTGCTTTGAAATGCGCTCTTTTCATTCAGTACCGACTTCCACATATTTCCCTCATTTCCTTCGAGTTATTATTTACACACATAATTTTAAAATGAAAACCATTTTGTTTTACTGTTCGTTAGAGCGCACAAAGAGCTCACCACGTGAAAACAATTAAAAAACGAGAGATTATAAACCACAACAATAAAACTGCCACTAAGAGTAATACATTTTTACGACTACATGGGAAAGAAAGCGAAGCAGGCTTTTATTAAAAAATGCGGCGTCAGATTGTGGAAATTGCGGTCTTTTTCCCCCCAGCATGTTGAACAACAGCAACAGGTATGCCAACTGTTTCAGACAGGTATTGTTTAATTTTCGTTTTTGTGGTCACGCAGATGACCAACAAGCGCAGAAAGCAATTACACCGTGCGAGCTGGTATCTGAAGGGATGAACTAATTTAAACAAGCCGTCTTGACAGCCTTTGCTATACTTTATTAACAATTATTTTGGAAACGTGATACACACTTGCGGAAGAGTAACATTAGAACAAATTGAGCTTATAAACATATCGATGATGCTTCTAGTAATAAATGACCTCCTAGTTTTACTCGGTGTCATACGTTCGCAGAAATTTGAGTATTATAATATTGAGGTTTATCTGATAATACGTTGTGCTTTGGTTCGCTCCCATGGAAGTCGCCCGGGATCAATTGCACCCCAGGAGGACGCAGATTTATAGGACCATTGCCCACTCAGCATCGCAAGTAAATTGAGTTCGCTAGGTAGCGAACCTTGGTCTAGAAAGCCAACTGTCCGGCCGAGGGTGCCGAGATCTGGTCACACCTCCTCCCCGTATCGATTGGATGGTCGCCCACCTCTGCCTTGCTTATATGCGCGTGAGGCCGGCAGGCTCAGTACTACTTTAGGCTGTTACACCATGGGTTATGTCATGTTATCCGATTAAACCAGCATCAGTTGAATACGGTATTCCTCATGGCTCGGTAATTGGCCCTTTCCTCATTTTAGTAATGATTAATGAGTTGTCCTGTAATATTGGTTGAGACTCCATTTTATTCGTTAACGATACGTCATTAGTTTCTAAAATGAAGAACGTACAAGAATGAAATTAATTCATGGAGAGTGCCTTTCATGATGCTGTAATTTGATTTGAATCCAATGATTTTAATTTGAACGTTGATAAAACCCGTCGCTTATTGCTCTGAAAGAGCAAAATCTCAATTAACCAAAGTTCTGAATTCAAACTTCTTGGAATAATACTTCATTCCAAGTTATCTTTCTCTAATCATATTAAGCATTTATGATTATTTTTTACTTCGTCGGGACATTGATTTCTGACTGCTTCCTTAAGCAATCATATTACGTTTTTTTATTTATTTATAGGTTTTCCACTTTACAGCAGTTCACCCTTGGTTCCTGCTTTCCAGATATTCCTGTTATTCCATTGTCCTTCACATGACCATATATTTCCTCGTACCACGATCTTCCCTGCTTTCTTCTGATACTTCCTATTTTAGAACTTGTTAGGGCCACCGTTCTTCCGGCATCCGTTGTACATGTCCATACCACTGTGGAGTTCTACTGGAAATTCTGTCTATAACAGTTTCTACTGCGTTCATTTCCGGTATATTGTAGCTATTTCTGAAACATTGTAACCCTGATATCCTTATACTTTTTCTGTCGCTAATATTCTTTTCTGCATTCTTCCTTTTAATGTCCAACTTTCGGACCCATATTTAAATATACTTTCTATTCTTTTTAAAATGTTTTGCTTAGTCTTTCTAGTCAAATTTCTACTCCACAAAAGACTGTTCAAACTTCTAATCAGTTTCGTTGCACAATTTACTCTGTTACGTATTTTTTCATGGTATATTATCTTATGGAATCCACATATGGAGCAATGGGGCTAATATTAATGGAATAATCTTTATCCAAAAGAAGGCAGTACGAATTATTATAGGTGTAGCATTTAATGCTCACTGTCGCTCTTTGTTTATACAGATGGGAATACCGTCATAAGTCATTACATTCATAACTCTAGTTTTAACCAAACTCAAGTTATATACACTTATGACTCCTAATAAAATCCACAATTATTATACCAGGAACAAACAGTTTTTTGGTCACTGATTTACTAAGACTGACGAGATTCAATCAGTGGTTTAATAATATATGAACCGAAATGTTTAATAGACTGCCTATAGAAGCCCAATGCACTTCAAACAAAAGTTGAAAAACTGGCTTCTTAATCCAGTACTTTAATTGTAATCTAAACATTGTAATTTAAACCTTCACTTATGTCACAAACCACAATTTATTGTATTTTTTATACCATTAAATAAAATATGAATGATAATTAAGCCAAAATTACAAGATGGTGTCTAGAATGGGAATGGATAAATGTATACTTAGGTACCATTAACGTTTGAACATTTACCTCACGATAACTTAAATTATTCTTTCTAATTAGGCCACATCATCAGTATTGTGACTTCGTGGGTTGGTAGAAACAAAAGTCTTGTTTGAAGAAACTTAAAACACAGTAAACAGAACCTTTGTACACCCCTTGCAGCAGCAAAAAGTCGTGAAATTGACAAACAGTGATCTTCAAGGTCGACCCTAGGCTCCGCTACAAGTAAACAAACAAAAGAATCAGTACGGCACAGTTCAAATGTTCATCACATAACTCACACAGTTACAACATAACATCTGACTGCTTCTAGCAACTTGTCGGTAGAATTTATACGTACCAGTCATTGTTATAAAATGCAGTAGACCATCCGGTAACAATTGCAACGGCATAAAAAAAGCGGATATATCCAGACTTCTCTCTGTCTTTTTTCTCTCTGCTTCTATTCTCTTTGGCAAGCATCCAGCTCTGCGCGTCACTATCTATTTCTTTCCTGCCCACACGCATAGCTCTGGCTTTTCGGCAGCTCCAACACAACAATGCGATCGGTGATAGTATTTAAAACAAAGATAAAAGGATATCTGACCAAA
The DNA here is from genome assembly GCA_030765055.1 of Mantis religiosa. NCBI lineage: Eukaryota > Metazoa > Arthropoda > Insecta > Mantodea > Mantidae > Mantis > Mantis religiosa. The sequence continues at coordinate 78,904,439 of CM060958.1, forward strand.
TGTTTAAATATGCTTTTATTTAAAATAGATTCAGACTTCTCAATATAAGGACAAATTGCTTTATTTCTAAAGGCTCTCAAATAATTATTTTTCATAACAATGACTCAATACTGGGTTTGATAAAGGATAGACAACATAGGGGTACACTCGTGCATTATTGCGGGTTAACAACTCCCAGGAGGAAATGATGAAGTGAGACGCATGATTACAGAGTGAAAAGCGCAGAAGTTCCTAATAATTGCTGAGATTTCATCATGACGTAGTCACCAAGTACTCGAAGTCCGATATCGATAACTGTCTCCCTCAACTTGTGAACAGCGACCAACAACGTCACCCAATGCCACATAACACCTCCAGTGATGAAAACAATGTTTACAATGCGCAAGCATTTGCACCATTTATCTGCACCAGAATATACCATGACCCTGAAAGCACACCTAATGTAATGGTAATGGTAAGGTCTGAATAAACTGTGGGTAATGTGTAGATTTTAGGACAATGAAAGTTCTGTTGTATACTCCACTTATAGTTTGAGCGAGATGGCTCCGTGGTAGCATGTAGGGTTTGTATTCGAGGGGGAAGCTTTTGGGCTCCATTCTCTTCGAGCCTGTCACTCTGAACATGCTTTGTTTTCTTATTTTCCCTGAATCGGTGGCAAAAAGAGCTGAACTCCCTTTTACTGTTTCTAGTTCGTTTCCCTACGTACACCTTCTTTCATCTGTTTCAGGGTTGTAGGAGCAAGTATTGTATCTTCGGCAGGATGAAGGAATTCATGCTCTGGAAAGGGTACTGCCGAAGTCAACATTTTGGGAGTTCCGTTCATTGTCATAAGATCTCCGTTGCGGGTGGGTTCAGTTATTGAATTGGTAGCCACATTTATATGTTCAAGCGAAACCAAGACCTCGCAGCAAATAAGTTAAACCATGTTACGTAAAGCCCCATTAATTCCGACGTGACTTACGTGATATTATCTAGACGTGTTTAACTCCTTCTCTTACGGCACTATAGGACACTGACGTGGGCAATGAAACGATATTTGAAAGGACAGTTAGTCGGAAATATTCAAGGACTAAGAAAAGAATACCTCCAAGACTAGTGCCAGTCTGAGAAAGATCTCGAGGCTATATTACTCCTAAAATTTGAATCGCTAACTTTTCTTTAACGAATCCTTGTTTTAACGACCTTAGCTACAGGTTCCGAGTAAACAAGTTTTGAATCTAACCCATAAGTGTGCTATCTGTATTTTGTAGAGTATAACACCCACTTTTATTACATGCGGCCCGCAGGCGGTGACACTGATGATACATGAAATGAAGATGGCGCCCCGGTGAAATGAGATGGCGGGGGGAACAGGAGCACCCGAAAGAAGCCTGCTCCTATGCCACTTTTCCTACCAGAAATATCACATGCGGTCGTCTGGAATCGAACCCGTGCCGCTTTGGCGAGTGTCGAATGGTCTAACCACTTGGCCACGGCGCGGCCGTTGAGCTACTTGTGTAACCTTTGTCGTCTTCCCTGGTCTTGGGATAAAATATTAGCCTCGTTAGCTTCATTGCGAGTTCAAAGAGGTCGAGGACTTTTTCGGGAGTAAAAATCCTTAGTATGGCATCGTTTGGAAGGAAAGTAAAGACGGTGACCATTTGTCGTAGATTTACAGGACCTAAAATAACCTGAAGCTTGAGAGAACGCTTAAATCTTTCACGCCCAATGCACCCTGAGAGTCAAAACACCTCTGAACCGGCTGCCCGGTGTTTTGATTGTCCGTGCCCCTGCTGCTGGTCGCCGACAACCACTAGCATAGAAATGCGCGGGTGAAACCATACAAAATTTTTAAAATTAATTTTATGAAAGGCTTAACTTACCAAGTTTACAAAAGGAGATGCTGAAACTGGGCAGCGACGTTCTCCAAACATTTTTGGCATCTCTTTAGATTACTATGGATTACTTGCCTTAGTTCACGTTGAGAAATGCTGTCAATTTTCTGGCGAATATTCTGTTTCAATTCTTCCAGGGTGTGTAGGTTTGTTTTGAACACTTTTTGCCAATTTTATTTTTCATTTTTTCATTTTTCATTCTGATCTGCAATGCATTCTGCCACCGTAGCTCCGTCGGAAGAGCATTTGCCTGCCGTGCTAGGGGATCTTTCACCGATCGTAACTCAGTCGATAGAGCATTTGCCTGCCGTGCTTGGGGATCTCTCACCGACCGTAGTTCAGTCGGTAGAGCATTTGCCTACCGTGCTAGGGGATTTTTCTCCGTCCAAGATAACTCCTCATCTCCCGCAGAGCCTGGATGTATGAATGAGAGTGCGAATGTGTGCGTCATCTAATGATTAAAACCCAACGAATACGAGTTAACACCCTCGATATGTTCCAAAGTAGAACGGCCGCCGATATGACAATTGCATTTAAAGGTGGGGTGTAAATGAAAAAAAAAAAAAAAATACAATAAATTAACTACTGCTAGAAGAAATTTGATAACGGTAGTGCCTAATTGATTGTTATGTTTAAATATAGCGCTTGTGAATATAGAGTGCCAAACACAATCTTTATTGTTTGAAGTATTAAAAATCGCTTAAAAGGTGTGCTGAAAAAAGGGCACTTGTATTTATTTACACCAGAACCTTCTCCTAACTGGCTATAGTATAAGTATATTTTCCAGAATTGTCAATTAAGATAACCTGGAACAGCATGTATAAACGTAAGTTGGGGTACCATTTTGTACATTAGTGGAATATTAGATGTACATATTTCAAGAACTCGCACTCTAAGTGGAAATGCTAATTAAAATTTTCATATTTGAAATTGTTATATCTCTAGCATGCAAATGATAAATACTTCTACTCAGTTTTATATATGAGCAGGCAGAATACTAAATGGAAATTTTCCTATTCTGCCAGTGCTGCATTTAAATCTTAGGCTCCATTATAGAGAAATATCTGTGATATAGCTGGATCTTTAGGCCAAAACATACAAATTTCGTTAAAGTATAAAAAGTAGCTCTTATATTTGTAGCATCATAGGTATGCCACGTTTGTTTCAGTGAAACGTTAGCACTCGGCAAGACAATATAGCCATTGAAGTACTTCACTGGATGTGAAAGCTGGTAGCTTGTTGGGCGAACAGTGCTTGGATTGCGCTTGCATTTATGAACCTTGCATGAAATCCTGAGCTAATGGTGTGTGCTCGCTCTCCCCTCCAGCTGGCTTTTTCTCCTGTGTGGTTGAGTGTAATAGGTGGTTCATAAAGACGCTACTAGAAGATGGAGTGGAGAGTGGAGAATGGCCATTAGTCCGGAGAAGAGCTCAGCACTCGTGCTGGCTAAGATTCGCAGCTGGCGTTCGGAAATGTCGCTGAGGTACCTGCGGAGAAGAATCCCACGGGTTACCTCTCGAAACAAGACACGTCTGTATCGTTGGATCATCTGCTGCAGTCTACAGCCGTGGTGAATAGGACACTGAGGATCATCTACGATATTGACCGTCTCATATCCTTCATACCAATTGGTCTCGTCAGCACCCGCAAAGTCTCGGTGCACGTTTGAGGTTCTCCCTCAAGATGGCGGCTCCTGGCTTCTGCTGCTTTCTGAGATCTTATATGACGACGTCATGTATGTTAGGTATCTCGGCTGTGTCAGGGACTTAGGAATATGTGGGAACAAGGACTCATATGTGCCAGACTTGCTACAGGTGTCGAAGATCCAGGGTCGAAAAGACAGGCAAAAATCTCGAATCATAAGTCGATGAAGTGTAATAGTTTATTTTCGGTTACAACCAGCAATTAACAACCAGATAAAAGTCTTAGTTCGGTCAATGTTTTCGGCTTGCAGGTACTACAGGAACGAATATCTTAGGCTAGTAGCTCGACCTTTCCTCTCCCGTTCGGAGTTCCCTGACTCTAAATGTTCCATTTTAAGTGAAATAATACTAATCGTGAGTAGCGCAGATTTCACGGGCCACTATATGTCTGAAATGGGGGCTAATATATGTTTTGCCCCGGTATTTATACTGAAAGATGTATTCCGTGGCTTTACCTCATCTAAACCACCATTTATTATATGTTGGCCCTATGCATAGCGTGGGTGACGTTTCTGCCTTCCCATAGGCTGCCAAAATATTTACTGTTGAACATTTGTTGACACGTTTTCGAGACTTTCCCCCCAAAACGACACTTCTGCAACCTTGAACTCTAGCTGATACAAAGACCTGTTCCCCTGTGAACAATGCTTACAAGTGAACAACAAAGTAAAATTTCCCCTTATATAAACTTAGAGATGCCCTTCGTTTTGGACGCTGCCAAGCAAGCCGAGAACATTTTACACATATACATGCATAAAAATGGAAAACTGTGGAATACCAGCACATTTAATAGGAATAGCAATTTAATAGCAATAATAAAGAATGGAAGGAAAACAGAAGCAGTGGACATAAATAAAGGACTATGACAAGGATGCCCTCTATCGCCTATACTCTTTAATATCTATGTTGATAAAATGGTACAAGAATGGCAACAAAGTATAAAACAAAATGTACTGAATGGAAACAATTTTAAATACAGTATTATTTGCTGATAATAATCAAGTGATAATATCCCACTCAGAAGATGACATGCAAAGAGCAGTATATAGTTTAAACAACATAGCGGAAACATATAACCTTTCAATCTCAGAACACAATACTAAAGTAATGGCTTTTAGAGGAAAGAAAAACATAAGAGCAAGAATAGTTATAAACAATAAAACAATAGAACAGGTTATAGTTTCAACTATCTAGGCTACACAGTAGCAGTAGCAAATAACAACAAGGATATGGAGGTGAAATTAAACAGATTCAATCAAATGTGTGGAACCATAATAATAACAACGCTGAACAGGGAAACACGAAAGGAAACACAGATGAAATTTAATAAGATAATTGCAGCCCCAACGTTAACATACAGTTCCGAAATATGGACACTGGCAAAGAACCAACATAAACAGCTAGAATCGGCAGAGATGAGATTTTTGAGAAGCGTGGCAGGTTATAAAAGAATAGACCACGTAAGAAACGAAAAAAATAAGAGAACACCTTGGGATTTTTAATTTAAACAGTAAAATAATCAAGAAAAAAATGAATGGAAAAATCATATTTTAAGAATGGACGCGGAACGACTTCCAAGAAGAGTTTTAGATTATATGAGAGATGTGGGACGCCCAGCTCTACGCTGGAAGGATCAGTGGGCTCTTGAAGAGAACGGACCGAGTCACAGGGCCCAATCCTTGAAGATGAAGATGATGATGTCGATGTCATACATAAAAAAGGATATAAGCAATTAAATCATATATAATAATTATTTTCGGTGTGGGCGGAAGTTTCTGTCTCACAATCCAGGATTTCCCATATTTATATCGTTGTGCGGATGTCTAGCCCACTGATCCAGAATGATTATTGTCTTCTCAGAAGGCGGAGGAGCTAAAACATGCGCAATGGTCCCGGTTGAGACTACTACCGCTGCAACTTTTCTCACCACAAGACCAATGTCGGGTAACTCACAGCTCCATGGACCCTGGGCTCATTTAAGCATCATTTCACCGTGCCATTCATCGTCCGATATGACTTAACGTTGGAGGACGTAAATTACAAAAGATAGAAAGAAACCGAAAACGGAAATTCTCACCACACTTCGCCAAATTAAATAGTTTCAGGTTTGATTTACGCACAGAGGTAAACCTCCCGACTGCAATACCTCATCCATACACCTCGCTCCTTTAGCTTCTCGCTTAATGACTGCTTTACTTCACGGTCTTGCAAGGGGTCGCTCAATTTCAGCAGCGTTGGTTTTGGACACTGCTTAGGTGGTTGTACGTATCAGCGGCATCACCTGCTCGCCCCAGTAGAGAACAATCGCTTTAACAGGCAACGACGCCTGCGTAATTGACATTACCTGTTATACTGGACGAATCCGCATTAACCCTTGCTTGGTGTCTGGGGTATTTGTAGACCCCAAGGCTGATTTAACGTACAAACTGTTTTAATATGAACATAAACTTCTCATCTTCCAGATATGCTTTTTGTGTGCTTTTTATTATAAGTGGTCAAAATATTTATGGTAATATGACGGTTGGTAACACAGAATTTTGAATTTTTTGTAACAGGGTCAGAAAATATCCCAGATATACAATATGTGATTTTCCATGAAATATTATAAATTTACTACAATAATTAAAACTTGGCAAGAATGCACCTTCTACGTTTTGTGGAAGTAAGACGTGGCATATTCCTAATGGATGATGTACGCTTTGAAAGTGGTTACCGTCTCGAGCAAGCTTTAAGCCAGTGATAATGATAAACTGGGTGATGAGTGTCACAAATTTATCTGCAAAGGACATGCAAGAGAAAAAAGTGTTGTGCAATGAGTGTTCATCATTTTAAGTGGAGAATGAACTGGAACTAAGATATATATGTTTTCATATTTCAGACATGGCTAGTACATAACTTATAAAGTTTACAACAATGGAGTTTTAATTTAAAAGATGTGCTTTAGTCTCAAAATATTTTACACTTTATCGCCACATAGTTTTTAGAATAACTTTGGGGTGAAAAAAGACCCCAGACATATAATGTTTTTCCAGAGCTGATACCATGTGAGGGTTAAACGGATAGGCATTGTGGCGACATACCCTCTGTGCGAGAACTGTTCTCGCTTCTGGCTTCAGAATTGTCAGGTCTATCAAATGAGTGATATCTATAGAATAGCAAAAGACTTATAACACGAGGGCATAATTATCCAACACTTAACCACTGCAGTTAGACAGAGATGAAACTTTTTGAATGACGTATTATGCATTTTCTATTTGTTTTCACGAAGGTCAGGAGCTAATTTCGGCAAGCTTTAAATATAGAATACTGAGCTGATTGCTTGCCTACAAATTTTCAAATTCCTGTCTTCAGAAACTGAATTTATGCAAATTTATGTACTCCTGCCCAAAGGCGAAAGTTATATGGGTATAAGGGCTTAGTTAAATTGATACCTTGCATTTGACTCGTTACAAATCACGAATAGTTCTCTTTATACTTCCCCTACTAAAGCATGGTTTTCACATTTTTACAATTTTTGATTATCTCTATCTCATAAAATTATTATAAGACCTTGAAGTAATATTTCCTTCCTTATTAACAGTTATTTAAAATAAATTCAGCAAAAGTCAGTATAAATTTTATAATAACCCATGGCGCGATAGCCCGTAGTGGCCCAAGGGCTGCCTAACCGACTGCCGGCCTCACGCCCACATACGCAAGGTCAATGTGGGCAATCATCCAACCGATACGAAGAGGAGATGAGATCATCATCACGGCATCCCCAACAGGAAAATTGGCTTTCTTGACCAGGGCCGCTTATTATCGTAAGCTCCTCAATTTCCTCACGAAGCTGTGTTGGCACCGGTCCTATACCTGGAACTTAAAATTCGCACCCCCAGGGGTGGAATCGATCCCGGGCCGCATTCCGTGGCATGGGAATCACGGCATGATACCTTAGCCCACTACACCACGGCGCAGGACCAGTATAAATTTACTCTGCCTTAAATACGTGGTCACTGCGTGGTAGAATCCCTCCAGAGCCCTGTGAACCTTTCAGTTGTCCTATAAAGCAACAGTTATAAAAGATTTATTTCATATCCATACGCGTTCAAAAGGGCGTTAAAAATTCAAATATTTATTTTACTTTGTCTTAGAATATACAAATCTTCTGCTAACACAAATATATAATGTCTCTGCAAAATACAGTTTTTTTTCTAATCAAGCGAGATAAGTTCTACGGAAATGTATGAGGGTTCTTCGGAAGGACGTCCCGGGTTCAATTCCCATTGGGTTACTTAACTGTGACGTTGAGGTTTTCCGCGATTTTCCCTGGTTGTTAGGCGAATGTTGTGGCTGATTATATAATACAGCAAACTTTGCTTTCCACCATTTCCTCTGATGTTATTGCCTTGGTCTGAGGGTCAGAAGATAAGGCCAGTGGATGGCAGGCGAGTTTTGTGGGGGTGGAGTTTGCATTGTGAAACTGCATGTCCTAGAAGTGGTGGGATAGTCCTTCAGAGAATGCTCTACGAGGAAAGGTAGTCCTGTGGTGGGTCACGCCGGCGCCAACATGCGACTTCTGGAGACGTTAGGTACTCCACCTGGTTCTGTTAGTCAACAGTTCTTCCTGGAGATTTTTAGAAACGTAACAGTTTCGAAATCATCCTGGGCTTCCTCATAACCATGACTACGTTCATTTATTTCGTAAAAATTGCACTCTACGTCTCGCTGACCCATAGAGAACATTTGAAGCAAAAAAGACAAATGTTTAATACTTATTATTTTACGTAAAATGTGTATTCATTTAAAGTAACCTCTCATATCTACCGATTTCTGAGTTGTTTTAAAATATTAAATGAAAACTAATACTTGAAATACGCAGTTGAAGCAGGAAGTATGATGTGGATCAAAGGTTAACGTCGATAACGGACCGTTATATTTTTCAGGGTCCCTAAGGATATCCCTTGTTCATCTTTCCAAACGTTTACTTTCTGCTCCTGCTGTAGAGTAAAGGCGTATGTAGCCCAGCAACAAGCTTCCCTTTTAAATCTGCATTCAGAAGCTGGAGCTGTGCGCCCCAGGCTACAGGCTAGTAACTGATTCATTGGGAGCATGCTTATTATCGGTTATAAAAGAAGGAAGGAAAAAAAAAAAAAAAGAGAAGAACTTCCTCTAATTGGAGAAAAGAGCGAACGGAGAAGATAAAGGGAAAGAAACACAAACTTTTGTCTACAGGAAAAAACGTAGAACCATTTGTTATTCACATTACTCTTTCCTTTTGGTTGTGTGGAACATTCAGTGAACCCAGCGACAGATGGAATTATTCAATTTATTAGCTTTCCGCCACACAATTTGCTGCCCTTCTTCTCTTCAGAAATAAAAGGGAAAGGAAAGAGATGAGGATATATCAAGGAGAATATCTAGTAAGTTTTTAACAGAGGTTTTTCCATAATGAGTAACGGAGCTGCTCCAAGCGACTGTGTATCTAAACTCGGAGGTTGGTTGCTTTGGAAGCGGCTACAACCAACCGCTTTCACTCTTCACAAGTATTCTTCATTATCAAGAGCAGCGCTAAAAATCAATACCGAACAATACACTCCCAAAGTTCGCACTTGTTTCTCAAGGAAGTACGTAACTTATTCCAAAGTCTAAACTCTGGAATACATTGTTCAAAGAATTAAAAAAAAAATATTAAAAGGGAAAAGAAGAAGAAATAACTCAAAGTAGATGAGACAGCCATTTTTGAGAGACGGTAATAACTTCCGCAGCTAAATTAAGTTATTTGTTATTGTCATACTTTGGCTATACATTTAATTCAAGCGGTCCCGAATTTGAATCTCCTTCACGTTGAGTTATCTGGATTAGGATTGTCCTGAAAGATAAATGTAAGGTAAACCTAAGCTCTCCGAACCCTAGGCTCATTTGAGCAGCAATTCACCTATTTCATGAACCATCCGCTACGACTTAACGTTTGAGAACATTAATGTAAACAGATGCATTCAATACTATTCAATAGATAATTATGTACTCTAGAAAACGGTGTGTTTAGTTTATACGAAGGCTGTTCAATAAAGGAAGATCGCAAATTTTTTTGACAGTGTACCTTTACTCATCCTCATAATGTTGATGGTCCTTCTCAAAATAGTCTCCCCTGAAAGCGATGCACTTGTTCCAGCTTTCTGCCAGTCTTCAAAGACATGGTGGGAACAATTTTTTGAGAGATCCTTCCAAATCGCCTCCGCAGCCTTCACCACTGCTTCTGATGATGGATAATGCCTCCCATGAAGGCGTATCCTCAAGTTAGGGAATAGAAAAAGTTACATGGGGCTAAATCCGGGCTATAGGGAGGGTGAGGGATGTACTTCACGTTGATTTTTGCAAGATATTCAGCAACAACATTGGCAATATGCGGCGGCGCATTATCGTGGTGCAGCTTCCAGCCTGCTTCACGGAAATGTGGTCTTTTGCGCCTGATATGGACTTGAAATGTATTCAGGGCATCCCTATACTATTGTCCAGTTACGGATGTGTGTGCAGGTACAATAGGCTGATAAACCATTCCATGAATATCAAAGGATGAGATGACCATAACTTTCCCAGCAGAAGCAACCACTTTTGCTTTTTTGGGGGGTTGGTGATGAAGGAGATTTCCACACTGAGCTTTGCAGTTTGCTCTCAGGATCAAAATGATGTAGCCAAGTTTCATCAGCAGTGATTACGCTTGAAAGAAACTCCGAATCTTCCTCCAATATTAACTTTAACTGCATGCAGACCTGCACGCGAATGTCCTTTTGTTCGGGAATCAACAGTCTTGGAACCCATCGCGCACAAACACGTCTCATGTGTAATGTTTCTGTCACCAACGTGTGGGTCGCACCCAATGAAATGTCCAGTATTTCAGAAAGTGATCTTAAGATAATTCGTCGATGCTCTCTCACAATGGCAGCAGCAGTGTTGACGTTTTCTTCCGTAAGAGCAATAACTGGAACACCGGATCCACCTGCCTTTGAAATTGATTGTCTCCTCTCTTTAAACACTTTAAAGCACCTTCGAGCTGTGCAGTAGGGAAGAACAGACTCTCCATAGGCCTCCTGTAACATTATAGGCTTTAACTGAAGATTTGAGACAAAAGCAGAATTTCAAAGCCGCATATTGTTCCTCTAGTGTTACCTCCATTGCAGCGGTTGGCGATACTGAACATATCTGAACTTGCCTAGTTCTCACAGGCGAGAACCAGGAGTACCAACAATGAAACTACTATGGCATGTTTGTTTCACATTAAGCCAGCAGAATATAAGATTGAATTTTAGTGCGAAAAATTATGACCGTAAAAAGTTATGATCATTCTTTATTGAACAGCCCTCGTACATTAGGATATTAATTTACATTGCATGGTATGAGTAAATTTATTTATAAATTATAAGCATATTCATTCAGATTACATTTTACTATGTGGCGTTTTTTTTTTTTCCCGGCACTCACTTCCTTGACTTCCCGATTCGAAGGTGTTTAGGAGTGGGATTGCTTCGGATTCCCGCCGCTGCTCTCTTTGAGCGCTGTGGGTTTCCGATTGTCTTCCTTATGGTACTGCTTCGAGTGGGGAAGACAGTCAAGACAGTCTGTGTCTGGTGTCGGAGAACTAAGCTCTTGGGTAAGTGCTCCAATCTCGCCTTTTGGCGCTAATAATTTTGTGTTAGTGGTATTTCTGACCACATTCTCGGGAGCTTTATTTGGGTTTTAAACGGGATAAATTCTGTCGGTTCCGGGACCAGAAGTTCTGGCTTTATAGGCGTGACTGCTTGCTTGCGTTTCTGTTAACGTTAAATGTTTTCCGGGGCCCTAGTTAACTTTGTTAAATTCTTGTTTTAGCAAAATTTTTTGTGTTTTCAAGAGTAGCTTTGTTAAGGATTGTGACACTTTTGGTTTTCCAGTATTGCGTTAATGGAACACATATTGTTAAAAATTTTGTTATGTGTAAATATTACAGTATTGAATTAAAGTTTGAATTATTACATGAGCCAACTGTGAGTTCACAGTCTGCCGTTCCCGTAACCTGGACCTCTGTTATGCCTGTAAGGTTGTAGGCCCAAACCAACCAGTTCAACAGCTTAGGTGTGAAGTGCGCGGCCAGAGCTGGCCGGCACAACTAGCATGCTTCAGTATTGTGTTATAATTTCAATTGCATGTGCAATAAGTGGTGGCAAAGCCATATAACAATAAAATGTATCTTCTGACCTGTCACTGCTTTCACAACGTATTTCAAGAAGCACAATTATCCCATTGCACAGAATAAGTGTAGTAAAGAAACAAAGACATACTACGTAAGTTTTGTATAGCCAATGAGAATATAAGAAACTTTGCCACATATACTGAGCCATTTTGTCCGTTTGAAATGTTTATTCCCAGCCGAATGGCCCTACAGATCATAATAAAGCACATTATTGTCAAAACAGTCCATTATTTTCAATTGCAGTTATGATGTATTCTGAGGCCCCCTATCAACCTGTCTTTGTAATGTACCCCAAGGGGGCAATATGGACCGCTGTGAACGTAGATGTTGGCTGGAAATAATAATGTCCATGTGGGAGAGGCAATTTCATAAATACGGTTCCCAACAGATCGATATACCTAGCAATTGTGTCACCGCCAGTTCACTCTAAAAAGGAGCATTTGCTGGAGATATTTACAGACTTAAAACGACAGTTTTAACACCGCGATAAAAGTGCAATTGTAGTCAAACTATTGGGACAGATAAGTCAGAAATATTTAGATCCTGTATGTTATAACCATATTTTGAAATCTCTTCGTCGTAGTTTCAAATGGTAATAGAGGCCTCATGATTTGTCTTCAAAGTACAAGATGAACACATTAACACATTGATTAACGTACCTAATCAAATTGTGGTCAAATGTCTACCTTTTTAGATGTTAATAATGCTCCTGTGAGTCGATCTTGGTGGAGTAAATGGTAGGATGTCTGCCTCACGTTTAAGAGGTTCCGAGATAGAATCTCGGTCAGGGTTAATTACCTGTATAAGATTTACTCCAGATTTTTCCCTCATCCTGAAAGATGAATGTAGGGTAACTCTAAGCTCTGTGTACACTGGACTCATTTGAGTATAACTTCAGCCATTTCATTTATCGTCCGATATAGCTAACGTTGGAGGATGTAAATAAAAAAAAATGCTCATGCGAAAAAGAAGAACATATTTCGTGTGTTACATTCACGTGATTTCTCTGCTCTCTCCCTCACGAACTAAAAGCTTTTCTTCCCTCTAATTTATATCAATTCAGGTAAACAATATTTTATAACATGTTGATTTTTGTATCAGTATCTGCAGTCGTATCAAAGAAAATGGACATTTAAGAGTGTCAACTGTCAACAATGTATTGACGATTCTCTCTCTTTTTTTTTTTTTTTTTTTTTTTTGTAATTTACGTCCTCCAACGTTAAGTCATATCGGACGATGAATAACATGGGTGAAATGATGCTCAAATGTGTCCGGCGTCCATAGAGCTTAGTTACCCGAAATTCGTCTACCAGGATAAACCTTATCCAGGTAATCCACCCTAACTGAGATTCGAACTCGGGACCTCTTGAATGTGAAGCAGACACGCTACCATCTACGCTACCCAGGCAGGCATGTTGGTGTAAGCAACACAAAATTACAGTAGTGGGTTCAATGGGTTGCCTTTAAAATTTCATGTTCTTTGCATAACCGAAATTGCCAACATGAGAAACCTAAAAAATATAAGGATAAACTCAATGCTAAAAATGTTATTTGACATAAACTGCGTGATTTAACGAGCTTCACATTTTGTGCAGTAACTCTTACAGTTTACCAATATATAAAACTTATGCAAAATTCATTTAGAACTTCGTCATATCCTATTCGCAGAAAATGCAAGATGCAGGTTTTATTTTCCTAAATCTTTGGAATATATTGTAACTTTATCCATTCTCACTGTTCTCACTTAGTTCACATTGTTACTTTACTAATGTCAACTAGTTCAGTTTTGGTCATGACGTACCCTTTCTCCAACACACTTTAATCGCAGGAAGTCCAACACGAGACGTCTCTAACTTTTAAAAGAAGTAGTATCATTGCAGGTCATAAAAATAATAACCTATTTTTCCTTTGTGATAAACTAGAATACACTATTTCGATCCATATGTTAAATTTAACTTCTAAGTATGTTAAATTTAACAGTACAAGAGCTTCCTTTACCTTTATCTTCTTTTTCAGTTTCTGTGCAAATGCTTCCTCGAAGTTCACAATCACATTTAACGTCCACGAGTAAACGTTCTTAAACTTTCTAAGGCTTGTGGTAGCTGATGCGATGTCAGCTACACATTTATCACGTCTTCTCCAGCATCAGAATCTCATCAAGCATTATTGTATTCATCTGAGAGGTTCCCTACAGCAATATACGTCTCGAAGTCTGTTTCTTTGTGGAAGACAGGCCACATAGATGTAGAAGCCTAAAGTTTTGAGTCTTTTTCGCAAATTTATCAATGCTTACCCAAGTTTCCCTTTAACTTCTAAATTCATCGACAACTGATACCCAGAATACACATCTTTGTGCGATATTTTTTTAATTCCCTTATCCATTTTGAGACGGAAACCTGAGGCTATAAGCAACTGTGGGAAGATAAAACTAATTAACTAAGGAATGTGTCCGCATAAGCTAAACGTGCCAGAAAAGGGCGACGAAGAAGAAAAAACTCCCCTAAGGAATGTGAGAAAAAGTCAGAACATTTCTTCCTATGACTCCGAGGGTCAAAACCCGGTGGGACAAAAACTGAACTTGCTTAGGTATAGGAGGGGGTGAAAGACCAATACGATTAAATATGAGGAAAACAAACCTCCAATTAAAATTGCTATGCATCACGTGACACGGGCGGAATAGTCGTGAAATAGGAAAGGGGCGTGATAGATAGTCCGTGTTTGGAAAGGACGCGAAGAGACCAGGAAAAGCACGACAGTTCATCTTGGGGCATTTCGGGGGATGAAGGTGTAAAGTGACCAGACATTGCAGAGTAAAAATTACAATTAGATGCGGGAAAATGAAACGAGGGCAACTTGAATAAAGGAGTGATACCGACGTCGTGACGAGCAAGTGTGTTGGGGAGCAAGCTATGATCTAAATATCCTATAAATAAACTGGTGGGAGAAGTCAAGGAAGTCAAGCATAGTGTATTTCCACTTAAACGCCGGACCCTGAGATAGAGTACACTTACGCTCACCCGTACTGACAACCAAGAGGAATTCGCTAGTCCGGAGCATAATCGGTCTTTCCCTGATTGCATCCTACACCAATAGGATCCTTTTTCCTGAACTAGGATTATATACACCGATTCCCGCACAATTTTCAATAATGTTAACGTTGTCAATCAAACTCAGTGATTTTAGTCTATGATACATCGAACTATTGTGGAGTGAACATATGCACAATGTATAATACAGCACTAAATTACGTGACAATGTGCTATCTGTAACTTAATTGACGCGACGTTTAAACAATGTAATGAAACTGGTGCTTAGAGCAGAGAGCGGCAGCAATTGAAGGAAAGTGCTATGCACTCAACTACAGTAATTGGTGGAAAATTGAAGTTGACCGGTAAAAGCAGTAAATTTTCGAAATAAGGAAGAGCTAAATTGCCATGGATATAGTTTAATAGATATTGGAAGAATTTGAGGAATATACATTCGAATTTAAAAAAGAAAAAAGTTTGGAGAGGTGGAGCCATACTCAAATATTTAGTGCTATAGCCAGGATCTGAACCACGTACCAACCGGTTTCCGTCCGGTTGATGTTAACTCATGAGCTACAATGGCAAAATGTCAGAAAGACAATAAATTCTCCAACTGACACGTTTCTCTTTTTCAGTAAACCACTAACAGTTCTCATATACAATGAGATATTCACCGTTTGTGGTGACTTATTGTGCTGTAAGTACTTAAATCCCAGGCTTCATAGTTTAACAACTATTCGTTCAGCAAATAGAATTTATTCGTTCTTCCACAGTAGCCATGTGTAGAGCAGGGAAAAGGTAGAGTCAGACTCAAAAGTTCAGTACGAATCAGTTGGAGAATATGTCACGCTAGCACGTTGCCGTAGTAGCTCAATGGTTAAGAGCAACCGGACGGAAAACGGTAGATCTGTGTTTCAAATCCCGGCTAATTGAATTTTTCAGTCTGACTCTACCTATACAAATATTGCCCTACACACGGATAATGTGAAAGAAGAATTAAATGACATGTTGGCGGTTGGTTCTTGAAATACGAGGACTGTTTGATAAAGAATGACCACAATCTTTTTTTGACAGCTTTCCTTCACTCATCCTAATGTTGTTGGTCCTTCTCAAAATAGTCTCCCCTGAATGCAATGCACTTGTTCTAGCGTTTCTGCCAGTCTTCAAAGACATGTTGGAAACCATTTTTGAGAGATCCTTCAAAATCGCCTCCGCAGCCTTCACCATTGCTTCTGATCATGGATAATGCCTCCTACGAAGGCATTTTTCAAGTTATGGAATATAAAAAAGTCACATGGGACTAAATCCGGACTATAGGGAGGGTAAGGGATGCACTTCATGTTGATTTTTGCAATACATTCAGCAACAACATTGGCAATATGCGACCGCGCATTATCGTGGTGCAACATCCAGCCTGCTTCATGGAAATGTGGTCTTTTGCGCCTGATATGGACTTGCAATATTTTCAGGACATCCCTGTAGTATTCTCCAATTACTGATGTGTGTGCAGGTACAACATGCTGATAAACCATTCCATGAATATCAAAGAATGAGATGACCATAACTTTCCCAGCAGAAGCAATCACTTTTGCTTTTTGGGGTGTTGGTGATTAAGAAGATTTCCACACTGAGCTTTGCTGTTTGCTCTCAGGATCAAAATGATATGGCCAAGTTTCATCAGCAGTGATTACGTTTGAAAGAAGCACCGGATCTTCCTCTAACATCAACTTTAACTGCATGTTACCTCCACTGCAGCGGTAGGCGATACTGGACATGTCTGAGCTTGCCTAGTTCTCACAGGCGGGAACCAGGAGTACCAACAATGAAACTACTACGGCGTGTTTGTTTCACATTAAACTAACAGAATATAATAAGTTTGAATTTCAGTGGGATAAATTATGACCGTAAAAATTATGATCATTTTTATTGAACAGCCCTCGTATAAATTACGAATTATCGAACATTTGAACACTAGAGATTCGAGATATCGAGATTTGAGTGCTCTCATATTTTTTCAGCTCGGAAGTTGCTATTGTTTGTTCTTTAGATGATGCAAGGGACATGGAATTTCAAAACAATCACACACCGTCAGGTTGTGAAATGTGACTGTCGTTCTTAAATGATCTCCTACAACAGAATTTACAATGTTTATCGAAATTAAGAAGTATATTGAGTAGATGGAAGCTTTAAAAATAGTTTGTAGAAGAATAGGGAGGGAAAGTTACGTGAATGCAACATATCTCAATTTTTTGAATCTGCTTTATGGTATGTGGACACTAAAATCAAAATGACGTGATAAATGTAAAATATCGTGAAGCTACTAGGTAGGCACTGCTAATTTTTCCTTGATGTACAGCTTGTGTAAAACGTCGTGATACTCTACATTATTAGGAAAGGAGAAATGAGCCGCAGCATGTAGTCCAGTCGCTAAAGCATCTGCCTGCCGTGCTTGGGGTCCCGGGTTCGATTGCCAGCTGAGGGTGGGGAATTTTCTGCAACCAAGATGATTCCCCATGTTCTCCAGAGTCTGGAAGTATGAATGAGAGTGTGAATGTGTGCGTGATCTAATGATTAAAACAGAAAAATCAACTGTACCAGCAACCCAACGTCTACGAGATAACACCCTCGCGATATGTTCCAAAGGAGAACAGCCGCCGACAGGACCATTGCAGTTACTGGAACAATAATAAAAAAGAGAAATGGTAAGAATGATGGGGGAGCAAGGCACTAGAACTCCGAGACAGACTCATATGTCGTTCGCCAAAGTAAAGGAAGTCTCTGACAGGAATGTAGCCCCTCTTACACAGTGCGACAAAGACAAGAATGTGTGTGACAGAAGAACGCATGCTCCACAGGGAGTAAAATGTTAAAAAGCGTGCCTCACTCAGGGTACTAAAATTATTGAGAAGGTCTATTCACAGAAGTAGAAGGAGTCAGAATGATTTTGGATGGGCTGTAACTGAACTGACCCAAGTGCCATAAAAATGTCAAGGCAGGGTGTTGGGAGTTTCTCCAACCCCTCTGCGCCTCATTCCCCTGGTACTTTCTTTGCTGTAGCGAACCGTACGCATTGTACTTACCGTACTCACAGCAAGTTCAACACTGTCTTCCAATTCTCTTATTCTGCTATGGCACCTTTGTTTCAGAAATGGAGAAATGCCATGCCGTTTTACACAAGCTGTGCAATGCCTAATCATTTTTAAGCTGTGAATATAGCGCTATATATTTACTTTTAGGCATGCATTGAGACCAGAAGAAGGGATTGCTGTTCATAGTCTTTGACAACACGACAAGAAGTGCCTCTGCAGTTCCGCCAGTGCTCGTTACGTATAGGATGCCCATGTAGAAGCAAGAACATTTCTCAAAAATGTAATAACATTAATTAGAGTTGTTAGTATACAACATATATAAGCTTTTTTAAAGTATAGCGATGTTTAGACACCAGGAAGACTCACAGGAGGAAACTTCAGAAGAAAAATTGCTTGTTTCTACACCAGAATGATGAACAGCAGGCCAGGACTACTAAATCACTTAGATGGCAATGTTTGAAAACGGGGTCCAGATTCCAAGAGGAGCGTAAAATTTATGCAGCGAGGTTAAATTTGAATGTTTCTTGATTGCTTCAGCGTGTGCAGATCAACAAATAATACATCATGCGTTCTTCTTCAAGAATGTTGTAAGAAGTTATTAACAGATGTTAAAGTTGTAGGTTTGCATGGTCCTGAATGGTTCGGTTATCAACAGCTATTACTGAAGTCATATCACAGGATGTCATACTTACCTTATCTTAAAATTCCGTAAATATCTCAGGATATGAAAGGATTCTAAGAGAATATATCATGTTCGTTTGGCAAGGGGGAAATAGTGTACAGCAGTACAAGTGTGTTAAGATAAGTTACATGATAGTTACACAATTGCCTTAGGCGCAGTGATAACAGTACTACTTCCCAAATAGGAGAACAAAATCTGATTCCCAGTAGAGACACGGGGAGTTTTACTTGCTTGGAGACCTAGTAAGGCTGCACTTAGGTCTCAACTGAGGGGCAACCTGCTCAAGAACTACCGATCCCTGGTTGCAAACATCACATATCCCGGCCGTGAGGTACCGGGGCCAGACCACGTCCCACCCTCCAGTAGTGCACTCCGCTCATGAGACAGAAGTAGGGAGCGCTTGGCCGGGCGGTAGACCTTATCCTGGAAAGGGCTGGTGCGTCTATTTTTTACTATAGAACTGATAAAAGGTCTGAAAACTTAAGTTGAAGCTTTTATTAATTTGCTGTGATAATTAAAGATATGATGTGCAAATTATAAGTTTGTTTACGTTATCTATATTTCAAAACCCTAATGGGTTCTACTTCAGTTTCTTAAATAGCATTATTCTTGATGAATTTGAGAAAAATTAAGAAAAGGCATTTAATCATACATCTATGCCAAAATTGAAAGGGTGCCAGGGTAGTTCAGTGTGTTTCTCTCGTGTTAAAGAACCGTGGTTCAATTGTGGCAAACTTAAGTGGGTTGATACTTAAAGAAACTAAGAATAGAGCACATTTGATACAAATTATCCTATGTTCTGCCGAGTTGTGTTGTCTCGACTCTACACCTCCAGAACATGGTCCAGACTTGATCCCGCAGATGTGTACGCCACGTGAGGCGGGTGATCGGCTTCCCACAGGTTGTTACAACTGATCTTTGAATTGGAGGAATCTCAACACGGGTATTTCCAATGAAGTCTTAATATTTTTATAGATTGATTTAAAACTTGCAGTGGTACGGTATGATTTCCTCCACGTTATAGTAACAGTTCGTTAGATACTCGTAAAGGACAGCATTTGGTGACTGGTAATGAACGCAATAATGGAAGATTTATGTTGTATTGATTTTTCAAATACATGAGTATATTCCTAGCAGATGACAGCTTCTGCTTAATCTCAAGTGTTCCACATTGTGTATTTGTTCTTCTTCTTCAAATTCTTCTTACAGAAGCATATTTTTTCTACATACTTCTTGACAATCAACATAGGGTTGTCAGATTTATAATAATCGGATCGCTAGTGAAGGTTTGGAAAGTAGGTAATGTTACGCTGGATTCTTCGCTTCAGCACTTTAAATTGTTAGTCATATGTGATTAATATTTGTCTTATTAATGTAGTTTTACAGTAAGTTTATTATATTCCGATTTATTAGATACTGAAAGTTAATATTAAAGTTATGCTGGAACGGCCAACAAAGTGGTGGAAGGTGTTGTCTTATGAAGGTAGCTCTACCCCACCTCCTTCGTTTTGTATAAGAAGCATTTCCACTTCATTCAGGTAACTAAACTTTAGAGAGGTTCTTTTGAGTGTTAGAAATATGTCATAGCTAGTGAACTGAGTTCGGAGACAAATCCGGCCTTCCCTGTAAGCGAAAATTTATGGTATAGTTAAATAAAAATTTATAATTAACCATATCCCGATTATTGTTATTATTATATCATCTAACAAAAATAAATTCATGAATAATAATTGAACGCTGATAAGGTCGTAATAGAATATCTACCCTGTTATGTTCTTGATATGATGTAAGCCAGCATTTTCTTGTTCAACTTTTTTTTATATTGGCGCAGCTTTGTATAATATTTTCTCCTTATCTCTAGATAATTATATCCCCGAGGCTTACGAGGCAAGGATCTTGTTTCGTTGGCTCTTTGTTGTTGCCCTTCGCTTAGAAATGCTTTCTTATGCAACTGAATCGACCCTTCCTTTTTCTTCCAGGTGATCCCAATAACAAGAATGATCGTTACTTGGAGACTGACGTTAAAATTACAGCAGACTTTTTGTTAACTTGTACGCCTATAAGGATCAAGACAAAACCACAACATACAAGTGAGCATTTACACTTATGCCAAAAGATATCTTTATTTCATTACCACGTACCTAGTACATAAAGAAGGTAATGCATTCTAACCGAAAATCAACATCAAAATTTTATGTAATCACATGCTTTGATCTGAATCTACCTAATGGTTTCTCAAAAAGACAAGTGTATCAAACTCCATACCTATAAGAGCAATAAATACCAGCTTGGTGTTTAAGTTCATTCTGGAAGGACGCGACGTGAAGATTTTCAAGAAAATCCTCCCAACCAAATTACACTGTAGATGGAACATTTTATTGAAATATTCGAAAATATACATTATCAACTAGCTGAGTGAGTGCGTGATGTTAAAATAAATTATAAATGCGATTTCGCTCTTCACAAACACAGTTGGCTCCGTGATAATGCATCGTTTCCCAGTCACTACTTGGTTCTTCTTGCACCTCCAATTCTCTATCTACAGCTTTTGGCCCCATAGTTCAGTTTTATGTATTTCACCGTCATATGCTTCAGGGTTCTAGCATCAGGCAATGACAGTCGCAGCGTACAGTTGGGACAGTGTAAAGATTCCTCCCTGGTGGTGCCACTTCGTTAATCCCCGTGGCCCTGGATTGCCCCCCTCCCCGCCGTCAAGATTGCTGTTATTGTGGAATCGTTAAGCACCCCGTCCTTGATAGTGTGTATCTAATAGCTCCTTTGGTCCACTGTTTACCTTCCTCCCAAGGGGCCACATACGTTACAAGGCCTACAGTGTTGAGTTTCAAGGACTGGGGGCATCCTCCATTTGAGAAATAATATAACTAATTCTTTTTCATAATCAGATTTGTGGCACTGAGAGGGGAATATTATCTGAAGCCCAAAATTCACAGAACAGTAGGTGTGCAGGAATTATAAGGTTGTATTGAATCACTCTACAAAGATAATTTTCTTAAAGCAGGAATAAATTGTCCTAAATATGGGTCGGGTGCTTTGTCACCAGTTTTAACACATTTTACAAAACATCTTCTAAGGAAAGAGAAGCTCTTGAACAAATGAAGTGAATGAAGACCAACCATAATAGTGTAGTGTCGTATAAGTATTACAAAAATAATAGGATCTATAAAACATCTACTTAAACCTTTTCCTACACAAGGCTGGTGTGAAAGAACAATTAATTTCCATTAATTGAGCTTATAGTGGTCTAAAATTATAAAGCCCGGGATTTAAAGAACTTCCAAGTTGAAACTCGCTATAAAGGTAAGTTATCTTTAGTGATTTACTGCAAAAATTGTCAGTCAGTTGGAGATTTTAATATGCTGTCACGTTGTCATGGTAGCTCAATGAATAGAGCACGGAACAGAGACCGATGCGCGATTCAAATCTTGGCTATGCTGTAGTTTGGTATCAAATTATCTAAACTAACACAAAAATACGTGCTGCATGGATCACTGACCATTTTACGCATATTTAAGATAAGTTAAAAGTGACATAAATCAGAGAGAAGAATAATAAAAACAAAAATAAAGTGGCTGTTATTAATTGTTCTGGCCTACGCATATTAACCAAGAAACCGTCCATGTTTTATCAGTTTCTTTAGTCAGCCAGTAGATTGCAGCATACCAGTCACCTTCCAGCTGGATACAAGCAATTTTGGTGAAAGTATTTCTTCCTAGATTCTCCCACTGTGTGCAATTTTCCAAAATATTACGTCATCCTCATCCACACCACAGAATGGACAGATTCTCATACCGAACCCTCCAAGTCTAAACGCCTTCCTGATATGCTTTTCTTCCTAAGTCAGTCATATAAGCCTTTTTATTCTGTGACATTTAATTGTTTGGGCTTTGACATGACTTAATTTTACTGTACCGTTTAAGACAATTATGGTTGAGCTTTTTAAAAGATCATTAGAAGTACTTAAAGTTATCTTTCACCTATGGCTGGCCTTCAATAAATTATTTAAACGGATAGAAATATCCCGAGGTTTGGGAAACAGTAATTATACAGCCAATATTCAACAGCAGAAATACCAGTGAGAAAACTTATCCATTCTGCGAATACCCGTATAACTAATTGAGTCTGGATGCAGCTAATGACCCTTCTCTCGCAGAACTATAGCCATTTCATACAGCTTTCTCGCTACCGAAGAATCGCTTTGGCAGTTTCGAATAGGTTCCCTTTTTATTCGGAGGCTATAGGACAGAATTAACAAATGACATCGGACAGTGGAGTGGAATTGACAGTGACAGTTGAGTTCAGTGCATAGAGTCGACTGCAATTCAAGTTGGTTTTCCATTTGTCGTACCAGTTCTTTTGCTCTGTGTGTGTATAAGTGTCTAAAGCACTACGTGGAAAAATAAAGTGCGGCAACTAATGCCTTCACTTACTACATATACTACAAACTTGTCCACGGCAAGCTAAGGGGTTGGGGCAATTAGTTTCCCAAATTTCATTACGGTTTCAGAGAAGAGCTCTCCACTACAGACAATATTTTCGTATGAAACTCATTAGTTGTTTCAAATTTGAAGAGAATAGTGGAGAACTTCATTATGCTTTTGATTGTAAAATTACTTTTGTTAACATGCAGAGGGATGTTCTTTGGACGAAAGAACTATTAATAAGTATACCATGTTTTTTACTCTTCGTTTGAATGTTGTGCATAATTAATGCATTAAAAAGTAGTCCTTCGATATAGTTGGAAATTATTTGTATCTTCCTCTGAACGGTAGATCACTAATCTATTTTAGAAGCTCTTCTACTTCATTCTGGAGTCGGCAGAAGTTCGCAAATGAAGGAGCAAGGAAAAATACAGTGGAGGGAACAGTAGCCTTGTAAAGAAAACTCATTTAAGAAGTTAAGGGAAACGTCGTCATTGATGCAGTAAATTAAATTTACAACTGGCTAATCAGAAGTAATCTAGATTTGTGGAACACCACAAACCCTTGGCTTCTACCGCGATGTTGTGTTAAATCGATACGCAAAGGGTGGTGAAATAACTTTACTTCTTGTGCCATATTTGCAAGGGCTCTGGTGATTAATCCCTTTCATTTTGGAAACATTAAACTGTCGGTGCAAGGGAAATACAGCTGGAATATTCATTTCTCTGGCAAAACAATACCATATGAATCTCTAGCTGGTAGGAGATATGTTCAAACTGTGTATTATGTGATAAAACATAAAAAAGAACAGTAGATGTCATTTTTATTACTAGAATAATTTTGTTAGAGAATCATAATGTCATATTATGGATATAACATTCAGAAATATTTATATATTTCATCCCTTCATTCAGGCAGAGTAAAATGGCTGGAAAAATGAGACGCAAGTTATACGTAAGTATATGACTCATAAACAATTTAAAGAATATACAAACAAATTATATATATATATATATATATATATATATATATATATATATATATATATATAACTCCGATATATTGATGGATAGAGTCAACATGAAAAATTCCATGCCATGGCCGGGATTTGTACCACGGATCTCCTGGTTTCCGTCCAGTCGCTCTTAACATTTGAGCTACCATGGCCAACGTGTCGTCCTGACATTAACTTTTCCAGTTGACTCGCACGTTGGCCATGGTAGCTCAAAGGTTAAGAGCGACTGGACGGAAACCAGGAGATCGGTGGTTCAAATCCCGGCCATGGCATTGAATGTTTCATGTTGACTCTATCCATCAAATATCTTAGCCTATATATGGCTAGTGTGGAGAAATGATTAATTTCCATCAATTAACTAAAATAATCCGATATATTGGCACTCTTCATAGAATCACGATATATTTGAAAATATGAGCAAAAAGTTTTAAATAAATCATATGAGTTTCTCTACTCATTCTTATTAAAGTATTCTTACCCTTCTATCATGCCACTGTGTGATAGCATTGAAGTTCTAAATATATTGTTTAGGTGAATAGAGAGAAACAAAGAAAAATACGAATAGCGACATTTCTATTGAGAAAAGAATAATTATTTGAAAAAAATGAATGTCTAGCAAATGGTTAACAGCACAAAAAGTTAGACGGAATGCTATAGTGCGGTCAAGATGAATCTGAAGCATTTCAATAGTTCATAAGTTTTGAAACAATAATAGGACACACGTGCAAATTTGGGAGAATATAATACACCTTTTACATATCAGAGAAAATTTTGGAAGTGTCCTCCACCAGCATCTATACATGTTTGCACTCGTCTCACCATATTCTCTGAAGTTTTACGGAGATGATATCGTATTGGGAGAAGGTTATTTCCAGCAAGATGGAGCAATATGTCATACATCTAATAACATCATGGAATTTGTAACCAGTTTCTTTGATAATCGAATAATCACAAAATGTCTGTGGCCTCCCCAGATACCCTGACCTAACCTCACCAGATTTTTTCTTGTGGGGGTATCTCAAAATTAGAGTGTACAAGAATAGGCCACGGACAATTGATGTTCTCAAGGAATACATTCAAACCCAAATAAGTAGCTTGGCGAAGCAACGTGCCATACATTAATGATACCATGCAACTTGTAACCAGTTTCTTTGATAATTGAATAATCTCAAAATGTCTGTGGGCCCCCCCCCCTCAAATCCCCTGATCTAACCTCAACGGATTTTTTCTTATGGGGGTATCTAAAATTAGGGTGTACAAGAATAGGCCACGGACAATTAATGTTCTCAAGGAATCCATTGGAACCGAAATAAAATAACATTGGCGAGGATACTCTCCGTAAAACTTCAGAGAATATGGTGAGACGAGTGTAAACATGTATAGATGCTGGTGGAGGACACTTCCAATAACTTTTCTGAGATGTAAATAGTGTAATATAATCTCCCAATTGTGTATTATATTCTCCCAAAGTTGCACGTGTGTCCTATAATTGGTTCAAAAGTTATGGCCTATTGAAATGGTTCAGGTTTATTTGGATCACACTGTATATTGCGTACTGTGTAGAGATCATACACTACTCACAGTTCATGGTTAGCCAATTTCTTTTTGCAATACTTGTAAAAACCGTAATATTCAATAATAAATCAAAACTGCTTTTCCGGACTTTATTGGTCATTATTAAGAAAAAAAATAGTGAAATGAAATATGGACACCGGGTTCCAGCTCAAGATGTACTCAATAAACAAAAACAATTGAAACGCTTTTTAATGTTAACATGTCCAATTGCACATTTAAATTTTCATTCAGCAAATGATTCATACGTTTGTTTATTTTTCTAAGGATTCATTAATAATGTATTTCTTAGATTACTATGCTGTTAGGTATCACGTAACTTCCTACTGGTACCGTAAATATTGATCACTAGTAAACCTAGAACAGTAAGTATTAATGACTTTTATCTTTGTTGACATGACAGTTGACAAATGATTTGTAAATTTAACAGTGATTAATTCACAAATGAAGTATTGCAAAAATTATATATATTTTTTTAAAACAGTTGAATGTAGGCTTTTTCACATTCAAATTTTCTCTCCCTCGCGGTTTGCCAAATATACAAAAATAATTGAGGAGAACTTAACGGGATATTCAGATACAGATTTCGTCCGTAATGCAAGGAAGTTTAACATGTAGTTTGCGAAGGGCTTTTCTACTTCTTTTTTTTCCCTCCAAAATCTTCGCAAGAATCAGGACTACTTTTCGTTTTTGAGTTTTTCCCTTCATAAGACAGTTAGGGGGTGCGTGCACCTTTTCTACAAAATGTTTTGGTTACTCGGTACAAACGTCATTGGCTGGTTTTCTTCTTCCGTGGCACAGCAAGTTTACATGCATTGTTAAAGTCTTATATTATCTATTTGGATTAAATTCACGGATATATTTAATTTTTATTGCCTTATTAGTACTACTTATTGAAATGTGTAATAATATTTATTGCAATCGATTTCAAACTGATTTTAGAATACAGCAATGCCCCCACACATGATAGGAAATATAAGTAATCATAACCGATGGCTATAATATTGTGACTTTGTGGGTTCGTAGAATTAAAATTACGAGTTTCAGATATTCCAAATGTTCTTTATTTCCGTAGAAATACAGTCTGTTCAGTTCTCGCGTAACAGCATTACGTCACATACACAATGATAATCTACCAAGGTCGATGAACTGACAAACAGCGTTCTGATTACATCACTTTACAACTTGTTTACTCCTCTACAACTCTTTGTTTACGACTGAGTTTTGGCGAGTCCTCGCTTCCTTAAATACCTCATTGATAATTCGAGACTGTTCTGTAACTATCAAGAAAAAGAATGTTCTATCACCAGACGAAACCCGAACCTTCCAGAAGCGTAACTTTTATCTGTGCCGGCAGGTCTTTTATTTTTATTTGTTCCGGCATACTCTTTATCTCCGTGCTGCCTATCAGTTCTTTTGTGAGCACAAGCCGGCTATTTCGATCGGGTTCACGAGAGTATAATGTTTTTTTGTTGTTGTAATTTACGTTCTCCAACGTTGTCATATCGGACGATGAATGGAATGGGTGAAATGATGCTCAAATGAGCCCGAGGTCCATGGAGCTTAGAGTTACCTGACATTCTTCTTTCAGGATAAGGGAAAGCCCCGGAGAAAACATTATCCAGGTAACTCACCCTGACCAAGATTCGAACTCGGTACCTCTGGAACGTGAGGCAGACATGCTACCACCATGCTACCGT
Source organism: Mantis religiosa (assembly GCA_030765055.1). Lineage (NCBI taxonomy): Eukaryota > Metazoa > Arthropoda > Insecta > Mantodea > Mantidae > Mantis > Mantis religiosa. The sequence continues at coordinate 78,931,748 of CM060958.1, forward strand.
GGCGGGCATAATATAATGGGTTGAAACAAGCCATCAACTCGTATTATAAAATGTTGGAGACGTCTGTAGATGATAGAATGTTAACTTTGGACTGGCTAATTAGGGAATATCGTCTCGGTTGCCGTAGGGTCCTTTCGCTAAGGTATAAAATATCTCCACTTTTACCTATATGTTTCAAATGGGAAGGTGTTTGTCCTTGAGCTCTACTGGATGAACAACCAATCGGAGTCCTGTGGTGTTGTCGTATTGCATTCCCGCTAAGTGCTGTGTGAGGAGATCCAAGCTAATCTATCTGTATGAAATACTATTGGCGCTAAGACAAAAATTCAGATTTTGCCAAAAGTGATTCATGTGGAAAATGGAGAGTAAGGTATCTAACATAACCATGAAAACCCCATATTTTTGCTCAAATAGTTTTCCTAATACAAATAAATAAATTAGATACCATTATATTATAACAATATAATGGTTTGCATGTATGCGTGAACGTATATTTAAAATTACTCAGAACTGGAACTTAAGCTTTTGGCATGACATGGTGAAAGAAATATGTACTTTGAGTAAGTCAAGGTGTTTGTTAAATTCGATGAGAGGAAACGATACACTTCTTGCTAGTCTGGCAGAACGTGTCTGGTCACATTATATCTTTGTTTATGAATGGTTCGTAATCTCTATTTACTCTAGAGTCTAGAGAGGTCAAAGCAGTATTATTCAGTTTCTTCTTCTTCTTCTTTCTTCTTCTTCTTCTTCTTCTTCTTCTTCTTCTTCTTCTTCTTCTTCTTCTTCTTCTTCTTCTTCTTCTTCTTCTTCTTCTTCTTCTTCTTCTTCTTCTTCTTCTTCTTCTTCTTCTTCTTCTTCTTCTTCTTCTCTTCTTCTTCTTCTTCTTCTTCTTCTTCTTCTTCTTCTTCTTCTTCTTCTTCTTCTTCTTCTTCTTCTTCTTCTTCTTCTTCTTCTTCTTCTTCTTCTTCTTCTTCTTCTTCTTCTTCTTCTTCTTCTTCTTCTTCTTCTTCTTCTTCTTCTTCTTCTTCTTCTTCTTCTTCTTCTTCTTCTTCTTCTTCTTCTTCTTCTTCTTCTTCTTC